>CM029014.1:15864089-16316589 GCA_016801055.1 Panax notoginseng
ATAATAATAATTATTGTGGTGGTGTGGTGAATTATGATAATTGTTATTGATGATTGTAAGTTTTGTAGGCAAGTTTAGATTTTTCTGGATATCTATTTTTAAAGGAAAATTAATTATTGTGGTAGTGTAGTAAATTATAATAATTGTTATGTCTGATTGTAAGTTATTTTAAGTTGCAAAGAGTTTTTAAGTAATATAGTATTTTTTGAATTTTAATCTAATTTTTCGTTACGCTGTGCCTTTAGGCACGGGCTGAATTTTTTATAGATATCATTTTTGAATATTATGGAGTTAATTTGATAAAATGTTATAGTTGTGGGTAATATTTATAAATTTTGTAAAGTACGCAAGTTGTTATATAATATTCGATTGGTCGAGAAATATTCGTTTTAACAGGGAATATTTGTACAACGACACAATCATTGGTGGACCCCACAACAGAATTATTGTCGGATTGAGAAAACGACAAAAATATTTTATTAAAAATAACGGTGGAAGTTTTACCATTGTTACTATTGAACTACTCGGTAGTAAAAGTACAGTAATACGTGTGGTTGCATAGTAGCACACGGTATTGATTATTAATGCTTATGTGAGAAGCCACTCAGTTTGATTCCATTATTGTCAGTTAATAATATGAATTATTTAGCGATAATGACGTTTTGTTTTATTCGTAATAAAACAGAAACATCTTTTTATATAAAACAGAATACTTTATTAAAGTTATTCTATAAATAGAATATATTATATTTTATTTAAAAGATTTTTCTTTAAATATGGACCGTCAGATTAAAGTAATCAATCTGGACCGTTCATGGATTAGTTACTATGCATTTTATTTTTCTATAAATAGCAGCTCATTCCTTCATTATTTCTTACGAATTCACTGAACTCTAGAGAGAGAAACTATAGAGAGAAACTATAGAGAGAGGGAAGAAGAGTATTCTGCTACTTAACTACTTCCTTACTTCAGCTCTTCTTTAAAACGGTAAGGGGTGTTATTCTTTCTTATTCATGAAGAGAACTGTTATTCCATTTCTTATTATTCTGTAGGAATAACCAGTATACGCGGTCTACCCTATACTTGGTGACATTCTTCTATTATTCTGTTGGAACATCCTGTCTGTGTGTTTTACACCGGACCTGGTTCCGTTTTTATTATTATTCTGTTGGAACATTCTGTCTGTGTGTTTTACACCGGATCTGGTTCCGTCTTGTTATTATTCTGTCGGAATATCCTGTCTGTGCGTTTACGCCGGACCTGGTTCCATTATTTATTATTCTGTCTGAATATCCTGTCTGTGCGTTTACGCCGGACCTGGTTCCATTATTTATTATTCTGTCGGAATATCCTGTCTGTGCGTTTACGCCGGACCTGGTTCCATTATTTATTATTCTGTTGGAATAACCTGTCTGTGCGGTCTATCGCATGCATGTGATTTCTTTTGTTATTCCATTCTTTATTATACTCAGTTGGTTAAGTTTTGACTTCTATACTCCATGAAATTTGTGGAATATCCTTGATATTTGCGCTTCATCTAGTATCTATTCATGAAAATATTCTCTGATTATTCTTGAATTTTACTCCACAAAGCAGTATCATGTTGACAATTTGGACGTTGTTAATTCCTGGATAAATTAATTCTTGAACTTGTTTTATTGAATTCTTATATCATTGTCATCATCCTCATGTTTATAAAATGTTGAAAGTCATCTGTGGCCTGTAGTGCATAGATGGACTTGGTATGATTATGACCAGGGATTATTCGGTATAATCATGACCGTAATGTTACAAATGATGTGGTAAAAGTCCTCATTGGCCCGTAGTGCATTGATGGACAGTTGTTGGCATGATCATGACCATTAATGAATATACGAATATCCTTGGCCGTAGTGCAGGGGTGATTCGATGATGTGGATTATTTTATTAAGCTGAGTCCCAGCGATCACAGTGTTGAAAAACTTTTTAAATCATAAAAGATAGTAGAGTTTATTTTCTACTTGACTCTTTTAATGGATTGCTTGTTCCGCTGCAGTTAAACTTGATGTCTATTATATTTTATCAGTTTAACATTGTTGAAGGCTAATGATAATTTATTCTGCATTATCTTAGTCATAATATTTCTTACTGGGCTAGTTGAGCTCACCCTTTCTTTCACTGTTCTCTTCAGGAAATGAGAACGTAGCTGGGGCAAGTCGGGGAACGGAGTGATGGTTCGAATGATAGTATTAGTTAGTAGTCCTCACTATTCTATGTAATAGTGTGTTAATAAATGTAATGAGGACTCCTTTTGAGTATGAATACTCTCTAGAAGATAATATTTGTATTCAAACTCACAGTTTATGTTTTGTCGTATTGTACACGACAGTTGTATTAGTAAGTTGTATTTGTATTTTATACTATGTATCTGACGACCCAAGATGGGTGATGTATACCTAATTTTGGGGGCGTCACAGTTGGTATCAGAGCTTAGGGATATGATCCCTGGCTAAGATGTGAGAATAGAACTAGGAGGGGAGAGACGGGAAATTCCTTCGCTAGTATGACCTGCCTAAGTTTATTTGCATGGTATTTAATTGGTCGGTCATAATATAAGGATAATATATGACATATCAATTAACTTTTATTTTGTGGCAGTATCTGAAAATGGCATCTGAGAATGTTGAGAATAGCAATGGAGCACAGGCGACTGTTGATTCACCACATATCAATAATCAGGATAATGTGCATCAGGAAGGTGACAATCCTCATGCAAACAAAAACACTGACCAGATGATGAATGATGGAATGTTCAGAAACTTTATGCAGTTCATGCAACAGCAGGCGAGAGCGGCTCCTGTCCAAAATATAGGTGGAAACACTGAAAACTCTCGGACGGTCACCGCTAAACAGTTCAAGGAGCTGGGACCACCAGAGTTTAAGGGAGAGCCAAAACCACTTATAGCGGAAACATGGATAAAGCAGATTACCAAGATATTTGATGTCTTGGGATGCTCCGAGGAGCAAAAGGTTCCCTTTGCCGCCTTTATGTTGCGAGGAGAGGCAGATTACTGGTGGGAATCGATTAAGCGTACTCAACCTGCCGCACTGAAGATGTCTTGGGAGAAGTTCCAAGAGCTGTTCAACGACAAATACTTTCCCGAAAGTATTCGTCACATGAAGGAGGTGGAGTTCATCAAATTGGAGCAGAATAATATGACCGTGTCGCAGTACGAGGCCAAATTTGCTGAGTTGTCCCGGTTTGCGTCCCACTTGGTGGATAATGAAGAGTGAATGACGCGAATGTTTTTGCGAGGTTTGAAACCTGAGATACGTCAACATCTTATTTCTCATAAACTGTGTTTGTATTCAGATGTTGTGAATAGGGCTCAGTTAGTGGAGCGCGATAACGAGTCAACGCAACCAAAAGAGAGCAATCGACAAAATGATAATACCAGTGAGAGCAGTCATCGAAGCGGTGACAACAAGCGTGGAGGGAATCAACAGGCCAGAAATGGTAACCACTTCGGTGGTAATCAGGGCCAAAATAATAAGAATGGTCATTTCAAGAAGAGGAGATTCAACAATGATGGAAAGACGTCAGCACCAGCACCCGTTGTTAAGGAAGGAGAACGACCACCTATCATATGTTTCAAATGCGGAGGGGAGGGGCACATCAGTCCAAACTGCGCGATGCCGTCTAAAGCATGTTATAATTGTGGAAGAGAAGGTCATTTAGCTCGATTTTGTCGTTTACCAAAAACAAGTTCAGCCAAGATGGAGACACCAAAGGCCGTCCCAGAAAAGTCAAAACCGGTAGTGCAAGGGAGAGCGTTTGTTGTGACCTCCCAGAAAGCAAGGAACCCGAATGAGGTCATCACGGGTAAGCTTATCATAAACTCTAACGAAGTCTATACTTTATTTGATACCGGTTCTACCCATTCTTTTATTTCTCCTACTTGCGCTCATCGATTAAATTTGATTCCGGAGAAATTAGACTTTGACTTATCTGTTGAAACTCCATTGGGAGAAACCTTCATTACATCCACGGTTTATAAGTCTTGTTTGGTTCAAGTTGGTACCCACACATTACCTGTCGATCTTATTTCATTAAAAATACTTGCATTTGACGTGATTCTAGGGATTGATTGGTTAACTACTCATCATGCAAAAATTGATTATTTTCGTAAGGTTGTTAGCTTTCATATTCCTAATCGACCTATTATGCGAATTCAAGCAACCAAACCATTAAAATCAATCGCTGTCATCTCAAGCCATAAAGCTATTCGTTTATTGAAAAACGGATGTCAAGCTTTCTTAGCTCATGTCACGGATCTAAACAAAAATACGTCAGTTTTGAATGATATTTCTATTGTTAATAAATTCCCTGACGTATTCCCTGAAGAACTTCCTGGCCTACCCCAGAGCGTGAAATTGAATTTTGTATCGACCTTGAACCCGGTACAAAACCCATTTCCAAAGCCCCATATCGAATGGCTCCTATTGAACTTCAGGAGTTAAAGATCCAACTGCAGGAATTGTTAGACATTGGCTTTATTCGTCCTAGTACTTCTCCTTGGGGTGCTCCTGTTCTATTCGTGAAGAAGAAAGATGGAAGTATGCGACTTTGTATTGATTATCGGGAGTTGAATCATGTCACCATCAAAAATAGGTACCCATTGCCACGTATTGATGACCTGTTTGACCAGTTGCAAGGAGCACAATTCTTTTCAAAGATCGATCTTCGTTCTGGATATCATCAGCTGAAGGTTAGAACTGAGGATATTCCAAAGACGGCTTTTAGAACTCGGTATGGGCATTATGAATTACTAGTCATGTCCTTTGGATTGACTAATGCTCCTGCTGCCTTCATGGATATGATGAACCGGGTATTTAAGGAATATTTGGATCACTTTGTGGTCGTCTTTATTGATGACATCCTTATTTATTCCAAAAGCCGTGAAGATCATGAGCAACACTTGAGGCTGGTACTCCAAAAGCTTCGTGAATACAAGCTTTATGCCAAGTTGAAGAAATGCGAGTTCTGGCTGGAGGAGGTAGCATTCCTTGGGCACGTAGTATCAAGTCGTGGAATATCGGTTGACCCGACAAAGATTGAAGCTATTCAAAGCTGGGAGCAACCTAAATCAGTGACCGAAGTACGTAGCTTTCTTGGTTTAGCTGGTTATTATCGGAGATTCGTGGAAGGATTTTCTCGAATCGCTACTCCATTAACTCAGCTGACTCGAAAAGATACAAAGTTCGGTTGGAGCGAAGAATGTGAGCAGAGTTTTCAAGAACTCAAGAGGAGACTCATTTCAGCACCTGTTCTAACAATACCATCTGGCTCGGAGGGATTTGTCATCTACAGTGATGCTTCGAGCAAAGGGTTGGGATGCGTTCTCATGCAACATGGAAAAGTCATAGCCTATGCATCAAGACAACTCAAGGAATATGAGAGGAATTATCCTACTCATGATCTAGAGTTGGCAGCTGTTGTCTTTGCACTTAAAATTTGGAGGCATTACTTGTATGGGGAGAAGGTGGAGATCTTTACGGATCATAAAAGCCTCAAATATTTCTTCACTCAAAAGGAACTCAACATGCGACAACGACGTTGGCTTGAACTGTTGAAAGATTATGATCATACCATTCAATACCATCCTGAAAAGCGAACGTGGTAGCTGACGCATTGAGTAGAAGATCATATGCAAGTACGAGTGCAATATTGTCAACACAAAGGCCCATTTTGTGTGACTTGCAAAGGATGGAGATAGAGTTAAAGACTCCAGGGACCCATGTGATGATGGCGAATATACGAGTAGAACCAACTTTAATCGATAAAGTTAAAGCTGCTCAAGCTACAGACCTGGAGCTGATGCGTATGAGGAAGAAAGTGCAAGAAGGTGCTATGCCGGAAGCAAGAATCGATGAAGAAGGAATACTTCGAGTCAACTCCAGACTTTGTGTTCCTAACAACCCTGATTTAAAGTATGAAATCATGATGGAGGCGCACAACACACCGTTTGCAATCCATCCTGGAAGTACCAAAATGTATCATGATCTTCGTCATACATTTTGGTGGAGCAATATGAAGAGAGAGATAGCGTTTTTTATCTCAAAGTGTCTAACTTGTCAACGAGTCAAAGCGGAGCATCAAGTACCAAAAGGTCTATTACAACCACTTGAAATTCCAGAATGGAAGTGGGAGCACATTACCATGAATTTCGTTACCGGTCTTCCTAGGGTTTCTCAAGGTATTGATGCGATTTGGGTCATTGTTGATAGATTGACCAAGTCTGCTCATTTCTTACCGATACGAGAAACTTATACACTTGAACGTCTTGCTCGTATGTACATAAACGAGATTGTAAGACTGCATGGTATGCCAGTATCCATAGTTTCTGACTGAGACCCAAGATTCACTTCACGATTTTGGGTTAGTTTACAAAAAGCTATGGGCACGGATTTACGATTTAGTTCAGCATATCATCCTCAGACGGACGGACAATCAGAGAGGACTATTCAAACTCTTGAAGATCTATTAAGACTCTGTGTCTTTGACTTCAAGGGAAGTTGGGACAAGTTCTTACCATTGGTGGAGTTTTCCTACAACAACAGTTATCAAGCAAGTATTGGCATGGCTCCATTCGAAGCATTGTATGGAAGAAAATGTCGTTCTCCAGTATGCTGGGATGAGGTGGGTGAAGCAACGTTGTTGGGACCGGAGTTGGTACGTATGACTACAGAAAAGATTCAAACGATCCGACAACGTATAAAAACCTCACAAGATCGACAAAAGAGTTATGCTGATCTTCATCGAAAGGACGTGGAATTTGATGTAGGAGATCATGTGTTCTTACGTGTTGCTCCATGGAAAGGAGTTACGAGATTTGGAAAGAGAGGAAAGCTCAATCCTCGATTCATCGGTCCATTTTTAATCCTCGATCGAGTAGGAACTGTGGCTTATAGACTCGCTTTACCGCCAAGTATGTCTCGTGTTCATAACGTTTTTCACATATCCATGTTACGCAAATATGTGGAAGACCCGAACCACATTATTGAGTTAGAACCGGACGAAATAGCAGAGGATTTGACGTATGAAGAAGTTCCTGTTCAAATCTTGGATAAGAAGGAACATATTCTACGCTCCAAGGTTATACCTCAAGTCAAAGTTTTGTGGAGAAACCACGATGTTGAGGAAATGACTTGGGAGTTAGAATCTGAAATGAAATCAAGGTATCCTTACCTCTTCGACATACCAGGTACGTACCCTAATTTCGAGGGCGAAATTTCATAAGAAGGGGAGGTTGTAAGACCCCAACTTTTATAAATAAAGATGAATTTTCTATAAATATCATTTTTGAATATTATGGAGTTAATTTGATATAATGTTATAGTTGTGGGTAATATTTATAAATTTTGCAAAGTACGCAAGTTGTTATATAATATTCGATTGGTCGGAAAATATTCGTTTTAACAGGGAATATTCGTACAACGACACAATCATTGGTGGACCCCACAACAGAATTATTGTCGGATTGAGAAAACGACAAAAATATTTTATTAAAAATAACGGCGGAAGTTTTACCATTGTTACTGTTGAACTACTCGGTAGTAAAAGTACAGTAATACGTGTGGTTGCATAGTAGCACACGGTATTGATTATTAATGCTTATGTGAGAAGTCACTCAGTTTGATTCAATTATTGTCAGTTAATAATATGAATTATTTAGCGATAATGACGTTTTGTTTTATTCGTAATAAAACAGAAACATCTTTTTATATAAAACAGAATACTTTATTAAAGTTATTCTATAAATAGAATATATTATATTTTATTTAAAAGATTTTTCTTTAAATATGGACCGTCAGATTAAAGTAATCAATCTGGACCGTTCATGGATTAGTTACTATGCATTCTATTTTTCTATAAATAGCAGCTCATTCCTTCATTATTTCTTACGAATTCACTGAACTCTAGAGAGAGAAACTATAGAGAGAAACTATAGAGAGAGGGAAGAAGAGTATTCTGCTACTTAACTACTTCCTTACTTCAGGTCTTCTTTAAAACGGTAAGGGGTGTTATTCTTTCTTATTCATGAAGAGAACTGTTATTCCATTTCTTATTATTCTGTTGGAATAACCTGTATACGCGGTCTACCCTATACTTGGTGACATTCTTCTATTATTCTGTTGGAACATCCTGTCTGTGTGTTTTACACCGGACCTGGTTCCGTTTTTATTATTATTCTGTTGGAACATCCTGTCTGTGTGTTTTACACCGGACCTGGTTCCGTCTTGTTATTATTCTGTCGAAATATCCTGTCTGTGCGTTTACACCGGACCTGGTTCCATTATTTATTATTCTGTCTGAATATCCTGTCTGTGCGTTTACGCCGGACCTGGTTCCATTATTTATTATTCTGTCAGAATATCCTGTCTGTGCGTTTACGCCGGACCTGGTTCCATTATTTATTATTCTGTTGGAATAACCTGTCTGTGCGGTCTATCGCATGCATGGTGATTTCTTTTGTTATTCCATTCTTTATTATACTCAGTTGGTTAAGTTTTGACTTCTATACTCCATGAAATTTGTGGAATATCCTTGATATTTGCGCTTCATCTAGTATCTATTCATGAAAATATTCTCCTGATCATTCTTGAATTTTACTCCACAAAGCAGTATCATGTTGACAATTTGGACGTTGTTAATTCCTGGATAAATTAATTCTTGAACTTGTTTTATTGAATTCTTATATCATTGTCATCATCCTCATGTTTATAAAATGTTGAAAGTCATCTGTGGCCTGTAGTGCATAGATGGACTTGGTATGATTATGACCAGGGATTATTCGGTATAATCATGACCGTAATGTTACAAATGATGTGGTAAAAGTTCTCATTGGCCCGTAGTGCATTGATGGACAGTTGTTGGCATGATCATGACCATTAATGAATATACGAATATCCTTGGCCGTAGTGCAGGGGTGATTCGATGATGTGGATTATTTTATTAAGCTGAGTCCCAGCGATCACAGTGTTGAAAAACTTTTTAAATCATAAAAGATAGTAGAGTTTATTTTCTACTTGACTCTTTTAATGGATTGCTTTTTCCGCTGCAGTTAAACTTGATGTCTATTATATTTTATCAGTTTAACATTGTTGAAGGCTAATGATAATTTATTCTGCATTATCTTAGTCATAATATTTCTTACTGGGCTAGTTGAGCTCACCCTTTCTTTCACTGTTCTCTTCAGGAAATGAGAACGTAGCTGGGGCAAGTCGGGGAACGGAGTGATGGTTCGAATGATAGTATTAGTTAGTAGTCCTCACTATTCTATGTAATAGCATGTTAATAAATGTAATGAGGACTCCTTTTGAGTATGAATACTCTCTAGAAGATAATATTTGTATTCAAACTCACAGTTTAAGTTTTGTCGTATTGTACACGACAGTTGTATTAGTAAGTTGTATTTGTATTTTGTACTTTGTATCTGACGACCCAAGATGGGTGATGTATACCTAATTTTGGGGGCGTCACACGGGCAATTACTAGTATATATATGTGACGCCCCCAAAATATGTATACAACACCCATTCTGAGTCGCCAAATACATGGTACAGAAAGTAAACTACAACTTCAATAATACAATTGTCATGCAAAATACGACAGCACATACTGTGAGTTTAAATACAAATATTGTCTTCTAGACAATATCCACACTCAAATAAGTCCTCAATACAATTATTCAAACACTATTTTACAAAAATAGTGAGGACTGCTAAAACATATTTCTAGAACCATCACTCCATACCCCGACTAGATCCTGCTATATTCTCACCTCCTGAGAAGAAAAATGGAACAAAAAGGAAAAGGGTGAGCTCAACTAGCCCAGTAAAGAATATTATGACTAAGATAATATACAACAAATTATCATTAGTATTCAACAGGGAAAAATCTGATAGAATATAATCGACAACAAGTTTTAGATCAACAACTGCAGCGGAAACAGCAAACCATTAGAAGAGTCAAGTAAAGAATGAGTTCTACTATCTTCTAAGATTTAAAAGTCCATCATCAATATTTTATCCCTGTAACATCAATTAATAATCATCTTTATCCAAATATTCATCTTTGCACTACATGCCAAAGATATTCATTTGTATCACCTGTCAGTCATGTTCATCTCAACACATGTTCATCTTTGCACTACAGGCCAAAGATATTCATCAAGTAATCATACATCTTTGCACTACAGGCCAAAGATATTCAGTAATATCATCATTTAGGACTGAGGATGATGAAAAATATCTTAAAGAGAACGAATCCAGTGAGACAGAAGGACAAATAGTAGGGATTCGTATAACAGTTTATCCAAGATCAATAATACTTCATAATAATCAATTGTGAAGCAGAATTCAAAAATAAAGATCAAAACATGGATACAATCAAAGATAGTAACCATAATAGACATCTTAGACAAAAAGAAAAAATTTTATTTTTCGGTGAATAGTACCGTATTCGTGAATAGTGCCGTATACGTGAATAGTAACGTATACGTAAATAGTAACCCCGACACAAAAAGTTCCAAAATTGATAAAAACTCATGTTAATATTTCAGCATAATGATATTGAAGAAAATAATATCATTTAAGAAGAAAATAATATCTCTTACCTCAAAATATCAGTACTTCTGGTCGGAATACCGGTATAAGGCTGAAAGAAACTTGCTCTGATGAATAGAAACTCTCAAAGTATCTAAATACTCACAAAATACACTCAATAATCTAGAGAGAGAAAGAGAGAAAACTTGTTTCTGGTGTGATTTTTAATTCTAACTTAGCCCTCTATTTGTTAGCACGCCGAAGCAGACTTAACCTGCAACCTGATGGCTTTACCTGATACTATTCTCACCCACCACATTTGAATAAAAATCTCAGCACATTTCTTCACCAACCAAGAGTGGGACCCACCAATTCTAGAATTTTTCACCAAAATGATAAACTCCCAAAATTTAACAATTTCTGAACCAGTAATCTCGTAAAATTCATAACAAATCATACGTTTATTTTTAACGGTTCAAAATTTGTGGATATATACTCAACTTATATATGTATAACATATCTAAAAATTACCACAATCCAACGGTCGGATTAAAAATTATAACCCCCGTAAAATATCTCAAAAATCCTGATTTGATTTTTAATACTTCTATTCTGACAAAAAATACTGATAAAACACCTCAACATTAACTCCTTCATTTTTAACCACAAAAATATATCCCTCATTTATATCCACATAAAATAAATATTTCCTTATCATATGAATCAATATTTAATTATTCACAAATAATATTACAGAATCACATTTATGACAACCAGGCCGTTCCCAGGAAAGAGGGGGCTTTCCAATAAGGATTTCTCCTTACTGGCGCGTAATTAGATGACCAAACCTCTCCTTAGACAGAACTTTCTAGACATTGCCAATAATGTTATCTAATAATATTATTCAAATAATATGAATTATTGATCTGATAAAGAAAAATACTGTGCAGCAACAATTATTGAAACAACAATAATATAAAATATCAACGCAGCAATTATTGAATCAATAAAATAAAATATTGAACAATAACTAATGTAACAATTATTGAGTAGTGTCTTCTTACGTAAGAATCAATAATTGGTGCAATACCGTGTGCTACTGTATTTTAACCACTGGGTATTCCAACAGTATTAACGGTAACAACTACGCCGTTAATTCTGAAAGCTCAATTTTTGTCGTTATCTTCATCCAATCGTTTTCCGTTATGGGACCCACAAATAGCTGCGCCGTCGTACGAAAATTCCCCGACAGAAAGAATATTCCACGACCACACGAATATTCACCGACCAAAAATGAATATTTTATAACCACTTGCTTATTTTGTAAAATTTACACATTTCACCCATAACCAAAGTATTATATCAAATTAACCCCTTATTATTCACAATAATATTTAGAGAAAATTTGATTTTATTCATTAATAAGTTGGGGTCTTACAACCTCCCCTCCTTATGAAATTTCGTCCTCGAAATTGACGTACGTACCTGGTGTTTCGAAAAGGTGAGGATACCTCGCTTTCATTTCTGATTCCAACTCCCAGGTCATTTCTTCAATAGCATGGTTTCTCCACAAAACCTTAACTTGTGGTATAACCTTTATGCGTAGGACATGCTCTTTCCTATCCAAGATCTTAACAGGTACCTCCTCGTACGTTAAATCTTCATCTATCTCGTCTGGTTCTAACTCAATAATGTGGTTCGGGTCTTTAACATATTTACGAAGCATAGATATGTGAAAAACATTATGAACACGAGACATGCTTGGAGGTAATGCGAGTCTATATGCCACATTTCCTATTCGCTCAAGAATCTCAAATGGACCAACAAATCTTGGATTGAGGTTTCCTCTCTTCCCAAATCTTGTAACTCCCTTCCATGGTGCAACACGTAACAATACATGATCCCCAATATTAAATTTCACGTCCTTTCGATGAAGATCCGCATAACTCTTTTGTCGATCCTGTGCCGTTTGTATACGTTGTCGAATCGTTTGGATCTTCTCTGTAGTCATGCGTACCAACTCTGGTCCCAACAATGTTGCTTCACCCACCTCGTCCCAGCATACTGGAGAACGACATTTTCTTCCATACAACGCCTCGAATGGAGCCACACCTATGCTCGCCTGATAACTGTTATTGTAGGAGAATTCCACCAATGGTAGGTACTTATCCCAACTCTCTTTGAGATCTAGGACACATAGTCTTAATAGATCTTCGATAGTTTGAATAGTCCTCTCTGATTGTCCGTCCGTTTGAGGATGGTATGCCGAACTGAATCGTAAATCTGTTCCCATATCTTTCTGCAAGCTAACCCAAAATTGTGAAGTGAATCTTGGGTCACGATCCGAAACTATGGATACTGGCATGCCATGCAATCTCACAATCTCCTTCACATACATACTAGCAAGACGTTCAAGGGAATAAGTCGCACGTATCGGTAAGAAATGAGCAGACTTGGTTAATCTATCAACAATAACCCAAATCGCATCTATGCCTTGAGAAACCTTGGGAAGACCGACCTGTAACGAAATCCATGGTAATGTGTTCCCACTTCTATTTTGGGATCTCAAGTGGTTGCAATGGACCCTTTGGCACTTGATGCTCCGCCTTTACACGTTGACAAGTTAAACATTCGAGATGAACTGCGCGATCTCTCTTTTCATATTGCTCCACCAAAATGTGTGTCGAAGATCGTGATACATTTTGGTACTCCCAGGATGGATTGCAAACGGTGTGTTGTGTGCCTCCATCATTATTCTATGCTTCAAGTCAAAATCGTTAGGAACACAAAGTCTGGAGTTGACTCGAAGTATTCCTTCTTCATTGATTCTTGCTTCTGGAATAGCACCTTCTTGTACTTTCTTCTTCATACGCATCAGCTCTATGTCCGTAGCTTGAGCAGCTTTAACTTTATCGATTAAAGTCGGTTCTACTCGTATATTCGTTATCTTCACGTGAATCCCTAGAGTCTTTAACTCTATCTTCATCATTTGTAAGTTATACGAAATGGATTTTTATGTTAACAACATTGCACTCGTAAACGCATACAATCTTCTACTCAACGCGTCAGCTACCACGTTCGCTTTTCCACGATGTTATTAAATGGTACGATCGTAATCTTCAACAGCTCGAGCTAACGTCTTTGGCGCATTATACGTTCGTTTTGGTTGAAGAAATATTTAAGTGTTTTAGAAACGGGTTTTGTGCTGGGGTCAATACAAAATTCGATTTCACGCTCTAGGGGTAGGCTAAAAAGTCCTTCAGGAATATGTCAGGAAATTTACTAACAACAGAAATATCATTTAAATCTGACGTATTTTTGTTTAAATTCATAAAATGAGCTAAGAAAGCTTGACATCCATTTTTCAATAAACGAATGACTTAATGGCTTGATATGAAAGTGTTTGACTTCAATGGTTTGGTTGCTTGAATTCGCATAACAGGTTGATTAGAAATATAAAAACTAACAACCTTATGAAAATAATCAATTTTAGCATGATGAGTGGTTAACCAATCAATCCCTAAAATCACATCAAAAGTAAGTATCTTAAAAGAGATAAGATCAACAGGTAATGTGATTGTATCCACTTGGATCAAATAAGATTTATAAATAGTGGATATGATAAACGTTTCTCCTAACGGAGTTTCCACAGATAAGTCAAATTCCAACTTCTCCGGAGTCAAGTTTAAACGTTGAGCATAAACAGGAGAAATAAAAGAGTGGGTAGAACCGGTATCTAATAAGTATAGACTTTGAAAGAATTTATAATTAACTAACCCGTGCTAACTTCGTTCGGGTTACTCGCTCTTTGAGAAGTCACGAAAAACGCTCTTCCAGAAACCACCGACTTTGACTTGTCCGGAACAGCCTTCGGAGTCACTATCCCCGTTGAACTTGATTTCGTAACAAGACAATCTTTAGCTATATGATATTCCTTTCCACAGTTATAACATACCTTGAACTGTTGTGGGTAGTTTGGACTGATGTGTCCCTCTTTCTCGCATTTGTAACATACGACCGGTAAGCGTTCTCCTCCCCTAGAAACAGTTGATGTTGGTGCTGACGTCTTCACGCTATCATTGTTGTACCTTCTCCTTTTGAAATCTCCTCCTGACTCGCTCCTTCTATTATCACGGCCACGATTACCACCAGAGTGATTACCGCTTTTATCCGAATATTTTTCTCCCTGCTGGTTTTCATTGCTCCGATGACCGATGCCACCGGTATGACCCTGGTTGTGGTCCCTCGGTTGAACATACTCATTATCTCGCTCTAATAATTGAGCCATGTTTACAACATCTGAATATAAAGAAAATTTATGAGAGATAAGATATTATCGAATCTCGGGTTTTAGACCTCTCAGAAACATCCTTGTCATTCGTTCCTCATTTTCGACCAAATGAGGTGCAAACCTGGATAACTCTGTAAACTTCGCCTCGTACTGGGACACCGTCATGTTGTTTTGTTTCAGTCTGATAAACTCCACCTCCTTCATATGACGAATACTTTCAGGAAAGTACTTGTCATTGAACAGTTTTTGAAATGTTTCCCACGACATGTTGAGTGCGTCAGGCTGGGTACGCTTCACAGACTCCCACCAGTAGTCTGCCTCACCGCGGAACATAAAAGTGGCGAATGGAACCTTCTGTTCCTCTGTGCATCCTAAGACATCGAATATCTTGGTAATTTGCTTGACCCACGTTTTCGCCATGATCGGATCCGGCTTTCCCTTAAATTCTGGTGGTCCCAATTCTTTGAACTGCTTGGTTGTGACAAACCGCGCGTTGTTATCATTTCCACCTGTATTCTGCACATGAGTCTCCCTCGTCTGATTTTGCATGAACTGCAAAAAGCTCCTAAACATTCCATCATTCATCATTTGCTCGGTAACGTTGTTTACAGGAGGAATATTGCCTTCCTGTTGCACGTTCCCCTGGGTGGTGATCAAAGGTGTCTCTACGGTCTGATTTACTCCATTATTAACGTTCTCAGCTGCCATTCTTAAATACTGCCATAAAACAAGGGTTAATAGTCATGTCATATATTATCCCTATACTATGACCGACCAAATAAACACCAAATAAACTTAATCAGGTTATACTAGCGAATGAATTTCCCGTCTCTCCCCTCCTAGTTCTTGTCTCACATCTCAGCCAGGGATCATATCCCTAAGCTCTGATACCAACTGTGACGCCCCCAAAATAGGTATACAACACCCATTCTGGGTCGCCAAATACATGGTACAGAAAGTAAACTACAACTTCAATAATACAATTGTCGTGCAAAATACGACAACACATACTGTGAGTTTAAATACAAATATTGTCTTCTGGACAATATCCACACTCAAATAAATCCTCATAACAATTATTCAAACACTATTTTACAGAAATAGTGAGGACTGCTAAAACATCTTTCTAGAACCATCACTCCATACCCCGACTAGATCCTGCTATGTTCTCACCTTCTGAGAAGAAAAATGGAACAAAAAGGAAAAGGGTGAGCTCAACTAGCCCAGTAAAGAATATTATGACTAAGATAATATACAACAAATTATCGTTAGTCTTCAACAGGGAAAAATCTGATAGAATATAATCGACAACAAGTTTTAGATCAACAACTGTAGCGGAAACAGCAAACCATTAGAAGAGTCAAGTAGAGAAAGAATTCTACTATCTTCTAAGATTTAAAAGTCCATCATCAATATTTTATCCCTGTAACATCAATTAATAATCATCTTTATCCAAATATTCATCTTTGCACTACAGGCCAAAGATATTCATTTGTATCACCTGTCAGTCATGTTCATCTCAACACCTGTTCATCTTTGCACTATAGGCCAAAGATATTCATCAAGTAATCATACATCTTTGCACTACATGCCAAAGATATTCAGTAACATCATCATTTAGGACTGAGGATGATGAAAAATATCTTAAAGAGAACGAATCCAGTGAGACAGAAGGACAAATAGTAGGGATTCGTATAACAGTTTATCCAAGATCAATAATACTTCATAATAATCAATTGTGAAGCAGAATTCAAAAATAAAGATCAAAACATGGATACAATCAAAGATAGTAACCATAACAGACATCTTGGACAAAAAGGGAAAATTTTATTTTTTGGTGAATAGTGCCGTATTCGTGAATAGTACCGTATACGTGAATAGTGTCGTATACATGAATAGTAACCCCGACACAAAAAGTTCCAAATTTGATAAAAACTCATATCAATATTTCAGCATAATGATATTGAAGAAAATAATATCATTTAAGAAGAAAATAATATCCCTTACCTCAAGATATCAGTACTTCTGGTCGGAATACCGGTATAAGGCTGAAAGAAACTTGCTCTGATGAATAGAAACTCTCAAAGTATCTAAATACTCACAAAATACACTCAATAATCTAGAGAGAGAAAGAGAGAAAACTTATTTCTGGTGTGATTTTCAATTCTAACTTTGCCCTCTATTTATAGGAAAATGTTAGCACGCCGAAGCAGACTTAACCTGCAACCTGATGGCTTTACCTGCTACTATTCTCACCCACCACATTTGAATAAAAATCTCAGCATATTTCTTCACCAACCAAGAGTGGGGCCCACCAATTCTAGAATTTTCTACCAAAATGATAAACTCCCAAAATTCAACAATTTCTGAACCAGTCATCTCGTAAAATTCATAACAAAGCATACGTTCATTTTTAACGGTTCAAAAATTATGGATATATACTCAACTTATATATGTATAACATATCCAAAAATTACCACGATCCAACGGTCGGATTAAAAATTATAACCCCCGCAAAATATTTCAAAAATCTTAATTTGATTTTTAATACCTCTATTCCGACAAAAAATACTGATAAAACACCTCAACATTAACTCCTTCATTTTTAACCACAAAAATATATCCCTCATTTATATCCACATAAAATAAATATTTCCTTATCATATGAATCAATAATTAATTATTCACAAATAATATTACAGAATCACATTTATGACAACCAGGCCGTTCTCAGGAAAGAGGGGGCTTTCCAATAAGGATTTCTCCTTACTGGCGCGCAATTAGATGACCAAACCTCTCCTTAGACAGAACTTTCTAGACATTACCAATAATGTTATCTAATAATATTATTCAAATAATATGAATTATTGATCTGATAAAGGAAAATACTGTGCAGCAATAATTATTGAAACAACAATAATATAAAATATCAACGCAGCAATTATTGAATCAATAAAATAAAATATTGAATAATAACTACTGTAACAATTATTGAGTAGTGCCTTCTTACGTAAGAATCAATAATTGGTGTAATACCGTGTGCTACTGTATTTTAACCACCGGGTATTCCAACAGTATTAACGGTAACAACTACGCCGTTAATTATGAAAATTCAATTTTTGTCGTTATCTTCATCCAATCGTTTTCCGTTATGGGGCCCACAAATATCTGCGCCGTCGTACGAATATTCTCCGACAGAAAGAATATTCCACGACCATACGAATATTCACCGACCAAAAATGAATATTTTATAACCACTTGCTTATTTTGTAAAATTTGCACATTTCACCCATAACCAAAGTATTATATCAAATTAACCCCTTATTATTCGCAATAATATTTAGAGAAAATTTGATTTTATTCATTAATAAGTTGGGGTCTTACAATATATATATGGGTTAATCATAAAATGAGAACATATATAGTAATATTAGGCATGTAAAATATTTGGGAGTCAATAATCCGCAACAATGTTCAGTTTTTTAGAATTATTCCCTGCAACTCAGAAAATTCATATAAGTAGTTAAAATGAAGTTTATTTTTAGGTAAGTTGGTTAATTGGCTAATAGAGTACTGATACACAGGCGAGGCTCTATATGTGTCAGTATTTTATTGACCAATTGACCAATTTACTCAAAAATAAATTTCATACTAACCGGACAAGTTCCATTTGATTCGTGTATCATTGTTTGTGTCATTGAAGTGTTTTTATATTATACTTTTCCATAAATGCAAATTAGTTGTGGAACACGAACATTGCAACGTGGATGGAGGATCATTTTTTGAAATATAAAATATGGTAATTTTTTTACAAACCATGAGAAAAGAGCTTAGAAAAAATTCATTCAAATTACAAATAATAAAATGGAGTTAAGGTGAAATTTTATCTACCAAAAGTATAACAATATAAAAAAAATTCAATGAAATTGAGAAAAACTCAAAACTAAGAGAAAAAAACTTATTAAAGAAGAGTAAAATATAAAAGTGATGACATGTAAGTAAGCCAAACTTTTATGTGACAATTGGACATTGACTGTCCACAATGATGACATGTAAGACTGTCCTCCGTGATAATGATGACATATAAGTAAGCGAAACTTTGCTCAAAACCTCAACCTAAAATCCTTGAGCAATTGTCCAATTGAGATAGAAGTTATAACTATAATTGAGGATACATAAATTAAACATGGATACGTTATATGGTTCAAGCAGTTACAACTTACAACCAACAAAATTAAGGTTAATGATATCTACTCCTTCCATCCCATCCCATCCCAAAAGAATGACTAAAGATATAAAAAATATGTTTCTCAAAATATGACAAAAATATTACATAAATTTTTATTTGGATAAATTTACTTTTGACTTTTTATCATATTTTACTTGCTAACTCAATTGTCAGCCACTCATATCACTAATTTTCTCTACTCAAAACCCAATTAAATATATTAACTCATATAAATATCAACTCATCACAATACTCGAGGATAATAGTACATCAAATATATATATATATACTCTCTTAATTTTGTTTCCTAATTCCTACCTTAATTTGTATAAAAATTTTAGTTTGGTTTTGATTATTAAACATAGTTGTGTATGACTTGTGCTCTTGAGCCGGACCAAGTAACCTTATTCCTAGAAATTATTAAAAAATAAATATAAAACCTAGATTGCCGCAATACCAAAAATTGAAGCAATTATTGGCTGAAAAGGCCAAACAGAAATCTGGACCCACACGCGTGTCCTCCATTATTTAACGACATTTCGAAATTTTTCATCAGCTAGTTAATAACCGCGTTAATAATAGTAGTAGTACTTCGTCTCTCTCCTTCACCACATAATCAATCACCCACGCGAATAATAATAATAATATTAATCCTCTGTTTCTCTCTCTGCACAGAACTGGAGAAAAAAGAACAAAAATGGCGATCTCAATGGAGAATCTCTTGAAGGAGAGAAAATACCCCTTCATTTTCTCTATCTTTATCTTACTCTTCTTGTTCTCCTTCCTTTTCGTGTTCAATTCTGAGTCCACTCTTAATTTCACCTCCGATCTCACTACACAACCACTAATCAAATCCGTCGCATCCACTTCTCCACCTCCGTTGTCCGACTCATCATCAGCTCCGCCTCCGCCGGCGAGAACGAAGATGGGAGACCCTAGCATAGTGAATTCAGGGGACGCCGTTTCGCCTAATGCTAGTACTGAAGTGGCCGATCTGAAATGGCGGATATGCGCCGGTGTTGTGGCATTTGATTACATACCATGCCTTGATAATTTTAAGGCTATTAAGGCACTGAAATCGAGGCGGCGCATGGAGCACAGGGAGCGGCATTGCCCTCACCCCAGTCCTCGGTGTTTGATTCCGCTTCCCCGAGGGTATAAAGTTCGGGTGCCGTGGCCTAAGAGCAGGGACATGGTGAGATAAGATTGATAGTTTGGTAAGATTTGTGTCTTGTTATTATTGATTCTGAAAAACAAAAATGTCAAATGTCTATGAGTGCCACACTGATTAATTTTTCCTGATGGAAGACTCAAACTTTGTCTAAATTATGTCTTTAGCTCATTTGTGCATGAATTCAGTGTGCTTATTATAGGAATTATTAAGAGAATTAATTGTTTGGCGAGGAATTGTGTGCTCAATGTCTTAATCCGAATGAGATTGATAGTGTAGTTAATTATGACATTGGTTTGTACCCAAATATTAGTAACAGCTAGAAGGAAGATGGGTATGAGAGGAGTGCAGCGTGCCTTTTTTAAAGATACAGCATGAGATGAAAGATGTTCGAAAAACGTTGAGAATGAAGTTCTGATACACTTGATTTTTATTTATCTTACTACATTCAAGTATTTGGGATCGTTTGGTCGTAATAGATACTATTTCTGTTTTGGGCTTAATCCATTTTTCACATCATACATTAGTTTAATTCACAAAAGTAAATATTACCAATTGACATATATAGCCTATTATTTTAATCTTAGGTTTTGTTTGATGTCTGTTTTGTACTCTGTTTCAGTTCGATATAAAAATAATCAGGTAAAATTTTCTTTTTCATCTGAGAAATCTGTTAGCGAAACTGAAAGGATACTGTATATATATATATATGTTAACTTATCTCAAACTGCAGAATTTAATTTGTCAAGACTAGTACTTGTACTATATTTTTAAGACAATTATGCCCTCCGTACATTACTCAGAGTTGATAGCACTTGTCTCCCAAGATACAATGACAATGTATACTATAGTAGTACTCCAAATAGTATACTCAACGAACTAAATAAAAGCTCAAAACTCTCTCAAAATAACTATGAAAACTAATGAACAAATGAACTTTATAATGCTTGTAAATGAATGAATTAAATGGGTTGCCCCCCTATCTATTTATAGGAGGGGTTGGTGACCCTTCGGATGGGGTAGTAACACTTGAAAAGACATGATATGCTTATGAAAAGACATGATATGGCATCCTTTGGTCAAAACTACGTAATTTTGATCCTTTGCAGAATGGGCGTGTCCATTCGGACCACAAAATGACGTAGTTTTAGTTTGATCAGAACAAAAACGACGTAGTTTAATACTTAATAGAAAAGGCGCGCCCATTCAGATAAAAAACGACGTAGTTTTGCGGCGCCTGTTCAGGCAAATAGCCTTTCTCAAAATAACGCAGTTTGTCGGCATTTGTCCAAAAAATTATATACAAGGACCCAGACTCAGCACGTGGCATGTGCACGGCTGGTCGGCGGCGCGCATGTTTGACTAGGTCATCTCCCTTCCTCAAAAGTGGGGGCCTCAAGCCGAAAAACAACTTTCTAGTATATAAACTCAATAATTCTTTAGTTCTTAATCGATGTGTGACTTAACTTCCCATATGTATTTATTATCATTTATCATTTCTAAAGGTGATTTTTGAAAGTTAATTTCTCATTCATTACTTCATGCATTTGAGCTTCCAAATACTTAATTTAACCTACTCATGTACATTGATATGTGGAATTAATTAATTAATTAATGAAACCCTCTTCAATTTTAGGCTCAAATTCTAACAAAACCAGTGTTTTAACTCTCTTTACAAAGTCTATTGTTTTTTCTTATAGCTTTACTAAATCTGTCATCAAAATAATAATTCAATTACCTTGTTCGTAGGTATGGTTTGATAATGTCCCTCACCCTAAGCTTGTTGAATACAAGAAGGACCAAAATTGGGTGCAACAATCTGGTGATTATCTTGTTTTTCCTGGAGGTGGTACTCAGTTTAAGGATGGAGTTATGCACTACGTTGACTATATAGAAAAGGTAGAGTTTGTCCTAGTCTGTGCTCTGTCTACTCGTCTTTCAAAGGCATCATATGCCTAGAGCTTTTTTTTGTGCATAGTTGTCTCATATAACTCTCTCTCTGTCTCTCTCTCTCTCTCACACACACATACACACACTCTACTCACACAAACACACACACACTCCCCTCCAATGAAAAAACCTGGAATATGTTTCTATTTTTGTATGTAAAGTGGGTTGAAGTTTATTCAGAGGAAATGAACTTTTTTCGGAAAATTAAACCATTAAAACATTTTTTAAACCTGGGCACAACAGAAGGATAACTATGCATCAGAGTCTGATATATTAGGCCTCAGTTACTTTGGATCCACACAAATGAGCAGCTTAATACCGCCTTTAAAATAATGTGAAATCTAGTATAGTCTCAATGCTTATGCATCAGAGTCTGATATATTAGGCCTCAGTTACTTTGGAACCACACAAATGAGCCGCTTAATACCGCCTTTAAAATAATGTGAAATCTAGTATAGTCTCAATGCTTATCCTCATTCCAGCAAATCCTAAACACCCTGTCTCCCCAGCACCACATAAAATTTACACTGCTAGCTGATTCAGCCAATGGCAAGCCTTTTATTGAAAGCTGATTCACGGAAAAGGCTTGCATGCCTAAACTTTTGTAATCTTGTCATCTGATTTTGTTTGCCATTGGCTGAATAGTAAGCTCTACATTCTTCTGTTGTGGATCTGGGGTCTAATTTTCATATTTTGTTGTACAAAGTGATCACTTGCACTGACTTTGTTTCCCTTGCTTTCTTTAGACCTTACCAATGATTGAATGGGGAAAACAGACGAGGGTTATTTTAGATGTCGGTTGTGGTGTTGCTAGCTTTGGTGGCTATTTACTGGACAAAGGTGTCATTACAATGTCATTTGCCCCAAAGGATGAACATGAGGCTCAGATACAGTTTGCTCTTGAGCGGGGTATTCCTGCTACTCTCTCCGTCATTGGAACACAGCGGCTTACATTTCCAGATAATGCTTATGATTTGATTCACTGTGCACGATGCAGAGTTCACTGGCATGGCGATGGTACAATATTAAAAGATTATTTCCATTCTCAATTATCTAGTTTCTGATGGCATTGGTTGACAACTGTAGGTGGAAAACCATTAATGGAGCTCAACAGGATTCTTAGACCTGGAGGATTTTTTATATGGTCTGCTACACCAGTCTATCGTAAAGATGAAAAACATCAGAATGTCTGGAACAGTTTGTATTCTTTTTTTCCTCGGTTTTCTTAAAAAGTTTTTTCATTATTTTGCTTTTTAAAATTTAAAAGTTTTTTCAGTTTCTTCTCTGAATTTCTATCTTCCACCACTGAAGTTGTATGTTCAATTTCCTGTAATCTATATAAATGCTCATGCGCCCGGGTTATTGCAGCTATGGTAGCTCTGACAGAATCGATTTGTTGGAAAGTAGTGGCTAAATCATTTTATGCCACTGGAGTTGGTGTTGTTATATATCAGAAGCCTGTTTCATCTTCCTGCTATGAAAAACGCAAAGAAAATAAACCCCCTATGTGCGATCATAATAGGTGGAAGAAAATGTCATGGTATATAATTAGAAGGTTCCAAAATATATGGTTTTAATGTTTAAACATTATTTTCCTTCATCATCATCATCATCACCTACTTTCTTATATAGGTACACACCTTTAGATTCTTGTCTTGCACCACTTCCGGTGCCAAGCCAGGGTAGCTCATACAAATGGCCCATGACATGGCCTAAAAGGCTCACCAGTAAACCGGTAAGCCTATCAACTGAACCAGATGCTGAAGAATTGTTTTATGAGGATACCAAACACTGGTCTGCACTAGTCTCAGATGTTTATCTGGAAGGCCTTGCTATAAACTGGTCAAGTGTGCGGAATGTAATGGATATGAATGCTGGTTACGGAGGGTAAAATATATACCACTGTCTCTGTCTGTATACAAGTTATTTAGAACTTCAATAGAAACTAGTCTTTAGATATTTTCTGTGGTTGTCACAGATTTGCTGCAGCGCTCATTGATCTACCTCTATGGGTAATGAATGTGATCCCAGTTCACGAACCAGACACTTTATCTGTTATCTTTGATAGAGGACTCATTGGAATTTATCACGACTGGTGCGAGTCACATAATACCTACCCTCGAAGTTTTGATATGTTGCATGCCAGTTTCCTCTTGGGAAACTTAACTCAAAGGTAACAAAACAACTATCCCCCCCCCCACCCCCCACCCCCCACCCCCCACCCCCCACCCCATAGCTGGTTAAGCCTTGATGTAATTTTAATCCAGTCATTTCAAAATTTTCAGATGTGATATAATAGATGTAGCAGTTGAGATGGATCGCATAGTGAGACCAGGTGGGTTTATCTTAGTTCAAGACACAATGGAAATGACCAACAAGCTTAGTCCAATTTTGCGCTCACTTCACTGGTCAATCACCTTACATCAGGAGCATTTCCTTATTGGTACTAAAGGTTTTTGGCGTCCAGAAGGTAAATACTCGTTATGAAAAATCAATGACGACTCCATTTTTGTAGTTTATTAATTGTATAATCTTACTCATTGTTTTCTCTTCTTTTCTCTACAAAGTATAGGAATCTTTTTCATCCATTTCACTAGTTCATACTTATCTATTTTTTCTTTTCCTTTTAATAATGTAAGGAATATAAGTAAAAAAAGGTTGGTATCTGTTGCAATAATAGAGATATGATGATATTCATCTGTAAGTACTTGAGCTGTCTGTGACTGTATATTTCATTTTAAGTACTCTCTCCCTCATTTTCTTAATATAAGGAGAGTGTTAGATAAAAATTGAATGAATTTGAATGAGTTGAATTTGAATTTGAATGAAAAAAGTTATTTGATAATTGACATGTCTCAAACATCTGAATAACTGATTTTTATTATTTTACCCCTCTAAAAAATTCAAAAAATTGTTGTAAATTTATTTAATATTACTTAATATTGTAAAAAAAAAAAATCATTCAGCTGCTCATTTAGCCAAAAAAATGAGACTAAATCATTCAATCCAAATCGTCTGAATGGCTGACCGGTTCAGCCATTCAGACGATTTTTTCAAAAAAACAAACGCACTGAATGGCTGAATCGGTCAGTCATTCAGCAGAAAACAAACAGCTCCTAAGTTGTTTTAGAATTGTGTACAAGTATTAAGGAAATGTTTTAAACTATGAAAAATAATATCAATTGTCTATATTGTCCTTGTATCGAAAAAAAAGTGTTATTTATTGAACACAGAATAGTGAGATAACCAAATTTATATTTAATACTTTGAGTAATATCGAAAATTAAGTACTTAAAATTCTGTAAGAGAAAAATATTTCTCCAAAACTACTTATATTAAGGAAAGGAGGGAATATTATAAGTAAACATATTTATTGTCAAGTAGCTTTTTTTTTTGCTTCCTTTTTTCATCTTCCTCTAAGCTGTACTTTGACAATGGATTGCAAGAATAACTTACTTGTGTTGATTCGCATCTGAATCTGCCGCAATCGTACATGTTTTATGATAATACGTATTTATGTTCAAACAAAAATAAATAAATTAATACTTTACAAGATGCTAAGCCAAGTTTTAGTTAGGCTTATTTATCCTCTTTATTTGTTTATAATAAACTCTTTATAGTTTTCATACTCCCTTCCTTCAAAAATATGAGAGAAATTTATTTTTAAAAATAATAATTCTTGTAATTAATGGTACTTTGAATAATTTACGATTTCTTGATTAAAATTAAAGTAATTTATAAACCAATCTGAAAAGGTAGAATGACTCTTATATTTGGACAGATGGAGTATATTAAATCAACGTTCACATTAGGATAATGTAATTTAATTGAGGATAAGGAAATGTTGATTAATTGTAAATATATTAAATCAAACAAGAAGCCTTCAACATCAGGGAAGCCTAATATTCCAAACTATCTATTCCAAATATTTTGATTATCAGGTGTGCTAGTCAATAGCTTCGTTTTTAACTTTTTCTACTTTACACCCCATTCTTCCCAATTTGTCCCTAAATAAGAAAATTATTTTATAAATTGAATCAGAGGATTTCTGCATATTCAACTTTTTTTATATCACAGTTTTTCATCATCTCCTAGGAGTGCAATTTGAATGGGGCAATCCACCGATAATTCGAGTCCGTCCGTCTATATAATTTTACGTGTAAGAGAATTTTTTATAAATAAAATCGAATTTTTTTTAATTATTATTTTGAATAATAAGGTGTTAATTTAATATAGTATTTTGGTTATAGGTAAAATATGCAAATTTTATAAAATAAGCAAATGGTTATAAAATATTCATTGTTACCGGAGAATATTCGTACGATGGCACAGCCATTTGTGAGCCCCATAACAGAAAACGACAAGTTTAATTTTTACAAATACCGGTGTAATTGTTACCGTTAATATTGTTAGAATACCCGGTGGTTAAAATACAGTAATACGCGTGGTTGTACAATAGCACACGGTATTGCATAGTATTTTTGGATTATTAATTCTTACGTAAGAAAACACTACTCAATAATTGTTACAGTAATTACTGTTCAATATTTTATTTTATTGATTCAATAATTGCTACGTTGATATTTTATATTATTGTTGTTTCAATAATTGTCACTGAACAATATTTTTCATTATCAGATCAATAATTCATATAATTTGAATAATATTATTAGATAGCATTATTAGCAATGTCTAAGTAAGTTCTGTCTAGAAAAGGGGTTTGGTCACCTAATTGCGCGCCAGTAAAGAGAAATTTTTATCGGAAAGTCCCATCTTTTCTGGGAACGACCTGGTTGTCATAATTGTGATTCTATAATATTATTTATGAATAATTAATTATTGATTTATATGATAAGGAAATATTTATTTTTTATGTGGATATAAATGAAGGAATTAATGTTGAGGTATTTTATCATAATGAAGGTATTAAAAATCATCCGTATGTGAATTTCGGACATTTTCTGATTGAAATTTGGAAAAATTTTCTTCTACAAAGTTGTAGATAATTAAATTTCTTATTGAATAGACATGAAATTCGAATTTTTCTGATAAAAGGGCTATTTATTATGAATTATTGAAGTTGCTGATTATTGTTTAAATTTAAAATATTTTAAAAATTTTAGAATGGGTGGACCCCACTTTTTGTATGTGAGAAATGTGTTGAAATTTTATTTTAAAAGTGGTGGGCGTGAATAGTAGCAGGTAAAGTCATTAGGTAGCAGGTTAGTCTGTTTTGGCGTTCTAATATTTTTCTATAAATAGGGTGTTTAGTTAGAATTGAAAATCACACCAGATCAATTTCTTTTTGTTCCATTTTTCTTCTCAGGAGGCGAGAATATAGCGGAAACTAGTCGGGGTATGGAGTGATATTTTTAGTCGGTTGTTTTAACAGTCCTCACTATTTTATAAAATAGTGTGATAATAATTGTAATGAGGACTCCTTTTGAGTTTGAATATTGTCTATTAGACAATATTTATATTTAAACTCACAGTATATGTGTTGTAAGACCCTAACTTATTAATAAATAAAATTAAATTTCCTCTATTTATTATTTTGAAATAGAAAGGGCTGATTTGATTAATGTGGTTAGTTATGGATATAATGCGTAAATATTTCAAATAAGCAAGTGGTTATAAAATATTCATTTTTGGTCGGTGAATATTCGTTTGGTCGTGGAATATTCTTTATGTCAGAGAATATTCGTACGACGGCGCAGCTATTTGTGGGCCCCATAACGGAAAACGATTGGATGAAGATAACGACAAAAATTGAGTTTTTATAAATAACGGCGTAGTTGTTACCGTTAACACTGTTGGAATACCCGGTGGTTAAAATACAGTAATACGCGTGGTTGCACAGTAGCACATGGATTGCATAGTATTTTAGAATTATTAATTCTTACGTAAGAAGGCACTACTCAATAATTGTTATAGTAGTTATTGTTCAATATTTTATTTTATTGATTCAATAATTGCTGCATTGATATTTTATATTATTGTTATTTCAATAATTGTCACTGCACAATATTTCTCATTATCATATCAATAATTCGTATTATTTAAATAATATTATTAGTTAGCATTATTGGTAATGTCTAGAAAGTTCTGTCTAAGGAGAGGTTTGGTCATCTAATTGCGCGCTAGTAAGGAGAAACCCTTATTGGAAAGCCCCCTTTTCCTGAGAACGGTCTGGTTGTCATAAATGTGATTCTGTAATATTATTTGTGAATAATTAATTATTGATTCATATGATAAGGAAATATTTATTTTATGTGGATATAAATGAGGGATATATTTTTGTGGTTAAAAATGAAGGAGTTAATGTTGAGGTTTTTATCAGTATTTTTGTCGGAATGGAGGTATTAAAAATCAGGGTTTTTGAGATATTTTGCGGGGGTTATAATTTTTAATCCGACCGTTGGATCGTGGTAATATTTGGATATGTTATACATATATAAGTTGAGCATATGTCCACAAATTTTGAACTGTTAAAAATGAACGTATGATTTGTTATGAATTTTACGAGATGACTGGTTTAGAAATTGTTGAATTTTCGGAGTTAATCATTTTGGTGAAAAATTCTAGAATTGGTGGGCCCCACTCTTGGTTGGTGAAGAAATGTGCTGAGATTTTTATTCAAATGTGGTAGGTGGGAATAGTAGCAGGTAAAGCCATCAGATTGCAGGTTAAGTCTGCTTCGGCGTGCTAACATATTCCTATAAATAGAGGGCTAAGTTAGAATTGAAAATCACACCAGAAACACGTTTTCTCTCTTTCTCTCTCTAGATTATTGAGTGTATTTTGTGAGTATTTAGATACTTTGTGAGTTTCTATTCATCAGTGCAAGTTTTCTTCAGCCTTATACCGATATTCCAGTCAGAAGTACGGTTATTTTGAGGTAAGAGATATTATTTCCTTCTTAAATGATATTATTTTTTTTAATATCATTATACTGAAATATTGATATGAGCTTTTTATCAAATTTAGAACTTTTTGTGTCGGAGTTACTATTCACGTATACGGCACTATTCACGAATACGACACTATTCACCGAAAAATAAAATTTTCTTCTTTTTATCCAAGATGTCTATTATGGTTACTATCTTTGATTGTATTCATGTTTTGATCTCTATTTTTGAATTCTGCTTCACAATTGATTATTATGAAGTATTATTGATCTTGGATAAACTGTTATACGAATCCCTACTATTTGTCCTTCTGTCTCACTGGATTCGTTTTCTTTAAGATATTTTTCATCATCCTCAGACCTAAATGATGATATTACTGAATATCTTTGGCCTGTAGTGTAAAGATGTATAATTACCTGATGAATATCTTTGGCCTGTAGTGCAAAGATGAACAGGTGTTGAGATGAACATGACCGGCTGGTGTTACAAATGAATATCTTTGGCCTATAGTGCAAAGATGAATATTTGATTCAAGATGTATATTGATTGATGTTACAGGGATAAAATATTAATGACGGACTTTTAAATCTTAGAAGTTAGTAGAATTCTTTATCTACTTAACTCTTCTAATAGTTTGCTGTTTCCACTGCAGTTGTTGATCTAAAACTTGTTGTCGATTATATTCTATCAGATTTTTCCCTGTTGAATACTAATGATAATTTGTTGTATATTATCTTAGTCATAATATTCTTTATTGGCCTAGTTGAGCTCACCCTTTTCCTTTTTATTCTATTTTTCTTCTCAGGAGGTGAGAACATAGCAGGATCTAGTCGGGGTATGGAGTGATGGTTTTAGAAAGATATTTAGCAGTCCTCACTATTTCTGTAAAATAGTGATTGAATAATTGTAATGAGGACTTATTTGAGTGTGGATATTGTCTAGAAGAAAATATTTGTATTTAAACTCACAGTATGTGTTGTCGTATTTTGCACGACAATTGAATTATTGAAGTTGTAGTTTGCTTTTTGTACCATGTATTTGACGACTCAGAATGAGTGTTGTATATTTATTTTGGGGGCGTCACAGTTGGTATCAGAGCTTAGGGATATGATCCCTGGCTGAGATGTGAGATAAGAACTAGGAGGAGAGAGACGGAGAATTCCTGCTCTAGTATGACCTGACTAAGTTTATTTGGTGTTTATTTGGTCGGTCAGAGTATAGGGATAATATATGACATGACTATTAACCCTTATTTTATGGCAGTATTTAAGAATGGCAACTGAGAACGTTAATAATGGAGTAAATCTGACCGTGGAGACACCTTTAATCACCACCCAGGAGAATGTGCAACAGGAAGGTAATATTCCTCCTGTAAACAACGTTACCGAGCAAACGATGAATGATGGAATGTTTAGGAGCTTTTTGCAGTTCATGCAAAATCAGACGAGGGAGACTCGTGTGCAGAATACGGGTGGAAATGATAACAACGCGCGGTTTATCACAGTCAAGCAGTTCAAAGAATTGGGACCACCAGAATTTAAGAGAAAGCCGAATTCGATCATGACGAAAACGTGGGTCAAGTAAATTACCAAGATATTCGATGTCTTAGGATGCACGGAGGAACAGAAGGTTCCATTCGTCACCTTTATGTTCCGCGGTGAGGCAGACTACTGGTGGGAGTCTGTGAAGCATACCCAGCCTGACGCACTCAACATGTCCTGGGAAACGTTTCAGAAACTGTTTAATGACAAGTACTTTCCTGAAAGTATTCGTCATATGAAGGAGGTAGAGTTTATTAGACTGGAACAAAACAACATGACGGTGTCCCAGTACGAGACGAAGTTTGCAGAGTTATCTAGGTTTGCACCTCATTTGGTCGAGAATGAGGAACGAATGACAAGGATGTTTCTGAGAGGTTTAAAACCCGAGATTCGGCAATATCTTATCTCTCATAAATTTTCTTTATATTCAGATGTTGTAAACAGGGCTCAATTATTAGAGCGAGATAATGAGTATGTTCAACCGAGAGACCACAACCAGGGTCATACTGGTGACAGCAGTCATCGGAGCGATGAGAACCAGCGAGGAGGGAAAAATACAGACAAAAGTGGTAACCACTCGGGTGGTCATCGTGGCCATGATAATAGGAGAGGTGAGTCAAGTGAAAATTCAAGAAGAGAAGATTTAACGATGACAGGAAGACATCGACAGCAGCACCAGTACCAGGAACAAATTCTAGGGGAGGAGAACGACCGCCAGTTAGATGTTACAGATGCGGAGATGAGGGACATATAAGTCCAAACTGCCCACAACCGTTCAAGGTATGTTATAATTGTGGAAAGGAAGGACATATCGCTCGAGATTGTACTATAGCGAAACCAAGTCCAGCTGGGACGGTGACACCAAAGGCGGATACGGACAAAATAAAGTCGACGATTTCTGGAAGAGCATTTGTCGTGACTGCCCAAAACGCGAGGAACCCGAACAAAGGTATAACGGGTTAGTTAATTATAAATTCTTGCGAAGTTTATACCTTACTAGATACCGGTTCTACCCATTCTTTTATCTCTCCTGCTTGTGCTCAATGTTTAAACTTGACTCCGGAGAAATTAGAGTTTGATCTATCTGTGGAGACTCCGTTAGGTGAAACTTTTATTACATCCACAGTTTATAAATCTTGCTTAATCCAAGTTGGCAGAATCACATTACCTGTTGACCTTATCTCTTTAAAGATACTTGCTTTTGATGTGATTTTAAGAATTGATTGGTTAACTACTCATCATGCCAAAATTGATTGTTTTCATAAGGTTGTTAGTTTTCATATTCCTAACCAATTTGTTATGCGAATTCAAGCAACCAAACCACTAAAATCAATCACTGTCATACCAAGTCATAAAGCCATTCGTTTATTGAAAAACGGATGTCAAGCTTTCTTAGCCCATGTCATGGACTTGAACAAAAATACGTCAGATTTGAATGATATTTCTGTTGTTAGTGAATTTCCTGACGTATTTCCTGAAGAATTTCCTAGCCTAACCTAGAGCGTGATATTGAATTTTTGTATTGATCTTCAACCCGATACAAAACCTATTTCTAAAATCCCAACTATAGAAGTTGGTACCCGGGCCTCTATCTGGTGACTTCCTTTGTGGAATGCACCAAAGTCAGACTCTCCGTAAGGGACTCTATATTTGTGTAGTGGTAAAACAATAGGTGCCATTGTGACGTGCTATCCAAAATTGGGATATGAATCACAATTGAGAGCAACCAAAGGCGGTGACCAAAGTACGTAGCTTTCTAGGCTTAGCTGGTTACTATCGGAGATTCGTGGAAGGATTTTCTCGAATTGCTACTCCGTTAACTTAGCTGACTTAGATAGATACAAAATTCGTATGGAGCGAGGAATGCGAGAAGATTTTCCAATAGCTCAAGAGGTGACTCATTCGGAACCTGTTCTGACCATACCATCCTGGAAAAGCGAACGTGGTAGCTGACGCGTTGAGTAGAAGATTGCACGCGAGTACAAGTGCAATATTGTTGAACACAAAGACCTATTTTGTATAATTTATAAATGATAGAGATAGAGTTAATGACTCTAGGGACCCACATGATGATATACGAGTAAAATTAACTTTAATCGATAACGTTAAAGCCGCTCAAGCTACAGACTTGGAGCTGATGAATATAAAGAAGAAGGTGCAAGAATGTGTTATTCTAGAAGTAAGAGTCGATGAAGAGAAGAAAGCCTAAACCTTCGAATTATTTGAAATCCTCGATCGAGTAGGAACTGTGGCCTATAGACTCGCCTTAACGCTAAGTATGTCGTGCGTTCATAATGTTTTTCACGTATCGATGTTACGTAAATATATGGACGACCCAAATCATATTATTGCGTTAGAACCAGACGAGATAGCAACGTACGAGGAGGTACCTGTTAAGATATTGGATAGGAAAGAACATGTCCTATGCACGAAGGTTATACCACAAGTTAAGGTTTTGTGGAGAAACCATGCTATTGAAGAAATGACTTGGGAATTGGAATCAGAAATGAAAGCGAGGTATCCTCACGTTTTCGAAACACCTGGTACGTACGTCAATTTCGAGGACGAAATTTCATAAGGAGGGGAGGTTGTAAGACCCCAACTTATTAATAAATAAAATTAAATTTTCTCTATTTATTATTTTGAAATAGAAAAGGGCTGATTTGATTAATGTGGTTATTTATGGGTAAAATGCGCAAATATTTCAAATAAGCAAGTGGTTATAAAATATTTATTTTTGGTCGGTGAATATTCGTTTGGTCGTGAAATATTCTTTTCTGTCGGAGAATATTCGTACGACGGCGCAGCTATTTGTGGGCCCCATAACGGAAAATGATTGGATGAAGATAACGACAAAAATTGAGTTTTTATAAATAACGGCGTAGTTGTTACCGTTAACACTGTTGGAATACCTGGTGGTTAAAATACAGTAATACGCGTGGATGCACAGTAGCACATGGATTGCTCAGTATTTTAGAATTATTAATTCTTACGTAAGAAGGCACTACTCAATAATTGTTACAGTAGTTATTGTTCAATATTTTATTTTATTGATTCAATAATTGCTGCATTGATATTTTATATTATTGTTGTTTCAATAATTGTCACTGCACAGTATTTCTCATTATCAGATCAATAATTCGTATTATTTAAATAATATTATTAGATAGCATTATTGGTAATGTCTAGAAAGTTCTGTCTAAGGAGAGGTTTGGTCATCTAATTGCGCGCTAGTAAGGAGAAATCCTTATTGGAAAGCCCCCTCTTTCCTGAGAACGGCCTGGTTGTCATAAATGTGATTCTGTAATATTATTTGTGAATAATTAATTATTGATTCATATGATAAGGAAATATTTATTTTATGTGGATATAAATGAGGGATATATTTTTGTGGTTAAAAATGAAAGAGTTAATGTTGAGGTTTTTATCAGTATTTTTGTCGGAATGGAGGTATTAAAAATCAGGGTTTTTGAGATATTTTACGGGGGTTATAATTTTTGATCCGACCGTTGGATCGTGGTAATATTTGGATATGTTATACATATATAAGTTGAGTATATGGCCACAAATTTTGAACCGTTAAAAATGAACATATGATTTGTTATGAATTTTACGAGATGACTGGTTTAGAAATTGTTGAATTTTTGGAGTTAATCATTTTGGTGAAAAATTCTAGAATTGGTAGGCCCCACTCTTGGTTGGTAAAGAAATATACTGAGATTTTTATTCAAATGTGGTGGGCGGAAATAGTAGCAGGTAAAGCCATCAGGTTGCAGGTTAAGTCTGCTTCGGCGTGCTAACATTTTTCTAAAAATAGAGGGCTAAGTTAGAATTAAAAATCACACCAGAAACAAGTTTTCTCTCTTTCTCTCTCTAGATTATTGAGTGTATTTTATGAGTATTTAGATACTTTGTGAGTTTCTATTCATCAGTGCAAGTTTTCTTCAGCCTTATACTGATATTCCAGTCAGAAGTACGGTTATTTTGAGGTAAGGGATATTATTTCCTTCTTAAATGATATTATTTTTTTCAATATCATTATGCTGAAATATTGATATGAGCTTTTTATCAAATTTAGAACTTTTTGTGTCGGGATTACTATTCACGTATACGTTACTATTCAGGTATACGACACTATTCACGAATACGGCACTATTCACCGAAAAATAAAATTTTCTTCTTTTTGTCCAAGATGTCTATTATGGTTACTATCTTTGATTGTATCCATGTTTTGATCTCTATTTTTGAATTCTGCTTCACAATTGATTATTATGAAGTATTATTATTGATCTTGGATAAACTGTTATACGAATCCCTACTATTTATCCTTCTGTCTCACTTGATTCATTTTCTTTAATATATTTTTCATCATTCTCAGATCTAAATGATGATATTACTGAATATCTTTGGCCTGTAGTGCAAAGATGTATGATTACCTGATGAATATCTTTGACCTGTAGTGCAAAGATGAACAGGTGTTGAGATGAACATGACCGACTGGTGTTACAAATGAATATCTTTGGCCTATAGTGCAAAGATGAATATTTGATTCAAGATGTATATTGATTGATGTTACAGGGATAAAATATTAATGACGAACTTTTAAATCTTAGAAGATAGTCGAATTCTTTCTCTACTTAACTCTTCTAATGGTTTGCTGTTTCCGCTACAGTTGTTGATTTAAAACTTGTTGTCGATTATATTCTATCAGATTTTTCCCTGTTGAATACTAATGATAATTTGTTGTATATTATCTTAGTCATAATATTCTTTACTGGGCTAGTTGTGCTCACCCTTTTCCTTTTTGTTCCATTTTTCTTCTCAGGAGGTGAGAACATTGCAGGATCTAGTCGAGGTATGGAGTGATGGTTCTAGAAAGATGTTTAGTAGTCCTCACTATTTCTGTAAAATAGTATTTGAATAATTGTAATGAGGACTTATTTGAGTGTGGATATTGTCTAGAAGACAATATTTGTATTTAAACTCACAGTATGTGTTGTCGTATTTTGCACGACAATTGTATTATTGAAGTTGTAGTTTAATTTTTGTACCATGTATTTGGCGACTCAGAATGTGTGTTGTATACCTATTTTGGGGGCGTCACATGTGTTGTCGTATTTTTCACGATAATTGTAATAATGAAGTTGTAGTTATTTTCTGTACCATATATTTGGCGACTCAGAATGGGTTGTGTATATCTATTTTGGGGGCGTCACATTATGGTACTTAGATAAAAGTTTTTTTTAGTTCTTTACACTACTATACAATAATTAGAAAGTAATTACAAGATTAGTGCATCCACAAAATAATTATAAAAAGAGTGCAACACAATAACCACGTAACACTTACCAAAAAAGCATGGATATCAAAGGAGAAAGTATTGAAAAAAGTAGAAAGAAATTCACACGACTACTCTCTGATTTCATCATGGTTGCACATGTTGAAGAAAATAAATTCAGGTAACACTTAGAAACTGTTCTTAAACTTTTTATATTTAATTGGTAACCCAATAAAACTGAATTGGTTACTTTTGTATGAAGGTTTGGCTACCAACTATACTATGAAAAAAAAATGTACTGACGACGACCATTACAGAAACTAATAAAACTGTTCATGGTTGCACATGTTGAAAAAAATAAATTCAAGTAACACTTGGAAACTGTTATTAAATTTTTTATAATTAATTGGTAACCCAACTGAATTGGTTACCTTTGTATGAAGGTTTGACTAAGGGTGAGGATGGTGCGGTTTAAAGCTCAAACCGTACACGAAACTGCTTAGGTGCGGTTTGAAAAATATAAAATCGCACATGAAACCATTTGTGATTGGTATGGTGCAGTTTTGAACCGTACGGTTTTGTTTTATTTGGTGCGGTTTCGGTTCTAAAACCAATTAAAATAACAAACCCGTAAAATAGTTACCAAAATCATTCACGCAAACGTATTACGCAGTGAACACAATCATGTAGCTAATTTAGCAAAATAGTTTCACGCATCAACGATTATATGGTTAATTAATACTATGTTATCACATTTGATACCAAGCCACTCTTAATTTATAAATATAATTGATATTATTTAAATTCTTCATTCAACCTTGTAATATCTATCTTCTAAAATAAAATGAGGAGAAAATTTTATAGTAGAGAAATTATATATACTTGTAGAAAATTTGAGAAAACATAATGATTATTTGGTGCGGTTTTGACTAGTAATCAAACCGAAATCGTAAATTTAATTTTTCAACCCACCTAAAATCTCCACATACGTCGGAATCGTTTATGCGATTTGTGCAATTTTTGGTGCAGTTTTAGTTCTAATTTGGTTCCTTACTCAGCCCTAGATTTGGCTACTAACTCTACTATGAAAAAAAAATTGATCACTGTAAATTAACACTTGAAAACTCTCAGTCACTCTCTGATCCTTTATCGTTTGTTATTTTTTCGACAATATTTTCACAAAACTTCAGGCGAAGTGAAGCCAAAGGATGCTCCTTTTAGCTCTATCCTCATCGCCGGCATCGTTTGTAAGATCCCAACTTATTATAAATGAAATTGAATTTCTCTATTTATTATTTTGAAATAGTAAGGATTGATTTGATTAATATGGTTAGTTATGGGTAAAATGCGCAAATATTTTAAATAAGCAAGTGGTTATAAAATATTCATTGTTGTCGGGGAATATTCGTCTGGTCGTGGAATATTCTTACTGTCGAGGAATATTCGTACGACAGCGCAGCCTTGTGTGGGCCCCATAACGGAAAGCGATTGGATGATGAAAACGACAAGTATAAATTGTTTATAAACAACGGCGTAGTTGTTACCGTTAACATTGTTAGAATACCCGGTGGTTAAAACACAGTAATACGCGTTGTTGCACAGTAGCACACGTTATTGTACCAATTATTGATTTTTACGTAAGAAGGCACTACTCAATAATTGTTACAGTAATTACTGTTCAATATTTTATTTTATTGATTCAATAATTGCTACGTTGATATTTTATATTATTGTTGTTTCAATAATTGTCACTACACTCAGATTAATAATTCATATTGAAATAATATTATTAGATAGTATTATTGTCAATATCTGAAAAGTTCTGTCTAAGGAGAGGTTTGGTCACCTAATTGCGCGCTAGTAAGGAGAAATCCTTATTGGAAAGCCCCCTCTTTCCTGGGAACGGCCTGGTTGTCAGTATTGTGATTCTGTAATATTATTTGTGAATAATTAATTATTAATTTATATGATAAGGAAAATATTCATTTTATGTGGCTATAGATGGAGAAAATTTTTAATGTGACGATTATTGAAAATTGATATTTTATCTTTTCTGATAAAATATTTCATTTAAATATATTATTATATTATAATAATATAATAATAGTGATATTTTTATAATGAATGTGGGATATATGAATAAATGAGGAGGAAGAATATTTTTGTTATGTAAAATATTTAAAACATGTTTTTCATGTGACGCCCCCAAAATAGGTCCAATCCACCCAACCTATTCTGAGTCGTCAAAATACATGGTACAGAAACAACTACAACTTTATTATTAAAATTGTCGTGCAAAATACGATAACACATATACTATGAGACCTCCAGATTTTATGAATAAATATTTAATTTTCTCAAAATAATTTCTTACTATTATGGTGTGGATTTGATATAATGTTATAGTTGTGGATAGTATTTATAAATTTTGTAAAGTATGCAAGTGGTTATATAATATTGGATTGGTCGAGGAATATTCTTTTTGTCGGAAAATATCTGTACGACGGTACAATCATTGGTAGACCCCACAACGGAATTATTGTCGGATTGAGAAAACGACAAAAATATTTTATGAAAATAACGCCGGAAGTTTTACCGTTAACTGTTGAAACACCCGGTGTTAAAAGTACAGTAATACGCGTAGTTGCACAGTAGCACACGGTATTGATTATTGATGTTTACGTGAGAAGTCACTCAGTTTTGTTTAATTATTGCCACAGTATTTGTTTTAAAGTTTGGCGTATTATTTAGACCCCCATTTATCCATTTTTTAAATAATCAGAAGGAAGTTATAATGTATATATATATATATGTGTGTGTGTGTGTGTGTGTGTGTGTGTGTATTATATATATATTTGACATGTATATATGTGTGCATGTGATGTAGTGGGTGTGGGTAAAAGTGTGCCGTAGAAATAAGGGAAAATGAAAAGGGAGGGAGAAAATGTGGTGGTAGTGATGTTGTATTAATATTATATATATATTTGTATAAAAATGTGGGTGGGTGGTGGTGAGATTGATGGATGAATTTGGCCGGTTATGGGAGGATTTTTCAAAGCTTAGACATTATTGCCAAACTTTTCCAAACATGCAGTATTAGCTTGTAAAGTAGGGTGCTTCCTAATTGGTCGACCTGTTATATTGGCATGTGTTCATTTTTCTAATTGACCAACTCTTTGAAAATGAATACTGATATGTTGGATCCGTGAAGCTGTGATGTTCCGTTTGTAAATTTTTAAAAAATAAATGTTGCGTCCGTTTCTTAACAGTACCCCTTCCATTCTCCTATAAATAGAAGTTCATTCCTTCATTATTTCTTACGAATTCACTGAAACTCTAGAGAGAGAGAAAATTATAGAGAGAAAGAAGAAAAGTATTCTGCTACTTCCCTACTCTTATATTCAGTTTCTTTTACGGTAAGGGGTGTTATTCTTTCTTATTCATGAAGAGAACTGCTGTTATTTCATTTCTTATTATTCTGTTGGAATAACCTGTATACGCGGTTTGCCCTATACTTGGTGACATTCTTCTATTATTCTGTTGGAACATCCTGTCTGTGTGTTTTACACCGGACCTGGTTCTATTATTTATTATTCTGTCGGAATATCCTGTCTGTGCGTTTACGCCGGACCTGGTTCCGTCTTTGTTATTATTCTGTTGGAACATCCTGTCTGTGTGTTTTACACCGGACCTAGTTTCATCTTTATTATTATTCTGTTGTAATATCCTGTCTGTGCGTTTTACGCCGGACTGGTTCTATTATTTATTATTCTGTTTGAATAACCTGTCTGTGCGGTTTATCGCATGCATGGTGATTTCTTTTGTTATTCCATTTTTTATTATACTCAGTTGGTTAACACTTTGACTTCTATACTCCATGAAATTAGTGGAATATCTTTGATATTTGCGCTTCATCTAGTATCTTTTCATGGAAATATTCTTCTAATAATTCTTGAATTTTACTCCACAAAGCAGTATCATATTGACAATTTGGACGTTGTTAATTCTTGGATAAATTAATTCTTGAACTTGTTTTATTGAATTCTTATATCATTGTCGTCATCCTCATGTTTATAAAATGTTGAAAGTCATCTGTGGCCTGTAGTGCATAGATGGACTTGGTATGATTATGACCAGAGATTATTCGGTATAATCATGATCGTAATGTTACAAATGATGTGGTAAAAGTCCTTATTAGCCCGTAGTGCATTGATGGACAGTTGTTGACATGATCATGACCATTAATGAATACACAAATATTCTTGGCCCGTAGTGCATGGATAATTATGGTCGTGATACTAAAGAATATCCTTGGCCGTAGTTCAGGGGTGATTCTATGATGTGAATTATTTTATTAAGCTGAGTCCCAGCGATAACAGTGTTGAAAAACCTTTTAAATCATAGAAGATAGTAGATTTTATTCTCAACTTGACTCTTCCAATGGATTGCTTGTTCCGCTGCAGTTAAACTTGATGTTTATTATATTTTATCAGTTTAACACTGTTGAAGGCTAATGATAATTTATTTTACATTATCTTAGTCATAATATTTCTTACTGGGCTAGTTGAGCTCACCCTTTCTTTCAATGTTCTCTTCAGGAAATGAGAATATAGCTGGGACAAGTCGGAGAACGGAGTGATGGACCAGATGATAGTATTAGTAGTCCTCACTATTCTGTTAAATAGTGTAAAAATAATTGTAATGAGGACTCCTTTTGAGTTTGTATAATCTCTAGTAGACAATAATTGTATTCAAACTCCAAGTTATGTTTTGTCGTATTGTACACGACAGTTGTATAATTAAGTTTTATTTGAATTCTGTACCATGTACCTGGCGACCCAAGATGGGTGATGTATACCTAATTTTGGGGGCATCACATATACTGTGAGTTTAAATACAAATATTGTCATCTAGACAATATTCAGACTCAAATAAGTCCTCATTATAATTATTGATACACTATTTTACAAAATAGTGAGGACTATTAAAACAACTATCTTGAACCATCATTCCATACCCTGACTAGTACCCGCTACATTCTCGCCTCCTGAAAAGAAAAATAGAACAAAAAAGAAAAGGGTGAGCTCAACTAGCCCAGTAAAGAATATTATGACTAAGATAATATAGAACAAATTATCGTTAGTCCTCAACAGGGAAAAATCTGATAAAATACAATAGACAACAAGTTTTAGACCAACAACTGCAGCGGAAACAACAATTCATTAGAAGAGTTAAGTAGAGAATGAAATCTACTATCATCTATGAATTTAAAAGTTCATCATCGATATTTTATCCCTGTAACATCAATCAATATACATCTTGAATCAAATAGTCATCTTTGCACTACAGGCCAAAGATATTCATCAGTCGGTCATGTTCATCTCAACACCTGTTCATCTTTGCACTACGGGCCAAAGATATTCATCAAGAAATCATTCATCTTTGCACTACAGGCCAAAGATATTCAGTTATATCATCATTTAGGACTGAGAATGATGAAAAATATTTTAAAAATACGAATCCAGTGAGACAAAAGATCAAATATTAAGAATTCGTACTTTAGACAATCCAAGTTTAAAAATATTCCATAATAAACTATTGTGGAGCAAAATTTAAAAATGAAGATCAAAACATAGATCCAATCAAAGATAGGAATCATAATAGACAATCTTGGACACAGAAAAGAAAATTTAATTTTTCTGTGAATAGTGTCGTATTCGTGAATAATGCCGTATACGTGAATAGTGCCGTATACGAGAATAATAACTCCGACACTAAAAGGTAAAAATTTCACAAGAAAAATCATCATGCTTCGTGAATAGTACTCGTGAATAGTAACTCATGAATAGTAACTCGTGAATAGTAACTCATGAATAGTAATCCCGACATGAACAGATAAGAATTTCACAAGAAAAATCTTACCAATATTCCGGTATAATGATATTGAAAGAAATAATATCATTTATAAAAAATAACATCCCTTACCTCGAAAAGACAATACTTCTAACTGGAATACTGGATATAGTGCTGAAGGGAACTTGCACCGTATAACAACACTCAAAGTATCAAAATACTCATAAGAATACGCTCAATATATCGATAGAGAAAGAGAGAGAAACCTTTAGTTTTTGGTGTGATTTTTAATTCTAACCTAATCACCCTATTTATAGGAAAATGCTTAGAACACCAAAGCAGAAAATTTAATAAAATAATAATATAATTAACAAAATTCAAGCAAACCTTTGAAATATGATTTTAGCTCATTTAAATCACATGTGAGGCCAACTTAATTGCAAAAAATATTTTTCTTTAAAAAAATAATTAAAACTTCTAAAAATCAATTATTCTGGAACTTCAGAACTTTAATAATTCATAATAAATAGCTCTTTTATCAGAAAATTCGAATCTTGCGAATTTTTATAGGAAATTCAATTCTCTACAACTTTGCAGAAGAAAGTTTTTCCAAATTCTAAACATAAATTAACCGAAATCCACATACGGACGATTTTACAAGCTATAATCAAATTTCAGTCAAGAAATGGGGTCCACCGACACACAAAACATGTGTTAATTATTTAATACAATAAAAATACTCTTTCTACTCATATACTCATATATCCCACATTCATTGTAAAAATATCATCATTATTATATTATAATAATATAATAAAATATAATTTTATCAGAGAAGATAAAATATCAATTTTTAACAATTGTCAATTTAAAAATTTTCTCCATCTATATCCACATAAAATTAATATCTTTCTTATCATATAAATCAATAATTAATTATTCACAAATAATATTACAGAATCACAATATTGACAACCAGGCCGTTCCCAAGAAAGAGGAGGCTTTCCAATAAGGATATCTCCTTACTGGCGCGCAATTAGGTGACCAAACCTCTCCTTAGACAGAACTTTATAGGCATTGCCAATAATGTTATCTAATAATATTATTCAGATAATGTGAATTATTGCTTCGATAATGGAAAATACTGTGTAGTGACAATTATTGAAACAACAGTAATATAAAAAATCAACGTAGCAATTATTGAATCAATAAAATAAAATATTAAATAGTAATTACTGTAACCATTATTGAGTAGTGTCTTCTTACGTAAGAATCAATAATTGGTGCAATACCGTGTGCTACTGTGCAATAACGCGTATTACTATGTTTTAACCACCGGGTATTCCAACAGTATTAACGATAACAACTACGCCGTTATTTATAAACAACTCATACTTGTCGTTTTTTTCATCCAATCGCTTTCCGTTATGGGGCTCACAAAAGACTGCTCCGTCGTACGAATATTCCCCGACAGCAAGAATATTCCACGACCAAACGAATATTCCCCGACAACAATGAATATTTTATAACCACTTATTTATTTAAAATATTAGCGCATTTTACCCATAACTAACCACATTAATCAAATAAATCCTTACTATTTCAAAATGATAAATAGAGAAAATTACATTTCATTTATTAATAATTTGGGGTCTACATTTCATGTTTGTGGACCCCATTTCTTGATTAAAATTTGATTATAGCCTATAAAATCATCCGTATGTGGATTTCGATCAATTTCTGTTTAGAATTTGGAAAAGCTTATATTTACAAAGTTGTAGAGAATTAAATTTCCTATAGAAGGACATAAGATTTAAATTTTTCTGATAAAAGGGCTATTTATTATGAATTATTGAAGTTCCGGAATAATTAATTTGTGAAGTTTTAAATAATTTTTAAAAGAAAAACATTTTTTTCATTTGTGGGCATGTGTCATGTGACGAACGAGAATTTTGTAATTTATTTTAATATTTATTGAATTAAATAAATATTTTTTGATGATTTAATTATTGGATTAAATAATTAATTGATGCAATCATGTTAGATTAACTTAATTATATGTGTTACATTTATTAAATTAATGTAGAGAATTTTTATTATCAAAGTATGTGGTTATGTGAGCTTATTGTATTAATAGAAATATTTAATAAGCATATTGGTATTTAATTAATTTAATTATTAATTAGAGATTTAATAAATTGACATTATTTATTAATGAGATATTAATTATATGACTATGTGAATTTATAAGAAGTTATTATATTATATTTATATTAAATTAAATAAGATATATGGATTATTGTGCAAGTGGATGTGAGATTAATTAAAATTATATTGTAAAAGTTTTATTAAATTAATGGGTTTTGTAAATATTAATCTAGCCAAACGTGGCCTTAGAGGGAGTTATGGCCAGTTAACCCATGATGGGCAACTGACCATGATGCGCGTCAGTTTTCTCCCTTATTATCTTACGTCTTTTATTTCTTCCTTATTATTTCCTAAGTCTTTAGAGTTCACAGAGAGAAAGATTGAGAAATTTGAGAGAAAAGCTTGAGTGTATAATTATCAATTACTTGTGAAAGAATCACCACTGATCATCTCTTCCATTAGTTTATACTCTGGGTAATTTCTCCCAAACTCAATTTCTACTTTTACGTATTTAAGTTTTTATACATATGGTTTTCAAGTACTGTAAAGTTTTATGATGGGAATTTGTAAGGCTTATGTGAATATATGTGAATATATGTGTTTTATATATATATTGCATGATTCCATATCATCAATTCATAATTTTACGTCGTATATGATTGCTGCAAAATTACAGAGTTTGGGTTTTGGCCTTATGGCCTTATACGTGAAATTTTATGTAGTGATCATATATTATCCCTAAATTTTACACTCCTACATTATTATGCACGTTGATACGAAGAGACCAAGCCTTAAACGAACGGATTCGGTGTTATAATGAATTCATAGTGTTAAATTTATGATTTTGTTCATTAACTTCAAGAACATCAAGAACAATCCAATTTTACATGATTTAATTATGTGATTATGTGTTTTAATGGGTTAAAATTACTTTACAGATGTTGGGTAATGATTATATGTGAATATTAACATGTGGGTATGTTAAATTAGTGAAATTAATGATTATTTAGTGTTCTTTTCGCTGAACTCTGTGTTCTTCGCGAACTGGGAAACAGAATCTGGAGTCTCGCGCCGCGGCGCCAACTCTAGAACTAAGATCCCGCGCCGCAGCACCACCGCACCGCAGCGCCAAGACTCGAACCACGGCGCCATAGTGTCAAGTGTTCGGCTGCAGCGCCACCGCGCCACAGCGCAACGATCACGTGTATCAGTTGCGCCGCAGCGCCACTCTCCAGAAAATTCATAAATGAGATTTTTAAAATATTAAAGTCTAACAAGTGTTAGTGAATTGATGTAATGAACATGCAAATATGATAGAAGAATAATGTGATGATAAAAATAGTTGTTTAAACATGTAAATAACATAATTACATGTGATTTAAATTATTGAATTCCTAACTAGATTATTATTCATGAAGTACAAATTATGTGATAATGAGATAAATTGACTAAGTATAGTCGATAATTAAAGTAGACAACGAAAATGAGTTTACGTTGATTAATTAATTTATAATTAACTGGTATTGTGTATATGTATGGTATGTAGGATTTAATTCAAAGAACGTGCTTAGTTAAAGTATAATCTACGCGCGAGGCAAGTTTCCTAAACTTAAACTCTTAAATTTGAGCAAGTTTTCTAACCCTATTTGTCATTATTGTTCAAGTTTATTATTTACCTTGAACAAATTATCATTGTTATTATTCTAGTTCAAACATGATATTAAAGATTTATTATCTTTCCAGAGCATGATTCAGTTATACAATAATTGTCCTATTGTATACTTTTGAGATTATTATTCAATTCGAATATCAATTATTGTGGAACCTTATTAGACTAGTGAAGCCTTAATGATTCAACTAGTCCATAGTTGATGAGCGTTCTAAATTTCAGAACCCTTGAAGAATTATCCAAACCAAACTTCCTTTGGTGCGGACTCAAATGTCAAACTGAGATGAACAACCCTGTATAGGGGATTATTTACGCTTAGCGTTAAGATATTGTGCACAGTATGGTAATAAGGGCTGATCCCCCTAAGTACGAGAAGAAGGTCCATAGTCTTACGACTGTTAAAGGTTTCAAGTATAACCCTTGTTAACCTAGGACATAGTTCAAGGTCTTATGACCCTCAGAATTCTTTTGATTCTTGTTATTCATTCTTGATTCAAATGTTGAGCTTTTATTCAGATGTCTTTGATTTATTCGCATGTTATTATACTGTTATTTCATTTTTATACTTGTGGGCATTTGTGCTCACTCTTGCTTGATAATAACATTGCAGTTAAGAACGAAAGAGCTGACGAACCTTCCACTAGTAAGGGCAAGGGCAAAGTTAACAAATGATGGAGACTTGTTAGTTGATATGACTTGTTATTTTATATGATGTATTTGTTTAAGACTTTAGTTAAAGATGTTGTTTAAGACTTATTTATTTATAATTCCGCGCAGATGTTTAAGGTTAGTTTTACCTGGGATTGTATTATTATTCAGATGTTGTAACCCTTAAGGGAAAGATTTTATTTCTATTATTGCATGGTTTGCATTATTATAGGTAGATAGATAGATGATATTTGTATCGTGAACACCAAATTTCGTGGAATCGAAGTACCGAATTTGGGGGTGTCACTGGTTGGTATTAGAGCTGTAGGTTATAAACCTTAGGTGGGGGAACAACCTTAGGTAGTAGCCTTATAGAAAGAAGATAGTAAAGGAAAACTCTTATCGAGTTTTAAGAAATGAATTTTTGGTAATTCATTTTAGATAATAAAATACATTATGTGTTTATGTGTTAAGTATGCGTTAAATAGTACGACTTAATAACTAAAACTTAAAAATTTTGTTATTAGGATGTCGAATGTTGGAGAAGCTAGTCAAGCTGGAGAGGAAGGAACTCATGTACCTATAGTACCGACAAAGGGGAGCCCCGAGACATTTATGTCGTTAGGGAGCAGCTGGTTCAGAGGGAGTCATCTCCATTGATCACTGTTGTTGGTCAGGAGCATGAGCCTGAGACTGATCCTGAGGAGGATCCTGAGGAGTTTGATGAGGAAGAGGAAGAAGAGGAGTTACCACGGTACACCGTTGATGCGGAGATGTATGACACGTTATACGACCGTAACGTGGAATTACAAGACGAGGTTCAGGAATTGACTGAGCGAGCGACTGTTCAGCAGTCTACTCTCGAGCAAAAGGAGAGGGAGATTTCGACTCTTCACTCACGATTGGGAAAGGTAGAATGGGATTTGGTCCATGAGAAGGGTCAAACCGAAGATAAGACCGAGGAGATAGAGAAGCTAAAAAAAGAACTGAAAGAAACCTCCGGAAGACTGAAAATAGCAGAGGAAGGATGGGTAAGAAAATCACATCGAGCTGATCGTGCAGAAGATGATAGTCGTGCAAAGAAGGCAAAGCTTGAAGAAACATACTCTACACTGAATCATGCAATGGATGAGGCTCAGGAACGAGTTTTGAGATACCCCATCCAGTTCGAAGGACTTCCGTCGTATATACTGGATCGCAAGACGATGTCTCGTATCATGGATGAGGAACGTGGCAAGGCTATTCAGCACCTTGATAGACAGGATTAGAATCCGTTTAATTATGTGAAAGACTTAATTAGTTTTTATATGTAAATTCCGATGTGTTTATGAACGAAGGAATATGTTAATATTTTAAATCATGTGGATTCTTTATTCCAGGATAGTTGATGTAAATAGCAGTTATGCTATAGTTTGATGTTAAAACTTTGAGTTGAATTAAATATATTAAGTTGTTTGAGATGATGTGTTAAATTGTTGAGTAATGCCTTAACTATTTAGAGAAATAAATAAAGTTCTAATAAGCGTTTATTTTATCAGAAATATGCCGCCAAGGAGAAGACAACAACGTCAACCGGCTCAGGAAGAGTCAACCAATAATAACAATAACGCCAACGCTAATCCTGTTCAGCAGTTGGTGAACTTACTGACAGGAGCAATGAATAATCAACCTCAAGCTCCACCAAACACAACGTTTAAAGACTTCAAGGCGGTGGGACCGCCAGAGTTCAAAGGTTCCAGGAACCCAATCGAGGCTCAAACGTGGGTCATGAAAATGGAGAAAGTATTCAACGTTGCTAGGGTTAGAGAAGACCAGAAGACCGCTTTCGCAACGTTTATGTTGAAGTCTGAGGCTAGCTATTGGTGGCAAGCAAACAAAGTACGAGGAGGTGAAGGTGTAATTATGTGGAAGAGATTTAAAGAAATATTTTTCGAAATGTGCTTCCCAACTAGTTCGCAGAATCAGATGGAAATTCAATTTCTGGAACTGAAGCAAGGAAACATGAGCGTACCTGAATACGCAGCTAAATTCGATGAGTTGGCAAGGTTTGCCCCGTACCAAGTACACACCGACGAAAGAAAGGACAGAAGATTTGAACAAGGACTAAAGCCTTGGGTTTACAGTAAGGTGTCAATGTTTCAGATAAACACAATTGCCGGAGTACTGGAAAAGGCCATCCTCGCTGAAGGTGGAAGCGATGCGGTGACCAAGTACAATCAAGAGCAGAAGAAGAAGAAGAGTGAAGGTGAAGAAAATAACAAGACTGGTGGAAGTAACATTGGGGGTAGTCATAATCAGAAGAGAAAGTGGACGGACAACTCGTCAGCTGGAAGTCATCAAGGAGGGCAGAAGAAGAAAATTGAAGCGTGCTCAAACTGCGGAAAAGCTCATCTGGGAGTTTGCATGAAAGGGAAGCGAGTGTGCTACAATTATGGTCAGGAAGGCCACATAGCACCAAACTGTCTAAACCCAAAGAAGAGTGCTTGTTTTAACTGTGGTTCTAAGGATCATCTAGCAAGAGACTACCCCAAGAAGGGTTCAGGAGGAGCAGTGCAAGGAGGTAACCGTGGAAATAGCAGTGGAAATACCTTAACCATCACCGGACCACCTGCAACAAACCGACCGACCGCTAGAACTTTCAATATGACGGTGCAGGATGCAATCCAGTCTCGTGATGTGGTGTCAGGTATCATTCCGATCAATGAAATTAATGCTTATGTTTTATTTGATTCGGGTGCTACTTGTTCCTTTATATCCGAAGACTTTGCTAATAGTTTAGATTTTCTTATGGATGAGTTGGAATATCCCATGAATATAGAAATTGTGAATAGAGAGATAATTCCTGTTAAGTACGTGTTTAAGAACTGTAAGGTGGATATTAAGGGTAGTATCATGAACGTAGATCTTATCCCTATTCGGCTTGGGAAATTTGACGTTATTTTGGGTATGGATTGGTTATCCAATTGTGGGGCGGTAATTGACTGTCAGAAGAAGCGTATTCACCTTATGACTCCGTCAAAGGTTGTGTTTTATGGTAGCAAGTCGCCTAGACAAGCGAGTTGTCTGACGATGATGCAGGCCAGGAGGTTGTTAAGACAAGGCTGTGTAGGATAGTTAGCTTACATAGTCGACAGTCGAAAAGAGAATCCGAAGGTAGAAGAAATACCGATTGTAAGGGACTTCGACGACGTATTTCCAGACAATTTGCCAGGATTTTCACTAGATAGAGAGGTAGATTTCGTGATCGATTTGGCGCCCAGAACCGCTCCAATATCGAAAGCACCATACCGAATGGCACCAGTAGAGATGAAAGAACTGATGGTCCAACTACAAGAATTACTGGACAAAAAGTACATTCAACCAAGCGTATCGCCGTGGGGAGCGCCGGTGTTGTTTATGAAAAAGAAGGACGGATCGATGCGGCTCTGCATAGACTACAGAGAACTAAACAAGGTCACGATTAAGAATAGATATCCATTACCAAGAATCGACGATCTGCTTGATCAATTAAAGGGAGCAAGATACTTTTCCAAGATAGACTTGAGGAGTGGTTATCACCAACTGAAGGTGAGGCCAGAGGATGTACCGAAGACAGCGTTCAGAACGCGATACGGTCACTACGAATTTTTAGTAATGTCGTTTGGTCTAACGAATGCTCCTGCAGCATTTATGGGACTAATGAATGGTGTGTTTAAGCCATTTTTGGACAAATTCGTGGTGGTATTTATAGACCACATTCTGGTATATTCCAAAACCAAGGAAGAACACGAAGAACATTTGAGGTTAACGTTGGAAGTATTGAGAAGGGAGAAGTTGTACGCTAAATTTTCGAAATGCGAATTTTGGATCGAGCGAGTACAATTTCTTGGTCACGTGATTGATAAAAACGGGATGTCAGTAGATCCATCCAAAGTAGAAGCCGTGATTAACTGGGATCAGCCGAGAACGCCGTCAGAAGTAAGAAGTTTTCTTGGATTGGCGGGATATTATAGAAGATTCATTCAAGATTTTTCCAAGATCGCAACTCCGTTAGCAAATTTAACTCGAAAAGCTGTGAAATTTGTTTGGACGGAGAAGTGTGAGGAGAGCTTTCAAGAACTAAAGAAGAGGTTGAGTACGGTACCTGTGTTATCTCTTCCGGATGAAACATACAATTTTGTTATTTTTTGTGATGCGTCGCATAAAGGACTTGGCTGTGTGCTAATGCAAAACGTTAAAGTCATCGCGTATGCATCATGACAGTTGAAGGATTACGAGAAGGGATACCCGACCCATGATTTGGAGTTAGCTGCAGTTATTTTTGCTTTAAAAATTTGGAGGCACTATCTCTACGGGGAGAAGTGTGAAATATATACGGACCACAAGAGTCTAAAATATATTTTCACACAGAAGGATTTGAATATGCGTCAAAGAAGATGGTTAGAATTAATTAAGGATTACGACTGTGAAATTTTATACCATCCAGGTAAAGCGAATGTAGTTGCCGACGCCTTAAGTAGAAAGGGTCGTGAGAAATTGATGACGTTGACTGCTCAGGAGGAGCTAATCACAGAAATGGAGAAACTGGAGTTGGAAGTGAAGTATCCAATGGAGATTGATGAGAAGCTATTTCTGATGCAATCTGGTATAACTTTACTAGATAAAGTGAAGGAGGCTCAGCTTCAGGATGATGAATGCAAAAAGGTGGCAAAGAAGATATCCGAAGGGATCGAACCGAGATTTAAGATGGATAAGGAAGGAATACTGAGATTTGAGAGCAGAATTTGGGTACCTCCAGTACAAGAGATTAAGGAAGATATTTTAAGCAAGGCTCATAGTTCACGATATTCGATTCACCCTGGTAGTACCAAGATGTACCAGGATCTTAGACAACATTTTTGGTGGCCGAATTTGTGACGCCCCCAAAATTAGGTATACATCACCCATCTTGGGTCGTCAGATACATAGTACAGAATACAAATACAACTTACTAATACAACTGTCGTGTACAATACGACAATGTAGGGTTTCGGCACAGAAACGCACAGCGGAAATTAAAATTTTAAAGCAATTTCCGAAACCCTATAACAGGATCCATGCGAAAAATCAATTAATTAAGAGGTTTAGAGATTATACCGAATATGAAAACAAGAGTCTGAAATCGACTGCGCCTCGAATCTCCAACGCAATACAAACCGACTGCGTCTCTACGGTATCCACACGAACGCTCCGCGAATCGTCTTACGATCTGCAGAAGAAGGAATCGCGGTACTAGCCACCAAGGATGAGAATTTTCGGAACTGTTTTCTCTAGTCTCTCTCTAAGAGCGGCTAGGGTTTTGTTTTGACGTAAAAACCTAAAGTCTGATATACATCATATATATAGCAGTCAGGAGGAATTAATCAAAACCTAATATTATTAAAATCCGAATTTATATATATCTTAATTAAGTCTTACTTAATTAATATACCTATATATAAATTATCCTATTAATTTAAATTCGTAATTTAAAATTATATCAATCATATTGACATATTTAAATCTTTACAATTTAAATTAATTTCCTTTTAATTACGTTCTTTGTGTGTGACCCTATAGGTTATTATTACGTTGGCAATAACCTTAAAATCATATTATAAAGTTATAAACAGTGAGCGGCATCTAGTAATGCATCACTGCTACCCAAGTAATAATAAGATCGATGATTCGATGCAACCTTTTCGTGACCAATGTTTCAATGTAATTTAATCCTTTTAACCTTAATATCCTAGATTAAACTCGAGTCATGGAATGTGTCATACTCTTCATAATTTAATCTGAGTTTTCTTGATCAATGAGTAGACTATATAAAACAAATCACTATTTGAGCATGGCCATGCATTTCATAGTCCTACTCAATCAAGAGGCCTATGGATATCACCTATAAAATATAGGATGGTTAAATTCCATCTAGATCACTCATATTACTCACACGATTCATAATGAACCCAATAATTATCTTTATAGTCCACCCTATTAAAGGTGACATTTGATGATATCAAAGTACATATATTCTCGTGTAGTAATATAGCGGTTTCAGGTCGGAGGACCATTACATCATTGTCACTATGAGAATTACTAATGACACTTCGCATAATGCTCCATATAGAATTCTCATGGTGGGTCTGTCCAGTACATTGTTCTCTAACATGTACCTATGCATTGACTTAATATCTCATATACTTATGACCAATGAGATTTGGTCATCAGTCAATCCACATACTAGTCTCAATGCATCATTGTTGTCCCATCAACAATGATACTCGACTAGGGACATTTAAGAACAATGATACTAATTATAATTATATAATCTCATGTTCAAGTCACATACTTGAAACTATATAATTTGTATCACTATTCTAAGGAATTTTATTATGTTAACAATTATATTACGCAGTAATTAAAACCATAATAAAATCATTTATTTATTCAATCAACAATAATATCAAATGTTAAGCAATTACATCAAATAATTGGCCTCTAGGGCATAAACTCTAACAGTCTCCCACTTGCACTAGAGCCAATCACTCATGTATCTAATACCCATGGAACTAATGTGACCGTCGTGCTTCTGCTGCGACAAAGCCTTGGTCAGTGGATCTGCAACATTATCATCTGTTGGCACTCTTCCTATATGTACATCTCCTCTGTCAATGATTTTACGGATGAGATGGTACCGCCTAAGTATATGCTTGGATCGTTGGTGAGATCTGGGTTCCTTAGCCTGTGCAATGGCTCCATTATTATCACAGTATAGAGCAACCGGATCAACAATGGTTGGAACAACACCAAGTTCAGTGATGAACTTTTTAATCCATACAGCCTCCTTGGCTGCACTAGAAGCAGCAATATACTCAGCCTCTGTTGTAGAATCAGCGACTGTCTCTTGCTTTGAACTTTTCCAGCTAACAGCACCACCATTAAGGCAAAACACAAAACCTGACTGAGACTTATAGTCATCATTGTCAGTTTGGAAACTAGCATCTGTGTAACCCTTTACTGCCAGTTCGTCTTCACATCCATATACCAAGAATGAATCCTTAGTCCTTTTCAGGTACTTGAGGATATTCTTGACTGCTGTCCAGTGACCTTCACCTGGATTCGACTGGTATCTGCTCGTCATGCTCAAAGCATACGAGACATCCGGACGAGTACATATCATTGCATACATGATAGATCCAATTGCCGAAGCATAAGGGATCTTTCTCATACGCTCCTCATCATCTTGTGATTTAGGACATTGGGCCTTAGAGATCTTTATACCATGAGTCACGGGTAAATTTCCTCTTTTCGCCTCTTGCATGTTGAACCGTTTCAACACTTTATCAATATATGTACTTTGACTTAGGCCGAGCATTTTTCTCGATCTATCTCTATAGATTTTGATACCTAAAATATAGGCAGCATCGCCCAAATCTTTCATGGAGAAACATTTTCCTAACCATGTTTTTACAGCCTGTAAGGAAGGAATGTCATTCCCAATAATTAATATGTCATCAACATATAATACTAGGAATACAATGTGACTCCCACTAACCTTCTTATATACACAAGGTTCATCTTCATTTTTAATAAAGCCAAATTCTTTGACTGCTTCATCAAATCGAAGATTCCAACTCCGAGAGGCTTGCTTTAATCCATAAATGGATCGCTGCAGCTTACATACCTTTCCAGCATCCTTTGGAATGACAAAACCCTCAGGTTGTGTCATATACACATCCTCAAGTAGATTTCCGTTAAGGAAAGCAGTTTTGACATCCATCTGCCAGATTTCGTAATCATAAAAAGCTGCAATAGCAAGTAAGATCCTGATGGATGTAACCATTGCCACTGGAGAAAATGTTTCATCATAGTCAACACCTTGAATTTGTTTGAAACCTTTTGCTACCAGTCGGCCTTTATAGGTTTGTACATTACCATCCATGTCGGTTTTCTTCTTGAAAACCCACTTGCACCCGATTGGTTTTACCCCTTCGGGTGGATCAACCAAGGTCCATACTTGGTTAGTATACATGGAATCCATTTCAGATCTCATGGCTTCAAGCCATCTCTCAGAATCTGGTCCATTCATAGCTTCTTGGTAGGAAGTAGGCTCATCCTGATCTATGAGCATCACATCACCGTTTTGAGTCACAAGATATCCATAATATCTCTCAGGCTCTTGGCGTGTCCTACCAGATCTACGAATTCCTTGTGTAATTTGAGCAGGTTCACTTTCCATAATTTCTTGTGGTTCCTGCTCACGTTCCAACTCAGGTTCAATGATATTTTGTGGTTCTCGAATTTCTTCGAGTTCTACTTTCCTCCCACTATTTCCTTTAGAGACAAATTCTCTTTCTAGAAAAATACCAGTTCGAGCAACAAACACTTTATTCTCAGAAGGTTTGTAGAAATAATACCCTTTTGTTTCTTTTGGGTATCCCACAAAATTACATTTGTCAGATTTGGGTCCAAGCTTATCAGAATCTAGACGTTTTACAAACGCCTCGCATCCCCAAATCTTCATGAACGACATACTAGGACGTTTCCCAGTCCACATCTCATATGGTGTCTTCTGAACCGTCTTTGTAGGAACACGGTTAAGTGTGAATGCAGCTGTCTCTAGGGCATGACCCCAGAAGCTTATTGGAAGATCTGCATGACTCATCATTGATCGTACCATGTCCAACAAGGTTCGATTCCTCCTCTCAGACACACCATTCCATTGTGGTGTTCCAGGTGGAGTGAGCTGTGATATAATACCACACTCCTTTAGAAGGTCATCAAAGTCTTGGCTTAAGTATTCACCTCCTCGATCGGATCGAAGGGCTTTTATGCTTTTGCCAAATTGGTTTTGAACTTCATTCTTGAATTCCTTAAACTTTTCAAAGGATTCGGATTTGTGTCTCATTAGATACACATATCCATATCTACTGAAGTCGTCAGTAAATGTAATGAAGTAATAAAACCTACCTCTTGCTAACGAACTCATGGGTCCACATACATCACTATGTATAAGTCCCAATATATCGCTAGCCCGTTCACTGTGTCCAGTGAAAGGGGCTTTAGTCATCTTGCCTAATAAACAAGATTCGCATTTTTCATATGATTCAAAATCAAATGAATCCAAAAATCCATCTTTATGGAGTTTTGATATGCGTTTCTCATTTATATGGCCCAAACGACAGTGCCAGAGATATGTCGGATTTGAATCATTTGATTTAAATCGTTTTGTGTTTATGTTATAGATAGGCATTTCTAAATCAAGAATATAAAGACCGTTAAATAATTGTGCAACACCATAGCAAATATCATTTAAGTAAAATGAACAACCATTGTTCTTAATTATAAATGAAAACCCTTTCTTGTCCAAACAAGAAACAGAAATAATATTTTTGTTTATAGCAGGCACAAAATAACAATCTTCTAATTCTAAAACTAGCCCAGTGGGCAAAGATAAATGATAAGTTCCTACGGCCAGTGCAGCAACTTTTGCTCCATTCCCAACTCGTAGGTCAACCTCTCCTTTCGCCAAAGTCCTACTCCTTCGGAGTCCCTGCACATTAACACAAATGTGAGAACCACATCCAGTATCCAATACCCATGATGTAGAAGTAGACAAATTGACTTCTATAACATATATACCTGAATCAGAAGTCGTACTTCCTTTCCTTTTCTTCACTTCTTCCAAATAAGCATGACAGTTCCTTTTCCAGTGTCCAGGTTTTCCACAGAAGTGACATTCACCTTCTTTAGCCACCCCACCTTTAGGTTTTAAAGCCTGTTTGGTTTTGGAATTGGGTTTGGCAACAGACTTAGATCCTATCTTCTTTTTGCCTTTCCAATTTCCCTTAGCATTCCCCTTTTGCACCATCATTATGGGAGCGGGTCCTGCCTTTTTCATGTTGTTCTCGGCAGTTCTTAACATGCTCAACAACTCAGTAAGGGATTTCTCAATTTCATTCATAAGATAGTTCATAACAAATTGAGAGTAGCTGCTGTTCAAAGATTGTAAAACAAGATCAGTTTGGGCTTCCGGAGTGATTGGAAAACCCAACCTATCCAGGTACTCAATATACCCAATCATCTTCAGCACATGTGGACCAACTGGATCACGTTCACCCATCTTGCAGTGATACAACGCTTTGCTTGTATCATACCTCTCCTGTCGAGCATGCCCTTCGAACAATTTCTTGAGATGCTCGATCATCTCATAAGCATCCATTAACTCATGTTGCTTCTGAAGCTCAGCGTTCATGGTTGCTAGCATGAGACAACTCACGTCCAGAGCATCATCTTGATGCTTCTTGTAAGCATTATGCTCCGCACGTGGTGCAGTGACAGCCGGTGCTGCAGGATGGGCCCATCAAGGACATATAGCTTACGCTCTTGTTTAAGGACAATCCTCAAGTTCCTGTGCCAGTCAAGGAAATTAATCCCACTCAGCTTGTCCTTCTCAAGGACTGATCGTAGTGAAAGACTACTTGTGTTGTTGTTGTTGTTTGCCATTGATATCTACAATTTATAAGTGCCAAAATAATAAGTCAAATTGCAGAGTTGATATTATGTAATTGATAATAGTACATTCAAAATATACCTCCCACTATTTTATTCAAATTAATAGCCCTCACCATTAATTCGGAAAGCATTTTCTATTAAATCTTTCTAGTGAGCCAAGATCCATATTTCATTATGACTTAAGTTAGCTTTGGCTAATCTCTTAAAACATAATTATTTAGGTAGACAATCCTTTGTCAATTATATCATATATAACTCCTGGATAGTTTGGTAAACAACAATTGTTTTTAGTCCATCTAATGGTACCTACCAAACTCTATGCCTCTAAGTCCACAATCCTATTGAGATAACTTAGTTAAGTCGGCCCCAATGATTTTAACAGTTTGGATATCACAATTATCCTATCGCATCTTACCTAGATAAATAGGGTACTTTGCTTTGGCAAACCTACATCTATTGATCAAGGTCTTGATGAGTGTTATTCATTGGAAGGCATCTGATTTAGACTTAATAATTTAATGAGGGATTAATTTAGATCTCACCAATTTTAAGCTTATTAAGCGTGCACATTATTTATCATATCATATCGCATACAAGCATAAATAAAGTGCAAAATTAAATGTGTCACAGTTATGGCCCAATCCACTGTCAATCTTTTCAAGCTAATGAAAGATTGAAGGTCAATCTAAGGTGGTAAAAGATCTTAAAATAAATAGCCTCCTTGGATCTTCCTCAAGCATGTGCCTCCTCTCCATCTTGACATCTTCATCAATTACAGATTATTACATGACATAAAGAAACCTCGAGTTACATTCGAGGGGATTTAGATGAGAAGAGAATATTACATCAGAATTTATAGAAAGGCACGACATGCAAGCCGTATTTCAAAACCAAAAACCACTAACCTATGGGTCAAAAGGCCATAACTGTGCACCATGCATATCACAATAAGCACATAACAATTTATATATAATTAAAGAAAACAATATATAACATATAGGGGACACGACCATCGTGCGCTACGACGGGGGGGTCCAAGGGGGGGTCTCCCCCCCTGGCGGTGGTCCGGCTACAATCTGTATTGCAGAATTTTTCCATAAAATCTCTGAAACAGTTTCAGAATCATACATTTTAATCCACCAAAACACCCATAATAACAAATCATATAATACCAGTTTCGATTTAATCATATTAAAACGAATAACAGTACACCCAGAATTTATCATATATTTCCAGTTTCGATTAATCATATTAAAACGATTCTTCATGTTTCTAATCCGATTAGAACAGTTATATTGTTATTCCATCGATTAAAGATACGATTAACATTATCATCATATATATTACCAGAATACACATACAACGGAATATCATATATTCAATTTCATATCGGTAAACATGCATCATCATATATCATATATATCGAATACAAGTAAAACACGTAATCTAAATTAATCATTTCGCAAGTAGCTCTGATACCACTGTAGGGTTTCGGCACAGAAACGCACAGCGGAAATTAAAATTTTAAAGCAATTTCCGAAACCCTATAACAGGATCCATGCGAAAAATCAATTAATTAAGAGGTTTAGAGATTATACCGAATATGAAAACAAGAGTCTGAAATCGACTGCGCCTCGAATCTCCAACGCAATACAAACCGACTGCGTCTCTACGGTATCCACACGAACGCTCCGCGAATCGTCTTACGATCTGCAGAAGAAGGAATCGCGGTACTAGCCACCAATGATGAGAATTTTCGGAACTGTTTTCTCTAGTCTCTCTCTAAGAGCGGCTAGGGTTTTGTTTTGACGTAAAAACCTAAAGTCTGATATACATCATATATATAGCAGTCAGGAGGAATTAATCAAAACCTAATATTATTAAAATCCGAATTTATATATATCTTAATTAAGTCTTAATTAATATACCTATATATAAATTATCCTATTAATTTAAATTCGTAATTTAAAATTATATCAATCATATTGACATATTTAAATCTTTACAATTTAAATTAATTTCCTTTTAATTACGTTCTTTGTGTGTGACCCTATAGGTTATTATTACGTTGGCAATAACCTTAAAATCATATTATAAAGTTATAAACAGTGAGCGGCATCTAGTAATGCATCACTGCTACCCAAGTAATAATAAGATCGATGATTCGATGCAACCTTTTCGTGACCAATGTTTCAATGTAATTTAATCCTTTTAACCTTAATATCCTAGATTAAACTCGAGTCATGGAATGTGTCATACTCTTCATAATTTAATCTGAGTTTTCTTGATCAATGAGTAGACTATATAAAACAAATCACTATTTGAGCATGGCCATGCATTTCATAGTCCTACTCAATCAAGAGGCCTATGGATATCACCTATAAAATATAGGATGGTTAAATTCCATCTAGATCACTCATATTACTCACACGATTCATAATGAACCCAATAATCACCTTTATAGTCCACCCTATTAAAGGTGACATTTGATGATATCAAAGTACATATATTCTCGTGTAGTAATATAGCGGTTTCAGGTCGGAGGACCATTACATCATTGTCACTATGAGAATTACTAATGACACTTCGCATAATGCTCCATATAGAATTCTCATGGTGGGTCTGTCCAGTACATTGTTCTCTAACATGTACCTATGCATTGACTTAATATCTCATATACTTATGACCAATGAGATTTGGTCATCAGTCAATCCACATACTAGTCTCAATGCATCATTGTTGTCCCATCAACAATGATACTCGACTAGGGACATTTAAGAACAATGATACTAATTATAATTATATAATCTCATGTTCAAGTCACATACTTGAAACTATATAATTTGTATCACTATTCTAAGGAATTTTATTATGTTAACAATTATATTACGCAGTAATTAAAACCATAATAAAATCATTTATTTATTCAATCAACAATAATATCAAATGTTAAGCAATTACATCAAATAATTGGCCTCTAGGGCATAAACTCTAACAGACAAAACATAAACTGTGAGTTTGAATACATATATTATCTTCTAGAGAGTATTCATACTCAAAAGGAGTCCTCATTACATTTATTAACACACCATTACATAGAATAGTGAGGACTACTAACTAATACTATCATTCGAACCATCACTCCGTTCCCCGACTTGCCCCAGCTACGTTCTCATTTCCTGAAGAGAACAGTGAAAGAAAGGGTGAGCTCAACTAGCCCAGTAAGAAATATTATGACTAAGATAATGCAGAATAAATTATCATTAGCCTTCAACAATGTTAAACTGATAAAATATAATAGACATCAAGTTTAATTGCAGCGGAACAAGCAATCCATTAAAAGAGTCAAGTAGAAAATAAACTCTACTATCTTTTATGATTTAAAAGGTTTTTCAACACTGCTATCGCTGAGACTCGGCTTAATAAATAATTCACATCATCCCTGCACTACGGCCAAGGATATTCGTTAGGGTCACGACCACAAATTCTATGCACTACGGGCCAAGGATATTTGTGTATTCATCAATGGTCATGATCATGCCAACAACTGTCCATCAATGCACTACGGGCCAATGATGACTTTTACCACATCATTTGTAACATTACGATCATGATTATACCGAATAATCCCTGGTCATAATCATACCAAGTCCATCTATGCACTACATGCCACAGATGACTTTCAACATTTTATAAACATGAGGATGATGACAATGATATAAGAATTCAATAAAACAAGTTCAAGAATTAATTTATCCAAGAATTAACAACGTCCAAATTGTCAACATGACACTGCTTTGTGGAGTAAAATTCAAGAATACTTAGAAGAATATTTTCATGAAAAGATACTGGATGAAACGCAATTATCAAGGATATTCCACAAATTTCATGGAGTATAGAAGTCAAAACTTAACCAACTGAGTATAATAAAGAATGGAATAACAAAAGAAATCACCATGCATGCGATAGACCGCACAGACAGGTTATTCTTAACAGAATAATAATAATGGAACCAGGTCTGGCGTAACCGCACAGACAGGATATTCCGACAGAATAATAAATAATGGAACCAGGTCCGGCGTAAAAGCACAGACAGGATATTCTGACAGAATAATAAATAATGGAACCAGGTCCGGTGTAAAACACACAGACAGGATGTTCCAACAGAATAATAATAAAAACGGAACCAGGTCCGGTGTAAAACACACAGACAGGATGTTCCAACAGAATAATAGAAGAATGTCACCAAGTATAGGGTAGACCGCGTATACAGGTTATTCCAACAGAATAATAAGAAATGGAATAACAACAGTTCTCTTCATGAATAAGAAAGAATAACACCCCTTACCGTTTTAAAGAAGAGCTGGATATAAGAGTAGTGAAGTAGCAGAAAACTTTTCTTCTATCTCTATATAGTCTCTCTTTATAGCTTCTCTCTCTAGAGTTCAGTGAATTCGTAAGAAAATAATGAAGGAATGAGCTTCTATTTATAGGAAAATAGAATGCATAGTAACTAATCCATGAACGGTCCAGATTGATTACTTTAATCTGACGGTCCATATTTAAAGAAAAATCTTTTAAATAAAATATAATATATTCTATTTATAGAATAACTTTAATAAAGTATTCTGTTTTATATAAAAAGATGTTTCTGTTTTATTACGTTAATAATACGAATAAAACAAAACGTCATTATCGCTAAATAATTCATATTATTAACTGACAATAATGGAATCAAACTGAGTGACTTCTCACATAAGCATTAATAATCAATACCGTGTGCTACTATGCAACCACACGTATTACTGTACTTTTACTACCGAGTAGTTCAATAGTAACAATGGTAAAACTTCCGCCGTTATTTTTAATAAAATATTTTTGTAGTTTTCTAACTACGACTATACTTCTGTTGTGGGGTCCACCAATGATTGTGCCGTCGTACGAATATTTCCCGACAAAAAGAATATTTTTCGACCAAACGAATATAATATGACAACTTGCATACTTTGCAAAATTTATAAATACTACCCATAACTATTATATCAAATCCACACCATAATATAAAAAAAAATATTTCGAGAAAAATTAAATATTTATTCATAAAATCTGGGGTTTCACAATCTCCCCTCCTTATAGAATTTCGCCCTCGAAATTTACGTACGTACTTGGTATGCCGAACATGTGAGGATACCTTGACTTCACTTCAAATTCTAACTCTTGAGGTATAACCTTTGAGCATCAAATATGATCCTTCTTATCCAAGATGTTAACACGTATCTCCTCATACGTTAAATCTTTCGCTATCTCGTCCGGTTCTAAATTAATAATGTGGTTCGGGTTGTCCACATATTTACGTAACATCGATACGCAAAAAAAATATTCTGAACACGCAACATACTTGGCGGTAAAACGAGTCTATAGGCCACAGTTCCTACTTCATCAAGGATTTCAAATGGGCCAATTAAATCGAGAGTTGAGATTTCCTCTCTTCGTCGATTCTTGCTTCTAGAATAACGCCCTCTTGAACCTTCTTCTTCACATTTATCAGCTCTTAGTATGTAGCTTGAGCGGCTTTAACTTTATCGATTAAAGTCGATTTTAATCGTATATTCGTTATCTTCACGTGGGTTCGAATATTCGTACTTGTAACCGTATACGATCTTCTACACAACGCATCAGCTACCACGTTCACTTTTCCACGATGTTATTGAATGGTACGATCGTAATCTTCAACAGCTCGAGCCAACGTCTTTGGCGCATAATACGTTCGTTTTAGTTGAAGAAATATTTAAGGGTTTAAGAAATGGGTTTTGTACTGGGGTCAATACAAAATTCAATTTTACGCTCTGGGGTAGGCTAAGAAGTCTTCAAGAATACGTCAAGAAATTTATTAACAATAGAAATATCGTTCAAAACTGTGACCCTCATCCAAGACTTGGATAACACGTCACATTGATACCTATCAACTTGCCATCGTCATTTACAATGTCTCCTACGGAAAGTCTAGCTTCGGTGCATTCCACACCAGGAAGTCAACAGCGAAAGGAACATGGATTTTTACTTATGGCTTGATATGACAATGATTGACTTTAGTGGTTTGGTTACTTTGAATTCGCATAATAGGTTGGTTAGGAATATGAAAGCTAACAACCTTACGAAAAGCATGATGAGCAGTTAACCAATCGTTTCAAAAAATCACATCAATGCAAGTATTTTCAAAGAGATAAGATCAATAGGTAACGTGAAAGTGTTGATTTGAACAAGATTTATAAATAGTGGAGGTAACAAAGGTTTCTCCCAACGGAATTTCAACAGAAAAATCAAAGTCTAACTTCTCAGGAGTTAAGTTCAAATATTGAACACAACTAGGTGAAATAAAAGAGTGAGTAGAACCGGTATCTAACACGGTATAGACTTCGCAAGAGTTTATGATTAGCTTACCCGCGATAACTTCATTTGGGTTCCTCACTTGTTAGAAAGTCATGACAACCGCTCTCCCTTGAACTACCCGGCTTTGACTTGTCTGGGGTAGCATTTGGTGTCATTACTATCGTTGGGATTGACTTTAATATAGGGCATATTCCACCCTCAACTGCTTTATCGTACTCCTGCTTCATGATCTGAATCATCAATCTTCGATCCATATCGAGTTCAGATTGACCGCTCTGTACAGGGTAATTCAAAACTCGATGTTGGGTTCTCCCAATTGCTGTCCAAAAAGAGAAATGTATATCATCTATTTTAGCCTTTTTGGATCGGACGTCTCTTTCTACAATATCAACACGTCGTGCGGCTTTTACCCACGCATCCTTCATTCTCACTCGTTCAGTTGTTTCTTCTTTCAGCTGATCCTTGATATTTGAATTCTCAGATTCCAACTTTAATATCTTACACTCTGCCAAAGCGTGATTTTGTTCGAGCAACACATATCGGGTAACACAATTTTGAATCGTTACATCTCTTTGCTCCACGACCGCCTGTCGTTCTTCAGCCTGCTCTTCTAACTCATGAACACGATTTTGTAATTCTAAGTTTTGATCATAGATTTCTTCTAACCAATTCTCCTCAGGTTCCTCTTCTTCCACTTCTTCTTCTTCTTCCTCACTCTCAGCTGCTACCTCTGCCACTAACTCGGGTGCAACTATTAGTTCTTCACTTACCACGTAGATATCTCTAATTTCTTCTTCGCCTGATATTACATTATCCTGGTTGGTGATTAGAGGTGCCACGGTCTCATTTACTCCATTATTGACATTTTCAGCTGCCATTTTTAAATACTGCCACAAAACTAAGGTTAATTAACATATAACATATTATCCATATACTTTGACCGACCAATTAAATACCAAATAAACTTAAGTAGGTCATACTAGCGAAGGAATTCCCCGTCTCTCCCCTTCTAGTTCTATTCTCACATCCTAGCCAGGGATAATATCCCTAAGCTCTGATACCAACTGTGACGCCCCCAAAATTAGGTATACATCACCCATCTTGGGTCGTCAGATACATAGTACAGAATACAAATACAACTTACTAATACAACTGTCGTGTACAATACGACAAAACATAAACTGTGAGTTTGAATACAGATATTATCTTCTAGAGAGTATTCATACTCAAAAGGAGTCCTCATTACATTTATTAACACACTATTAAATAGAATAGTGAGGACTACTAACTAATACTATCATTCGAACCATCACTCCGTTTCCCGACTTGCCCCAGCTACGTTCTCATTTCCTGAAGAGAACAGTGAAAGAAAGGGTGAGCTCAACTAGCCCAGTAAGAAATATTATTACTAAGATAATGCAGAATAAATTATCATTAGCCTTCAACAATGTTAAACTGATAAAATATAATAGACATCAAGTTTAACTGCAGCGGAACAAGCAATCCATTAAAAGAGTCAAGTAGAAAATAAACTCTACTATCTTTTATGATTTAAAAGGTTTTTCAACACTGCTATCGCTGAGACTCAGCTTAATAAATAATTCACATCATCCCTGCACTACGGCCAAGGATATTCGTTAGGGTCACGACCACAAATTCCATGCACTACGGGCCAAGGATATTTGTGTATTCATCAATGGTCATGATCATGCCAACAACTGTCCATCAATGCACTACGGGCCAATGATGACTTTTACCACATCATTTGTAACATTACGGTCATGATTATACCGAATAATCCCTGGTCATAATCATACCAAGTCCATCTATGCACTACATGCCACAGATGACTTTCAACATTTTATAAACATGAGGATGATGACAATGATATAAGAATTCAATAAAACAAGTTCAAGAATTAATTTATCAAAGAATTAACAACGTCCAAATTGTCAACATGATACTGCTTTGTGGAGTAAAATTCAAGAATACTTAGAAGAATATTTTCATGAAAAGATACTGGATGAAACGCAATTATCAAGGATATTCCACAAATTTCATGGAGTATAAAAGTCAAAACTTAACCAACTGAGTATAATAAAGAATGGAATAACAAAAGAAATCACCATGCATGCGATAGACCGCACAGACAGGTTATTCTTAACAGAATAATAATAATGAAACCAGGTCCGGCGTAACCGCACAGACAGGATATTCCGACAGAATAATAAATAATGGAACCAGGTCCGGCGTAAAAGCACAGACAGGATATTCCGACAGAATAATAAATAATGGAACCAGGTCCGGTGTAAAACACACAGACAGGATGTTCCAACAGAATAATAATAAAAACGGAACCAGGTCCGGTGTAAAACACACAGACAGGATGTTCCAACAGAATAATAGAAGAATGTCACCAAGTATAGGGTAGACCGCGTATACAGGTTATTCCAACAGAATAATAAGAAATGGAATAACAACAGTTCTCTTCATGAATAAGAAAGAATAACACCCCTTACCGTTTTAAAGAAGAGCTGGATATAAGAGTAGTGAAGTAGTAGAAAACTTTTCTTCTATCTCTATATAGTCTCTCTTTATAGCTTCTCTCTCTAGAGTTCAGTGAATTTGTAAGAAAATAATGAAGGAATGAGCTTCTATTTATAGGAAAATAGAATGCATAGTAACTAATCCATGAACGGTCCAGATTGATTACTTTAATCTGACGGTCCATATTTAAAGAAAAATCTTTTAAATAAAATATAATATATTCTATTTATAGAATAACTTTAATAAAGTATTCTGTTTTATATAAAAAGATGTTTCTGTTTTATTACGTTAATAATACGAATAAAACAAAACATCATTATCGCTAAATAATTCATATTATTAACTGACAATAATGGAATCAAACTGAGTGACTTCTCACATAAGCATTAATAATCAATACCGTGTGCTACTATGCAACCACACGTATTACTGTACTTTTACTACCGAGTAGTTCAACAGTAACAATGGTAAAACTTCCGCCGTTATTTTTAATAAAATATTTTTGTAGTTTTCTAACTACGACTATACTTCTGTTGTGGGGTCCACCAATGATTGTGTCGTCGTACGAATATTCTCCGACAAAAAGAATATTTTTCGACCAAACGAATATAATATGACAACTTGCATACTTTGCAAAATTTATAAATACTGCCCATAACTATTATATCAAATCCACACCATAATATAAAAAAAAATTATTTCGAGAAAAATTAAATATTTATTCATAAAATCTGGGGTTTCACAGAATTTGAAACGTGATGTTGCAGAATGTGTTGCCAAGTGTCTGACCTGTCAGAAGGTAAAAGTAGAACATCAGAGACCAAGTAGATTACTTCAACCGTTGGAAATTCCAGAATGAAAATGGGAACATATTACAATGGATTTAGTGGTTGGCCTTCCGACGACTCAGAAAGGCTACGACGCAGTATGGGTTATCGTTGACCGAATGACAAAATCTGCACACTTCCTTCCGATCAAAATAAGATTCAACTTAGATCAGTTGGCCAGGCTATACGTGAAAGAGATTGTTTCGAGGCACGGAGTTTCGGTATCAATTGTTTCAGATAGGGATCCGCACTTCACATCAAATTTCTGGAAACGTCTTCAGGAATGCATGGGTACGCAATTGTGAATGAGTATAGCTTACCACCCTCAAGCAGACGGACGGAGTGAGAGAACGATTCAAACATTAGAAGATATGCTAAGAGCCTGTGTGATGGACTTTAAAAGAAATTGGAATGATCACCTACCATTAGTAGAGTTCGGCCATGCCGCCTTATGAAGCTTTATACGGCAGAAAGTGTAGAACTCCGCTTTACTGGGATGAAGTTGGTGAGAGACAATTACTAGGGCCAGAATTGGTACAGCAGACAGCAGAAATAGTCAAAGTGATCCGAGCACGACTGGTAGCGGCTCAAGATCGACAAAAGAAATACGCTGACCCACATCGTAAAAATATCGAGTTTGAATCAGGTAGTTATGTTTTCTTGAAGGTCTCTCCCTGAAAAGGAAAGATCAGATTCGGAAAGAAAGGGAAATTGAGCCCAAGATTTATTGGACCCTTTGAAGTACTGAGAAGAATCGGAGAAGTTGCGTATGAGGTAGCCTTACCTCCAGCACTCGAGAATATCCATAACATCTTCTATGTTTCTGTATTGCGACCTTACAAGCCTGATTACAAGCATGTAATTGAATACGAACCCCTACATTTTGAGAAAGACTTATCTTACGAAGAGATTCCTGTCCAAATTGTCGGCCGAAAAGAACAAGTTCTGAGAAATAAAGTTATACCTTCTGTTAAGGTAATTTGGAGGAACCACAACGCTGAAGAAGCTACGTGGAAACTCGAAGAGAATATGATGAAGAATTACCCTCATTTATTTACTTAAATATGTATATGCGATTCTGGGAACAAAATCTTTGTAAGAGGGGAAGAATGTAACGGGTCGAATTTATTGAGTCGTGATTCTGGGGACAGAATCCTTTTAAGGGGGGAAAGATGTGACAAACGAGAATTTTGTAATTTATTTTAATATTTATTGAATTAAATAAATATTTTTCGATGATTTAATTATTGAATTAAATAATTAATTGATGCAATCATGTTAGATTAATTTAATTATATGTGTTACATTTATTAAATTAATGTAGAGAATTATTATTATCAAAGTATGTGATTATGTGAGCTTATTGTATTAATAGAAATATTTAATAAGCATATTGGTATTTAATTAATTTAATTATTAATTAGAGATTTAATAAATTGATATTATTTATTAATGAGATATTAATTATATGACTATGTGAATTTATAAGAAGTTATTATATTATATTTATATTAAATTAAATAAGATATATGGATTATTGTGTAAGTGGATGTGAGATTAATTAAAACTATATTGTAAAAGTTTTATTAAATTAATGGGTTTTGTAAATATTAATCTAGCCAAATGTGGCCTTAGAGGGAGTTATGGCCAGTTAACCCATGATGGGCAACTGACCATGATGCGCGTCAGTTTTCTCCCTTATTATCTTACGTCTTTTATTTCTTCCTTATTATTTCCTAAGTCTTTAGAGTTCACAGAGAGAAAGATTGAGAAATTTGAGAGAAAAGCTTGAGTGTATAATTATCAATTACTTGTGAAAGAATCACCACTGATCATCTCTTCCATTAGTTTATACTCTGGGTAATTTCTCCCAAACTCAATTTCTACTTTTACGTATTTAAGTTTTTATACATATGGTTTTCAAGTACTGTAAAGTTTTATGATGGGAATTTGTAAGGTTTATGTGAATATATGTGAATATATGTGTTTTATATATATATTGCATGATTCCATATCATCAATTCATAATTTTACGTCGTATATGATTGCTGCAAAATTACAGAGTTTGGGTTTTGGCCTTATGGCCTTATACGTGAAATTTTATGTAGTGATCGTATATTATCCCTAAATTTTACACTCCTACATTATTATGCACGTTGATACGAAGAGACCAAGCTTTAAACGAACGGATTTGGTGTTATAATAAATTCATAGTGTTAAATTTATGATTTTGTTCATTAACTTCAAGAACATCAAGAACAATCCAATTTTACATGATTTAATTATGTGATTATGTGTTTTAATGGGTTAAAATTACTTTACAGATATTGGGTAATGATTATATGTGAATATTAACATGTGGGTATGTTAAATTAGTGAAATTAATGATTATTTAGTGTTCTTTTCGCTGAACTCTGTGTTCTTCGCGAACTGGGAAACAAAATCTGGAGTCTCGCGCCGCGGCGCTAACTCTAGAACTGAGATCCCGCGCCGCAGCGCCACCGCACCGCAGCGCCAAGACTCGAACCACGGCGCCACAGCGTCAAGTGTTCGGCTGCAGCGCCACCGCGCCGCAGCGCGACGATCACGTGTATCAGTGGCGCCGCAGCGCCACTCTCCAAAAAATTCAGAAATGAGATTTTTAAAATATTAAAGTCTAACAAGTGTTAGTGAATTGATGTAATGAATATGCAAATATGATAGAAGAATAATGTGATGATAAAAATAGTTGTTTAAACATGTAAATAACATAATTACATGTGATTTAAATTATTGAATTCCTAACTAGATTATTATTCATGAAGTACAAATTATGTGATAATGAGATAAATTGACTAAGTATAGTCGATAATTAAAGTAGACAACGAGAATGAGTTTACGTTGATTAATTAATTTATAATTAACTGGTATTGTGTATATGTATGGTATGTAGGATTTAATTCAAAGAACGTGCTTAGTTAAAGTATAATCTACGCGCGAGGCAAGTTTCCTAAACTTAAACTCTTAAATTTGAGCAAGTTTTCTAACCCTATTTGTCATTATTGTTCAAGTTTATTATTTACCTTGAACAAATTATCATTGTTATTATTCTAGTTCAAATATGATATTAAAGATTTATTATCTTTCCAGAGCATGATTCAGTTATACAATAATTGTCCTATTGTATACTTTTGAGATTATTATTCAATTCGAATATCAATTATTGTGGAACCTTATTAGACTAGTGAAACCTTAATGATTCAACTAGTCCATAGTTGATGAGCGTTCTAAATTTCAGAACCCTTGAAGAATTATCCAAACCAAACTTCCTTTGGTGCGGACTCGAATGTCAAATTGAGATGAACAACCATGTATAAGGGATTATTTACGCTTAGCGTTAAGATATTGTGCACAGTATGGTACTAAGGGCTGATCCCCCTAAGTACGAGAAGAAGGTCCATAGTCTTACGACTGTTAAAGGTTTCAAGTATAACCCTTGTTAACCTAGGACATAGTTCAAGGTCTTATGACCCTCAGAATTCTTTTGATTCTTGTTATTCACTCTTGATTCAAAAGTTGAGCTTTTATTCAGATGTCTTTGATTTATTCGCATGTTATTATACTGTTATTTCATTTTTATACTTGTGGGCATTTGTGCTCACTCTTGCTTGATAATAACATTGCAGTTAAGAACGAAAGAGCTGACGAACCTTCCACTAGTAAGGGCAAGGGCAAAGTTAGCAAATGATGGAGACTTGTTAGTTGATATGACTTGTTATTTTATATGATGAATTTGTTTAAGACTTTAGTTAAAGATGTTGTTTAAGACTTATTTATTTATAATTCCGCACAGATGTTTAAGGTTAGTTTTACCTGGGATTGTATTATTATTCAAATGTTGTAACCCTTAAGGGAAAGATTTTATTTCTATTATTGCATGGTTTGCATTATTATGGGTAGATAGATAGATGATATTTGTATCGTGAACACCAAATTCTGTGAAATTGAAGTACCGAATTTGGGGGTGTCACATGTCAAATGGTTGAAATCAGCTGGTAAGGTGTGCGTAGGAATTTAATTTATAAATATTATTATTTTGTTAAATTTTCTACTTTGGTGTTCTAAGCATTTGCCTATAAATAGGGTGCTTAGGTTAGAATTAAAAATCACACCAGAAACTAAAATTTTCTCTCTCTATATTATCGAGCGTATTCTTGTGAGTATTTTGATACTTTGAGTATTGCTATACGGTGCAAGTTCCTTCAGCACTATATCCGGTATTCCAGTTAGAAGTACTGTCTTTTCAAGGTAAGAGATGTTATTTTTTTTATAAATGATATTATTTCTTTCAATATTATTATGCCAAAATATTGGTCTGAACTTTTTATCAAATTTAGAACTTTTTGTGTCGGGGTTATTATTCACGTATACGGCACTATTCACCGAAAAATTAAATTTTTATTTTTTATCCAAGATATCTATTATGGATACTAGCTTTGATTGTATCCATGTTTTGATCATTCTTGAATTTTACTTCACTATGATTATTTATTAAGTATTTTTGAACTCCGATTGTTTAAAGTACGAATCATTAATATTTGTTCTTTTATTTCACTGGATTCGTTTTCTTTAAAATATTTTTCATCATCATCAGTCCTAAATGATGATATTATTAAATATCTTTGGCCTGTAGTGCAAAGATGAATGATTTTCTGATGAATATCTTTGGCCCGTATTGCAAAGATGAACAAGTGTTGAGATAAACATGACCAACTGATGAATATCTTGGGCCTGTAGTGCAAAGATGAACATTTGATTCCAGATATATATATTGATTGATGTTACAGGGATAAAATATTGACGATGAACTTTTAAATTCATAAATAGAAGATAGTAGATTTTATTCTCTACTTAACTCTTCTAATGAATTATTATTTCCGCTGCAAATATTGATTTAAAACTTGTTGTCTATTGTATTCTATTATATTTTTCCCTGTTGACGACTAACGATAATTTATTCTATATTATCTTAGTCATAATGTTCTTTACTGGGCTAGTTGAGCTCACCCTTTTCCTTTTTATTCTATTTTTCTTCTCAGGAGGCGAGAATGTAGCAAGTACTAGTCGGGATATGGAATGATGGTTCTAGAAAGTTGTTTAGTAGTCCTTACTATTTTTATAAAATAATGTATCAATAATTATAATGAGGACTTATTTGAGTGTGGATATTGTTTAGAAGACAATATTTGTATTTAAACTCACAGTTTAAGTGTTGTTGTATTTTGCACGATAATTGTATTAATAAAGTTATAGTTATTTATGTACCATGTTTTGGCGACTCAGAATAGATGATGTATACCTGTTTTAGGGGTGTCACAGTTGGTATCAGAGCTTAGGGATATGGTCTCTGGCGGAGATCAGGGAATAGAACTAGGAGGGGAGAGACGAGTAAATCCTTCGCTAGTGTGTTCTACCTAAGCTTATTTGTTGGTTAGTCAAAATATAGGGATATTATGTAATATTTCTTTAATTAACCATTATTTTATGGCAGTATTTGAGAATGGCAACCGAGAATGTTAACAGTGGAGTAAATGAGGCCGTGGACACATCATTAATCATCAACGAGGAGAACGTGCAGCAGGCTGGCAATGTTCCTCCTGTAAAAAACACCACTGAGCAGATGATGAACGATAGAATGTTTAGAAGCTCTTTGCAGTTCATGCAAAATCAGACGAGGGAGACTCGTGTACAAAACACAGGTGGAAATAATAGCAACACACGGTTTGTCACAGCCAAGCAGTTCAAAGAGTTGGGACTACCAGAATTCTGGGGAAAGCCGGATCTGATTAAGGCGGAGACGTGGGTCAAATAAATTACCAAGATATTTGATGTCTTGGGATGCACGGAGGAACAGAAGGTTCCATTCGCCACTTTTATGTTCCGCAATAAGGCAGATTACTAGTGAGAATCTGTGAAGCGTACCCATCCAGCCGCACTCAGCTTGTCTTGGGAGACATTTCAGAAACTGTTCAATGACAAGTACTTTCTTGAAAGTATTCGTCATATGAAAGAAGTGGAGTTTATTAGACTGGAACAAAACAACATGACGGTGTCCCAGTACGAGGCGAAGTTCGCTGATTTATCCAGGTCTGCACCTCATTTGGTGGAGAATGAAGAACGTATGACGCGGATGTTTCTGAGAGGTTTGAAACCCGACATACGTCAGTATCTCATTTCTCATAATTTTTTTCTATATTCAGATGTTGTCAACATGGCTCAATTATTAGAGCGAGATAATGAGTACGTTCAACCGAGGGACAACAACCAGGGTCAAATTAGTGGCGGCAGTCATCGGAGCAATGATAACCAGCAGGGAGGAAAGAATACGGATAAAAGCGGTAAACACTCTGGTGGTAATCGTGGCCATGATAATAGAAGAAACGAGTCGGGAGGAGATTTTAAAAATAGGAGATTCAACAATGATAATGTGAAGACGTCAGCACCAGCAGCAACTATTTCTAAGGGAGGAGAATGACCATCGGTTGTATGCTATAAATGTGCAAAAGAGGGCACATCAACCCAAACTGTCCACAATAGTTCAAGGTATGCGATAATTGTGGAAAGGAAGGATATATCGCTCGAGATTGTATGGTAGCAAAACCAAGTCCAGCGGGGATGGTGACTCAAAAGGCTGTCCCAGAAAAGTCAAAGTCAACGGTTCCTGGAAGAGTGTTTGTTGTGACTGGTCAAAATGCAAGGAACCCAAACGAGGTGATCACGGGTAAGCTAATCATAAATTCTTGCGAAGTTTATACATTACTAGATACCAGTTCTACCCATTCATTTATCTCTCCTACTTGTGCTCAACGTTTAAACTTGACTCCGGAGAAATTAGACTTTGACCTATCTGTGGAGACTCCGTTAGGAGAAACTTTCATTACATCCACTGTTTATAAATCTTGTTTGATCCAAGTTGGCACCATCACACTACCTGTTGACCTTATCTCTTTAAAGATACTTGCATTTGACGTGATTTTAGGGATTGATTGGTTAACTACTCATCATGCCAAAATTGATTATTTTCGTAAGGTTGTTAGTTTTTATATTCCTAACCAACCTGTTATTCGAATTCAAGCAACTAAACCACTGAAATCAATCACTGTTATATCAAGCCATAAAGTCATTCGTTTATTAAAAAATGGATGTCAAGCTTTCTTAGCCCATGTTATGAATTTGAATAAAGACACATCAGATTTGAATAATATTCCTATTGTTAATGACTTTCCTGATGTATTCCCTGAAGAACTTTCCGGTCTACCCCCAGAACGTGAAGTTGAATTCTTTATTGATCTTGAACCTGGTACAAAGCCCATTTCTAAAACCCCATATCGAATGGCTCATATTGAACTTCAGGAGTTAAAGGTCCAACTGCAGGAGTTGTTGGACATCAGTTTCATTTGTCCTAGTACATCACCTTGGGGTGCTCCTGTTTTATTTGTAAAGAAGAAAGACGGGAGTATGCGACTTTATATTGACTATCGAGAATTGAACCATGTCACCATCAAGAATAGGTATCCGCTACCTCGTATTGATGACCCATTTGACCAGTTACAAGGAGCACAATTCTTTTCCAAGATCGATCTTCGTTCTGGATATCATCAGCTGAAGATTAGAACTGAGGATATTCTAAAGACTGCCTTCAGAACTCGGTACGGACATTATGAATTCCTAGTCATGTCTTTTGGATTGACTAATGCTCCCGCGGCTTTCATGGATATGATGAACCGAGTATTCAAGGAATATTTGGATCAGTTTGTTGTTGTCTTTATTGATGACATCCTCATATATTCCAAAAGCCGTGAAGATCATGAGCACCATTTGAAGCTGGTACTCCAAAGGCTTCGTGAAAATAAGCTATATGCCAAGTTGAAGAAATGCGAGTTCTGGCTTGAGAAAGTAGCATTCCTTGGGCACGTGGTGTCAAAACATGGAGTATCTGTTGACCCGACAAAGATTGAAGCAATACAAACTTTGGAGCAACCGAAGTCGGTGACCGAAGTACGTAGCTTTCTGGGCTTAGCTGGTTATTATCGGAGATTCGCAGAAGGATTTTCTCGAATCGCTACTCCGTTAACTCAACTGACTCGGAAAGATACAAAATTTGTATAGAGCGAGGAATGCGAGAAGAGTTTTCAAGAGCTTAAGAGGAAACTCATTTCGGCACCTGTCCTGACAATACCATCTGGTTCGGATGGATTTGTTATCTACAGCGATGCTTCAGGCAAAGGGTTAGGATGTGTTCTCATGCAATATGGGAAAGTCATAACTTATGCCTCGTGACAACTCAAAGAATATGAAAGGAATTACCCTACTCATGATCTAGAGTTGGCAGCAGTCGTTTTCGCGTTAAAAATCTGGAGGCACTATCTATATGGGGAGAAAGTGGAGATATATTCGGATCATAAAAGCCTCAAATATTTCTTCACCCAAAAGGAACTCAACATGCGGTAACGACGATGGCTTGAGCTGTTGAAAGACTACGACCATACCATTCAATACCATCCTGGAAAAGCAAACGTGGTAGCTGACGCATTAAGTAGAAGATCATATGCGGGAACGAGTGCGATGTTGTTAACACAAATGCCCATTTTATGTGATTTACAAAAGATGAAGATAGAATTCAAGACTCTGGGTACCCATGCGATGATGTCAAGTATACGCATAGAACCAACTTTAATCGATAAAGTTAAAATTTCTCAAGCCACAGACCCTGAGGTGATGCGTATGAAGAAGAAAGTACAAGAAGGTGTTATTCCAGAAGCAAGAATCGATGAAGAAGAAATACTTCGAGTCCACTCCAGACTTTTTGTTCCTAATGACTCTGATTTGAAATGCAAGATCATGATGGAGGCATATAATACACCGTTTGTAATCCATCATGGAAGTATCAAAATGTATCGTGATCTTCGACATACATTTTGGTGGAACAATATGAAAAGAGAGATCGCGAAGTTTATCTCGAGGTGTTTAACTTGTCAACGTGTAAAGGCAGAGCATCAAATGCCAAAGGGTCCATTGCAACCACTTGAGATTTCGAAATAGAAATGGGAACACATTACTATGAATTTCGTTACGGGTCTTCCCAAGGTTTCTCAAGGCATAGATGTCATTTGGGTTATTGTCGATAGATTAACTAAGTCTGCACATTTCTTGCCTATACGGGATACTTATTCCCTTGAACGTCTTGCTAGTATGTACGTAAATAAAATTATGAGATTGTATGGCATGCCAGTATCCATAGTTTCGGATCGTGACCCAAGATTCACTTCAAGATTTTGGGTTAGCTTGCAAAAAGCTATGGGCACAGATTTACGATTTAGTTCGGCATACCATCCTCAAACAGACTGACAATTAGAGAGGACTATTCAAACTCTTGAAGATCTATTAAGACTCTGTGTTCTAGACTTCAAAGGGAGTTAGGATAAGTATTTACCATTTGTGAAATTCTCCTACAACAACAGTTATCAGGCAAGTATAGGTGTGGCTCCATTCGAAGCATTATATGGACGAAAGTGTCGCTTTCCAATATGTTGGGATGAGGTGGGTGAAGCAACATTGTTGGGACTAGAGTTGGTACATATGACTGCGGAAAAGATCCAAATGATTCAACAACATATACAAACGGCACAAGATTGACAAAAGAGTTATGCGGATCTTCATCGAAAGGACATGAAATTTAGTATTGGGGATCATGTATTGTTGCGAGTTGCTCCATGGAAGGGAGTTACAAGATTTGGGAAGAGAGGAAAGCTCAATCCACGATTTATTGGTCCATTTCAGATTCTTGACCGAATAGGAAATGTGGCCTATAAACTAGCGTTACCTCCAAGCATGTCTCGTGTTCATAATATTTTTCACATATCTGTGCTTCGTAAATATGTGAAAGACCCGAATCACGTTATTGAGTTAGAACCGAACGAAATAGCCGAAGACTTAACGTATGAGGAGGCACCTGTCAAGATCTTGGATAGAAAGGGGCATGTCCTACGCACAAAGGTCATACCACAAGTCAAAGTTTTGTGGAGGAACCATGCTATTGAGGAAATGACCTGGGAGTTGGAAACGGAAACGAAAGCGAGGTATCCTCACCTTTTCGAAACACCAGGTACATACGTCAATTTCGAGGACGAAATTTCATAAGGAGAGGAGGTTGTAAGACCCCAACTTATTATAAATGAAATTGAATTTCTCTATTTATTATTTTGAAATAGTAAGGATTGATTTGATTAATATGGTTAGTTATAGGTAAAATGCGTAAATATTTTAAATAAGCTAGTGGTTATAAAATATTCATTGTTGTCGGGGAATATTCGTCTGGTCGTGGAATATTCGTACGACGGCGCAGCCTTGTGTGGGCCCCATAACGAAAAGTGATTGGATGAATAAAACGACAAGTATAAGTTGTTTATAAATAACAGCGTAGCTGTTACCGTTAACACTGTTAGAATACCCAGTAGTTAAAACACAGTAATACGCGTTGTTACACAGTAGCACACGGTATTGCACCAATTATTGATTCTTACGTAAGAAGGCACTACTCAATAATTGTTACAGTAATTACTGTTCAATATTTTATTTTATTGATTCAATAATTACTACGTTGATATTTTATATTATTGTTATTTCAATAATTGTCACTACACAGTATTTTTCATTATCAGATTAATAATTCATATTGGAATAATATTATTTGATAGTATTATTGCAATGTCTAGAAAGTTCTGTCTAAGGAGAGGTTTGGTCACCTAATTGCACGCCAGTAAGGAGAAATCCTTGTTGGAAAGCCCCCTCTTTCCTGGGAACGGCCTGGTTGTCAGTATTGTGATTCTGTAATATTATTTGTGAATAATTAATTATTGATTTATATGATAAGAAAAATATTCATTTTATGTGGATATAGATGGAGAAAATTTTTAATGCGACAATTGTTAAAAATTGATATTTTATCTTTTCTGATAAAATATTTTATATAAATATATTATTATATTATAATAATATAATAATGGTGATATTTTTACAATAAATATGGGATATATGAATAAATGAGGAGAAAAAGTATTTTTGTTACTAAAAATATTTAAAACATATTTTTCATGTTTGTGGACCCCATTTCTTGACTGAAATTTGATTATAGCCTATAAAATCGTCCGTATGTGGATTTCGGTCAATTTCTGTTTGGAATTTAGAAAAATTTAAACTTACAAAGTTATAGAGAATTGAATTTCCTATAAAAAGACATAAGATTCGAATTTTTCTGATAAAAGAGCTATTTATTATGAATTATTGAAGTTCCGGAATAATTAATTTTTGAAGTTTTAAATAATTTTTAAAAGAAAAATATTTTTTTTTTCATTTGTGGGCATGTGTTAAATGGTTGAAATCAGCTGGTAAGGTGTGCGTAGGAATTTAGTTTATAAATATTATTATTTTATTAAATTTTCTGCTTTGGTGATTTAAGCATTTTCCTATAAATAGGGTGCTTAGGTTAGAATTGAAAATCACACCAGAAACTAAAATTTTCTCTCTCTATATTATGGAGCGTATTCTTGTGAGTATTTTGATACTTTGAGTGTTGTTATACGGTGCAAGTTTCTTCAGCACTATATCCGGTATTTCAGTTAGAAGTACTGTATTTTCAAGGTAAGGGATGTTATTTTTTTTATAAATGATATTATTTCTTTCAATATCATTATGTCAAAATATAGGTCTGAAATTTTTATCAAATTTGAAACTTTTTGTGTCTGGGATATTATTCACGTATACTGTAAGACCCCAACTTTTATAAATAAAGATAAATTTTCTATAAATATCATTTTTAAATATTATGGAGTTAATTTGATATAATGTTATAGTTGTGGGTAATATTTATAAATTTTGCAAAGTACGCAAGTTGTTATATAATATTCGATTGGTCGGGAAATATTCGTTTTAACAGGGAATATTCGTACAACGGCACAATTATTGGTGGACCCCACAACAGAATTATTTTCGGATTGAGAAAATGACAAAAATATTTTATTAAAAATAACGGCGGAAGTTTTACCATTGATATTGTTGAACTACTCGGTAGTAAAAGTATAGTAATACGTGTGGTTGCATAGTAGCACGCGGTATTGATTATTAATGCTTATGTGAGAAGTCACTCAGTTTGATTCAATTATTGTCAGTTAATAATATGAATTATTTAGCGATAATAACGTTTTGTTTTATTCGTATTATTAACGTAATAAAACAGAAACATCTTTTTATATAAAACATAATACTTTATTAAAGTAATTCTATAAATAGAATATATTATATTTTATTTAAAAGATTTTTTTTTAAATATGGACCGTCAGATTAAAGTAATCAATTTGGACCGTTCATGGATTAGTTATTATGCATTCTATTTTTCTATAAATAGCAGCTCATTCCTTCATTATTTCTTACGAATTCACTGAACTTTAGAGAGAGAAACTATAGAGAGAAACTATAGAGAGAGAGAAAAAGAGTATTCTGCTACTTAACTACTTCCTTGTTTCACCTCTTCTTTAAAACGGTAAGGGGTGTTATTCTTTCTTATTCATGAAGAGAACTGTTGTTATTCCATTTCTTATTATTTTGTTAGAATAACCTGTATACGCGGTCTACCCTATACTTGGTGACATTCTTCTATTATTCTGTTGGAACATCCTGTCTGTGTGTTTTACACCGGACCTGGTTCCGTTTTTATTATTATTCTGTTGGAACATCCTGTCTATGTGTTTTACACCGGACCTGGTTCCGTTTTTATTATTATTCTGTTGGAACATCCTGTCTGTGTGTTTTACACCGGACCTAGTTCCGTCTTGTTATTATTCTGTTGGACCATCCTGTCTGTGTATTTTACACCGGACCTGGTTCCATTATTTATTATTCTGTCGGAATATCATGTCTGTGCGTTTACGCCGGACCTGGTTCTATTATTTATTATTCTGTTGGAATAACCTGTCTGTGCGGTCTATCGCATGCCGGGTGATTTCTTTTGTTATTCCATTCTTTATTATACTCAGTTGGATAAGTTTTGACTTCTATATACTCCATGAAATTAGTGGAATATCCTTGATAATTGCGGTTCATCCAGTATCTTTTCATGAAAATATTCTTCTAAGTATTCTTGAATTTTACTCCACAAAGCAGTATCATGTTGACAATTTGGACGTTGTTAATTCTTGGATAAATTAATTCTTGAACTTGTTTTATTGAATTCTTATATTATTGTCATCATCCTCATGTTTATAAAATATTGAAAGTCATCTGTGGCCTGTAGTGCATAGATGGACTTGGTATGATTATGACCAGGGATTATTCGGTATAATCATGACCGTAATGTTACAAATGATATGGTAAAAGTCCTCATTGACCCGTAGTGCATTGATGGACAGTTGTTGGCATGATCATGACCATTAATGAATACACGAATATCTTTGGCCGTAGTGCAGGGGTGATTCGATGATGTGAATTATTTTATTAAGCTGAGTCCCAGCGATCACAATGTTGAAAAACCTTTTAAATCATAAAAGATAGTAGAGTTTATTTTCTACTTAACTCTTTTAATGGATTGCTTGTTCCGCTGCAGTTAAACTTGATGTCTAGTATATTTTATCAGTTTAACATTGTTGAAGGCTAATGATAATTTATTCTGCATTATCTTAGTCATAATATTTCTTACTGGGCTAGTTGAGCTCACCTTTTCTTTCACTGTTCTCTTCAGGAAATGAGAGTGTAGCTGGGGCAAGTCGGGGAACGGAGTGATGGTCCGAATGATAGTATTAGTTAGTAGTCCTCACTATTCTATGTAATGGTGTGTTAATAAATGTAATGAGGACTCCTTTTGAGTATGAATACTCTCTAGAAGATAATATTTGTATTCAAACTCACAGTTTATGTTTTGTCGTATTGTACACGACAGTTGTATTAGTAAGTTATATTTGTATTCTGTACTATGTATCTGACGACCTAAGATGGGTGATGTATACCTAATTTTGGGGGCGTCACATATACAATATTATTCACGTATACGACACTATTGACGAATACATCACTATTCACCGAAAAATTAAAATTTTATTTTTTGTCCAAGATATCTATTATGGATACTAGCTTTGATTGTATCCATGTTTTGATCATTCTTGAATTTTACTTTACTATGATTATTTATTAAGTATTTTTAAACTCGGATTATTTAAAGTACGAATCCTTAATATTTGTTCTTTTGTTTCACTGGATTCGTTTTCTTTAAAATATTTTTTATCATCCTCAGTCCTAAATGATGATATTATTGAATATCTTTGGCCTGTAGTGCAAAGATGAATGATTTTCTAATGAATATCTTTGGCCCGTATTGCAAAGATGAACAGGTGCTGAGATGAACATGACCAACTGATGAATATCTTTGGCCTGTAGTGCAAAGATGAACATTTGATTGCAGATATATATATTGATTGATGTTACAAGGATAAAATATTGACGATGAACTTTTAAATTCATAAATAGAAGATAGTAGATTTTATTATTTACTTAACTCTTCTAATGAATTATTATTTCTGCTGCGAATATTGATTTAAAACTTGTTGTCTATTGTATTTTATTATATTTTTTCCTGTTGAGGACTAACAATAATTTGTTCTATATTATCTTAGTCATAATGTTCTTTACTAGGCTAATTGAGCTCACCATTTTCCTTTTTTGTTCCATTTTTCTTCTCAGGAGGCAAGAATGTAGCAAGTACTAGTCGGGGTATGAAATGATTGTTTAGTTGTCCTCACCATTTTTATAAAATAATGTATAAATAATTGTAATGAGGACTTATTTGAGTGTGGATATTGTTTAGAAGACAATATTTGTATTTAAACTCACAGTTTAAGTGTTGTCGTATTTTGCACGATAATTGTATTAATAAAGTTGTAGTTATTTTTGTACCATGTTTTGACGACTAAGAATGGGTGATGTATACCTGTTTTGGGGGTGTCACATCGTTGCCCCCGTTGATACCTCTTCCATCTCTCGCGATATCTGCTTTCTCTCTCTAGATGTCTACGATTATGTATATGAGAGGTAAGTGGTCACATGATCAGCTAACCTTTATGTATCCGGATCCATACGACATAGTCACAAAGATGGCGTAGAGAGGAGAAATGATAAAATTTTACGGGTGTGGACCATGTTCGGGAATAGTTACCATTAAAACACCCAACTAAATTAAAGAGATACCAAATATATTAATTTTGTAAATAAAAAATTAAAAATGTATTAATTTTGTAAATATTATCTGGATGCATTTTTATTATAATTTTTTCTAAAAATATACTAGAAAGCGTAAATAACCTTTTTTTTTGACATTTTTAAAAGCCCGTTCAACTCATAACCAGTCTAAATTTAATTTGGACGGATTTGAATTTACAGTTCTGTAAACCCACAAAAGCCGAGCCCACCCAAATTATGTATATATATAGACAGATTAGCTGTATTATTTTTTAAAATTACTCATAGTTTATCAACGTACTTTTAACATTTTTTTATATTTTCATTGCAATTTTTTATTTATTACTATTATAAAAAAAGATGTTACATAGTCTAAGAAATAAATAGGAAAATCTTTTTTTTATAGTTCATTTTCGTTTAAAAATAAATAAATAGAGAGAAATTCAAAATTTGTTCCATATATCGTTGTGTTCTTCCTTGCTTTTTTTTTTTATAAAAAAAATATTGATCAAATAAGCCAATAAGTTGTATCTTTCACAATTTATGATTATCAACTATTATTTTTTGTTGAATTAAATTTACTATAATTTTAACTGTTATTCGCCCAACCCGAACCCATAAATTTTATCAATACTAGGGTAACGAAATACAAATCCAACTGCCAAGCCCACCTAGCCCATACCCAATAAATTTTGTGTGAATTAAGGGGATATTTGTTTAGAGCTGAATGGCTGAATCGACCAGTCATTAAGTGTGTTTGTTTTGAATAAAAATCGTCTGAATGGCTGAATCGGTCAGATTTTTGGACTGAATAACCAAGTTTAATTTTTTTGACTGAATGAGTTGAATAACTACTGAATGAAATATTTTATATTTAATTTTTTTATAATATTAACTATTATACGAAAAAAAGTAGGTTTCATATTACTTTAAATTAGAAAATTCAGCCGTAATCTGTTTGGCAGTTTGTACAAGTTAATTTGTTTACTAAAATAGTAGTAATAATAAATAAATAAATATAATAATGTTTAAACACGAGAGAAGTAAAACATCTAGAAGTATTTATTTAATTAATTAATTAATTTTTGTGAATGTTTCATATCCAATTACACATCTTGGTAATATATTTTTGATATATTCTAATTTAATTAAAAAAAATAGCTGAAAAGAAAGACTTTACTTTAAAGTGTTGGGTGAGTTAGTAGGTATGGTTTCCTTTTCACATAAATTATGATGTCACTGAAAATGAATGAATGCAATGAATTATATGGGACAAATAGAATACTTCATTATATCCCAACAATTCTAAAAATATTGGCTGTCACTTAATGAATGTGGCCCAAATTTGATTTATATATATATTGACTTATGTACTTGAATTTAATGGCCAGATTCTAGTTGAAAAGGACTAATTTCAATTTCTTTTACTAACACTGAGATTTCCACCCTAGTTCAACAATTTACCAGTTAAAAAAATATTGATAATCACAAATTCAACATTTACTTTGACATTAATAATCCCAAATTCGTACAAGGGTAATAAAAAATAAATATAAATAATATATCGAATAATAGTTAAGTCCAATGAGTATAACTAATGACTATCATTCACATTATTTTATATACTATTTTTGTAATCAATCTTTTATTATTAAAGTATTATTATTTGAAGATTTGTGCTAATTTCTAATAATCGTTTTTCTTTTTTTTTATTTGTTATATTAGATTGAAATTTAAACACACTCATACACTCAATCCTAACATGTCAAGAGGCAATGTGACTTATTTGTTAAGGGGTAAATTAGTCCGTCACTTGAAAAATAAATAAATTAACAAATAAAACTCGTACACAAATAAAACTGATGTGTCAAAATATAATCGGTTAATAATTTATCATTTATGAGTGTGTGTTATGATTATAATTACGTACAGGTATACATATTATTATTATTATTATTGTGTATATATAGTATCTATTATTTAATTATCAAAATATGTCCGACTCTCTTCAACGAATTGGAGGGAGCGAACTGGCTATAGCGACGATTTTTTCCGTCGCTATAGCATAAAAACCGACTTTCTATACTATAGCGACGGAAAAAATCGTCTTCCGTCGATATAGTCGATTTATTCTTAGTTCGCTCTTTTCAGTTCGCCGAAAAAGCGAACCGATCAAAATATTATTAATACTTGTCAACTTAAATTATAAACATATGATAAGATCATAAAAAATGAAATTAGAAAAAAAAACACAATTTGAACCCGTCTCAAAACGCCCCTTTGTTTGGAATTTCTTGGCCAACCTTTTACTATAACCCATGCGCCAGAAATCCACCAAACCTTAATCACAATGGCCCAACGTCTCAAGTAATCACAGATAATTACGAGAGATGGCTTGGGCCCCACGATATGATGAAATTGTCTTTAATTTCTTAACGTTTACTGTACTATTACTCACCCACTGCCCACACATGGACCTCCATACTGTTCATCCGCACATTATCTTATAATTAAATCAAAAACAGAGGCTTCGAGTTTGAAGAGTCCCTGTTCCATTTTGGAATTCCTATTCTTCATCGCCGGCACATCGCCTGAAAATGGCATCGGGAATCTCAACGGCGACTGACCCATTTTCACAACTTTAACTTCCTTCAAGTCCATACTTACAGTTGCCTTATCTTCTTCGGTTTTGGCAAATTCTACGCGTTTTTCAAAAACTCCTGTTCTGGTCTTATTTTGGAAATTACACGGCAAATATTCTTTTCATTTACTGTCTCTATCTCTCATCAATTAGATATCCAATTTAGCTTTTCGGATTTGGGTTTAGGTTCTAGTTGCCAGTTGGGGTTTTATACCGAGTCAACTCGTTTCGTGAAGAGATTGTTTGGAGTTTGTTTCTGTTTATTATTTTGATTGATTGGAGTTTGAGAGGGGAACAGTCTTGGAGGTTAATCGCAGTTGCTGCGATGATTGAGTTCCCTAGATTTAATCGGCATCGCTTGCTGATGCTGATGATTTGCTTGCTGTATCACAACTTGAAATTATCATGGTCGCTCAATGAAGAAGGTATTACTAACTAATTAGCTTTGTTCTCTGTAATCTTTGGGAAATTGATGTTGTATGACTTTCGTTTTAGTTGAACTGAACTGAAGTTTTGATTTCCAATATGTAATTTGAGTACTGAAATAATGTTTTTGATTTTCTTTTATCTATTGAGTGACGAATTGGAACTCCCAGAGGATTTAAATTTGGATAAATGGTATTTTCAGAGGATGTAAGTTTAGTGGAAGTAATATAACTGTTTGTTTGCTGCAGGTTTGGCTTTGTTGAAATTTAGGGAGAGAGTGGTGAGTGATCCATATGGGGCTTTGTTGAATTGGAATGAGGAAGTTGGAGTTATTGATCCGTGTTTGTGGTTTGGGGTTGAGTGCGCAAATGGAAATGTTGTGATCTTGTAAGTAATTCTTCTATGAAATTTCAAAACTTCACTTGATACGAGATATTGTTTATGTGCAAACTGTTTGTTTCATTACGGTAAATATTTATTCTTGATGTTTGTTAAGCTTTATTTCTAGTTTGGTGCTTGTAATTATTGATATAACTTTCTTTGCTGTTTTGATATTAAAGGAAAGAATATCAAGCTTGAGGTCATAGCAATTGCGATTTAATCTTCATCATTTGATGAGGAAATGTTGTTCTTTTGCATAACGGAAGTGCCTGTTAAATATTTAGGATTTAGTGAAATGTATAGACTTTTTGTAGCTAAATTGAAATTCGTTTGGCTTTCTGGAATGAACTATATATACATGATTGATATTAAAGCACCCCTATATCAGAAATTTACATTGGAAATGGCTTTTGTTATATTTTTAAAATGTCTTGTTCCCATCTCCTAATCCTATATTGGCTAGTGGATATTTCTTTGATTGCACCTTATAGATACGCACTTGCCAACATTTAAAACAACCAGTTTTATAGTTAGAATTGACTTATGGTTGAGCTTTTCTTATTTTGGATTTTAAAGTTCTACATATTGGTGTTTTTATAATTTGTAAAGACTTTTACAATTTGCAGGAACCTGAAAAATCTGTGTCTTGGAGGAACAATAGCTCCTGATCTCCAAAACCTGGTCCACTTAAAGTCTATGTAAGGGTATATAAGTAGTTTCCTAGTTTGAATAATCTGTATTTCCAACTGCTGTTATTCATCTGAAGGACATTTTTCATGCTTTCCGATCTAAGTGGCGTTATTTTTTCTCTCATTCTTTGCAGCATATTACGCAATAACTCTTTCTCGGGTATAATTCCTGAAGAGATTGGAGAGCTAAAAGAGTTGGAAGTGCTGGATCTGGGGTACAATAACTTTAGTGGACCACTTCCATCTGACCTTGGCAATAATCTTTCACTGACAATCCTGTAAGTCAAGATATAGGAACCGCTTCAACTCAACAGAATTCTTAACTTCTATTTTTTGTGCTTATGTTACCTTATTTTTTAACTATTGCAGTTTGTTAGACAACAATGAGCTTTTTGGTAAGATGTCCCCTGAAATTGACACAATTATATTACTTTCTGAAGTTCAAGTAGATGAGAATCAGCTGTCTAATGCTAAACAAAGTTCATCATGCAATGCAAGATTGACCCCATGGTATGTCCGTGCTATAAATTTCAATACCTGTTTCATAGGTTTATATGGTAGTCTGCCAAGGTAGACCAAATATATTTAGATGTTGATATTTATTACATCTAACCTGGCATATTTTGTTATAAATCGCTTAATCATGAGATTTTATCCTGTTATGAATATACTTTAACCAGATAACGATGTCTGTATTCTTTTTTCATGTTTTAATATTTGTATTAACCTTTCTCCTGATCAACGTTTAAATTCATCACTCACCATGAAATTATGATATCTTATTCCTCTTTGACTAGCTTAATAATAGCTGCTTAATCTTATTCAGGAAAACTGCCAATACTGGGCACATTAGGCAACACAGACTGCTAGCAGAGCAAATTAACATTCCGTCACTATCATTTCCACCATTACCGTCGCCACCACCACCACCACCATCACCATCACCATCACCATCACCATCACCATCGTCAGAGTTTTTTCCCCCTTATCCTTCACCACGTTCTGCACCCTCAGCTGTACCATATGTAGGACCTAATTCTCCTAGTGTCTCTGTGTCTCCACCTTCACTTTCAGCACCAGTGGATTCCCCTACTGGAATCCCTGGGACATCAAGAAGTTCCAAGTCAAATCGTCATCGAGCTTTAATACTGTCTGCAGCCATATGTGGTCCTGCACTGGTATTCATTTTGGCTATTGGCATATACTTCTGTCAAAGCAAAGTATCTGCTGTCAAACCTTGGGCCACAGGATTAAGTGGGCAGCTGCAGAAAGCATTTGTAACTGGTAACCGCTGTTACTTAAAATTAATCACATATACATTTGATATCTATGAACTTACTGAAGGACCTGCTAGTCCATGTCAATGGTTGCTCAAGACTAGAACTCTGTTTATTTGTTTTCTCTTGGTCTTGCAAATTTTAAAACTAGCATGCATCTCATAATTTTATCCCTTAAAAAGAAAATATCTACATGCTGCATATGTTACATGATTTTTATTCTGTCTCAGGTGTGCCAAAGCTCAAGAGGTCGGAGCTTGAGGCAGCTTGTGAAGATTTCAGCAATGTAATTGGTTCTTCATCAATGGGAACAGTGTATAAAGGAACATTGTCCAGTGGTGTCGAAATAGCTGTGACATCTCTTGCAGTGGCATCTGCCAAGGATTGGCCTAAGAATCTGGAATCCCAGTTCAGGAAGAAGGTACATAATGATTTTAGTTAAATATTTCAGTAAATGATATTCACGCAATAAATTCTCATGGTTCAATTTGATATCGTTTCAGATTGATCAATTATCAAAAGTAAACCATAAGAATTTTGTGAACCTTATTGGTTATTGTGAGGAAGAGGATCCCTTCACCAGAATGATGGTTTTCGAGTATGCTCCTAATGGAACATTATTTGAGCATTTACACAGTAAGTATCTAACTGCCTTGATTTCATGTTGGTTCAAGTTCATATTTAATTGATTTCTGTAGTATTTATTTTACCTAGCAGATCGTTCTAAGGAAGCTGTAAGTATAAGTACTTCTGTGTGGAGTTATGAGCAAGGATTTACCTATTCTATATATGTATCTCCAAGGCATTATTGAATCAATTAATTGGATCCCCATAATGAACTTTCTAATTATAGCCTCAGAAGGCATCAAAATTTAATGTAATCTTTAATATAAGAAGATACTTGGATATATTCAACATATCTCAATGTTGAGATGTACGACAATATTCCACTTGAGGTCTATTTTGTTCATGACATCTCCATAATGACTTGGTCTGGGTTGATTTTTTTGTTTGTTGTGATCTTTCTCTTATGGTATTAGGAAGCTTGGTTTACATATTTGACTTGGCCTTCTGAGTTAAAACACATTTGAATGGGGCTAATATAATTATTTACATATGGGGATTAAATATGTTAGCATATAAATATGCTTTCAAAATATAAGAATCATATAAGGCCTGTATCACGTCGATGATGTCATGTTGGGGAAAGAACTAAACAAAACCCTGCCGGGATTAGTTAATGATGTGGAAATATAGTTGAGGATTAACATTCCCAACAGTGATTGGGGGTGGCGGGGTGCGAGAAAAAGATTTTTTTGAGTCCTCTTTTTATGTTACCTTTAAATGAGAGGTCTATTTATTGTCAAGCTTGAGTATATTTTGTTCTGTATTGACTCCCCCAAATTCTGTTCTGTATCCATTTCATTTACAATACTTTGCTTTATTTTAAAAGTCAATTTCATTGATATCCCTATATCTTTTGAGATTTGCAGTAAGAGAAGCAGAGCACTTGGACTGGGGGATGCGGATGAGAATCGCAATGGGTATGGCATACTGCCTCGAGCACATGCACCAACTAAAGCCACCCATTGCCCACAAAAATTTGAACTCCTCCGCTGTAAATCTCACCGAAGACTATGCAGCCAAGATTTCCGATTTCGGTCTCTGGAATGAATTTGTTGCAACTGAGATGGAATCAAATCCAGAATCTAACATCTATAGCTTTGGTGTTGTATTGTTTGAGATGATAACGGGTAGGCTCCCTTACTCAGCAAACAATTTCTCACTCCAGGACTGGGCATCAGATTATTTGAGAGGGGGGCAACCCTTTAAAGAAATGGTGGATCCAAATTTGAGTTCGTTTAATTTGGAGCAGCTTGAAAATTTTGGAGAAATAATAAAATCTTGTTGCCATCCCAATCCCAAACAAAGACCGTTGATGAGGGAAATTACCGCTAGACTTGGAGAGGTAACAGGAATTGGAGCTGATGGAGCTGTCCCAAAACTTTCACCTCTTTGGTGGGCGGAGCTTGAGATTATGTCCTCTGAAGCAATTTAATGTATGAAGTTGAGCTTGTAAGTATACCCTTATTTTTTTTGTGTTTTGGCAAGGCGCCAAAGGAATTTGCCTTAGAGATCATCCCTTGTACCTTAAATGGGGAGATGATTCTTGATTTCTTGTACATGTCTAAAGATAGGAAAAAGCTGGTCGAGCTAGTGCATAATTAGTTGCTGTATACAATTTGGCTGTGAAGATGAAAAAACAGAGGAAAATATACGCATTTTCTTCATTGTCCAGGTTCCTTTTTCAAAACATGTTTTTAAAGTATTTCAAGTCAGTTTCTTCATGACTTCATCTATTTTATAGGGTTGGTTTTATTGCTTGCTTCTTCAAATATGTTTTCAAGCCTTGGAAAACTTGGTGATACTTTTGTTATTGAGTATTACTCGATGTAAGTTTTGTAGTTTTATAATTTTTAAGAGTTCTCCTATGTATTGCTATAAATTTATGCCTCAGTTATAATTATAAAATTTATCAATACATACATGTGATTGGTATGAATTATAAGAGGACTCTTCTTATTACACATCTCTCCTTATCCATATAACTTACAATCAAAATCAAAAAGTCAGACAGTAAATTTTTGCAATGTGCATCATTTTTCAATTTTTAATGAGTAATTTCAATTTTGAGTTTAAAAATCTCTTTAGTTGCTTAATAAAGTTAACAATAATCAAATAATATGGAACATTGGGAGTATATTATATTATATGAAGATCACAACAATGTAGTTAATTATTCAAAAAAAAAACAGAATCAATAATATTCATTTCAGTTCTCAACCTTATATGCAATTCAGTTTTTATTTTTTTTGAGAAAATAGTGAGAGAATGGAAGGATGAATTTCTTCCAGCCAATAAGTTGGAAAAAGAAAACTTAGAATGACAATCACTCTCAAGAATGGCCAGTTTTTTTAGTAAAGAGTAGATGAGCAGCAAAAGCTTCAGCATTATCAAAAGTAGATGGCCTTCACGTTGGCAAACACTTTACAAAACTACAACATAAAATGCAGCTTAGTAGCTCCCACGTCTGTCTCAAAAGTAAGTCTGTCTCAAAAGTAAGTTGTACTTGTACAAACTATATATATATATATAAAACTCATCATCCGTAAGTACTAATTCATATATCCCACAAGACTATTTCTCTAGCCTCCTCCTCCTCCTCCAAAAAAAATGGCAAGAAGCAAACTCGCATTCCTTGTCTCACTACTCCTGCTCTCGTTCGCCTTCCCATCCACATCGGCTTCTGAAGTCCCAACCAAAACAGTGGAGAAGAAAGTCGAGGTGGTTGTTGAAGGCGTGGTTTACTGCCAGAGCTGTGACAAATACGGATCATGGTCATTAACTGGGGCCGAGCCCATTGCTGCTGCCAAAGTTAGTGTCATCTGCGAAAATCACAGAAACCGAGTTAGCTACTATAAGGCATTCGAAACAAATGCACATGGCTATTTCTACGCACAATTGGAGGGCTTCAAGTTGAGCCATAACTTGTTGGACCACCCTCTTCAGTCATGCCATGTGAAGCTGGTTTCGTCCCCTCTTGAAAGTTGCAACATTCTCACAAACCTCAATTACGGACTTAATGGCTCCCCACTTCGTTATGAAAACAAGAGATTGGCTGGAAATAATTATGAAGCTGTGATTTATGCTGCAGGACCCTTGGCTTTCCGCCCAGCTCAGTGCACTCCCAGCACTGAACACTAAATCTGTCTGCCAGTGCCAGATATCTCGACTCAGATATCATACGTACATGCATATTGCATGCATCTTATCTTGTTTTGGTCTTTTTTGCCTACTTCATTGTTGACATAATACTCGCTGGGTTTTTTTTAACTGAAGTTTTAAGCTCGGTGTTCATTTTCTTGAGAACATTGAAATACTACTCAACATATTATTCAAGTTTAACTTCTTCTTGAGCTTATAACTCCTCTTTTATATCTTGATCATTTCTTTTTTGTTTAATAGTGGTGTGGAACGGTTAAATAACTCGAATAATTGATTCTATATACATAAATATTTGTATTTCTATCATCAACTACAATGTGTCAATGATGGTTTTAACTAGTAATTAATTATTGCCGTAATAGGATCTATGGACACCTCTTGCTAACCCAAAATTTGAAACCAGATTCATCGATTCTAAATGCTGATAAACAAAAATAGAGATAATAATAATAATAATAATTAAAAAAAACAGTCTCATTTTTATTAGCCCAAAATTGAAACTGCCCAACTTTATTAAGGTTTAGTCAACTGATTTGGGGATATTTCTTAGTTATTTCTAGGCTTACAATTAATGAATAATTTAGCTACTGATTCCTTTAAGTTTTTTTTAAAATCACTTATAGTTCTTAAGAGCAAATCTCAATATCTCAATAGCAAAATTTGATTTATAGTCAATTTATAAAATTTTAATATTAAAAATTACTTGGTTTTACAAAAGGAGTATAAAATTTGTTCCACAAAGTCTACAAGTCTTGCAATGTATTGCGAAAAACTTTTTGTCGAATACGATTGCGACGTATATTCATAAATGTAATTGGGTAGAATTATAAAATTGGTCCACCTTATTAGATATGTCGTTAAAATATTATCAACTATAGTTATCCACTTAACTCGCACCTAAAAAGTCGACGTATAAAGTCGCAAGATGTGGTGCCCCTAAATTCGGGCCTATACAATCTAATTTGAGTTGTCAAAATACAAAACAATATACATAAATTTTCCTAATCATAATTATACAATGTCGTGCATATAATTCAATTTGGGTTGTCAAAATACAAAACAGCATACATAAATTTTTTTTAATTATAATTATTACAATGTCGTGTATAGTACAGCAACACACACACACACACTAAGATAAGATCTCATTAAAATTATTTTCACACTATTTTATAATTTAGTGAGGACTTCTATAACTACTAAATCGAACCATCACTCTATTTTTATACTCTCCCCTCTTGCCCCAATTACATTCTCATCCCTTGAAAGGAATTAAGAAAAATAAAATGGTGAACTCAAATAGCCCAATAAAAAATATCATGATATGATTAGGATAACAAACGGATAAATTTATCTTTAGTCTACAATAGTGATATATCAGAAATTTAGAAAATGCTAAACAACATAAGTTTTTAACAAGTAACAATAGTGGAATTAGCAATTCATTAGAAGAGTCAAATAGACTCTAATGTCTACTATCTTCTCCAATTTAAAATTCATCATCAAGATTTCATCAACTGTAACACCAATGAACATGATCATGATCATGTCAAACAACAATTCTTCTTTGCACCCAAGTCAAAGAAAATTTTCACCACGTGTTTTTGTCACACGATAAAAACACTCAACAACAACTATATTGTCTTTGCACACTGGCCAAAATCAAAAAGTCGACATAAATTTTTTCAATGTGTATCATTTTTCAAATTTTTAATGAGTAATTTCAATTTTAAGTTTAAAAATCTCTTTAGTTGCTTTATAAAGTTAACAATAATCAAATAATATGGAACATAGGGAGTATATTATATTATATGAAGATCATAATAATGTAGTTAATTATACAAAAAAAATAGAATCAATAATATTCATTTCAGTTCTCAACCTTATATGCAATTCAGTTTTTTTTTTTTTAAGAAAATAGTGAGAGAATGCAAGGATGAATTTCTTCCGGCCAATAAGTTGGAAAAAGAAAACTTAGAACTAATGAAGTCAAAATATTTAAGAATCAGGCAATCTACAATTAAAATATCTAATGGGCAATTATCATCACTATTGGAAGAGCAGAGACGATCAACAACGATTGTTAACGCCAAGATCTTTGATGACGTCCCAATCACGTAAGACGCCCTAATCCTGCACAGAAAACACGATCAACACCAAAAGCTTGACGGCTGGACCGTCGGGGGATAGCTCCGGCGTGAGAGTCAATACAGGTGTTCAAGGTTTAACAATGGAGGGTATAAAAAATCTCTAGTGTGTTTTTTTTTCAGATAGAAAGTGTATGCGTACCTTTTGTTAGGAGACCCCCTTGCTAGGTTATACTCTCATGCTCGGTTTTTTGTGCCACCAACCATGATCTGACACAGCCCCCTGCTTCTCTATGGTCTCAGCCGTGTGCATGCAGGTTGTCACCTTTTTTGTACTATACCTGCCGCCGGCTGGGTAAAATCCCATCCACATTAATGATATGCAGACTTTTTGTCAACTGCTCTTCCTTTTCATCATTACAAGTCAAGGGTCTAGATATTAAAAGATTTAAGGGACCGGCCGCTTGACCCAGCCCATTATTAAGGAGATACAATAAATGTACTATAAATGTTAAGCCCAATGACTATAAGACTTAATAGTAAAGGTCCACTAGGCTAATTAAATGGGGAGGCCCAATCCGCCCGGCCCAGCAGAGAAAATATCGTGACCCAACATTGCCCCCCAGTCTTTTATTAAACAGGATGTTTAATGAAAGAGTATAAATAGCATCGGGAAAGAGTATAAATGGCATCGGTCCAAGGCAAAAGGATTTATAATAAAGTCAATAAAGGCCCAAAATATAGCTTACCGAAGCCCATCTGATGAACATCAAATAACAACATAAATTAAGATTGGAAGTCCATTTAAAGAGCCTACTCCAGCCGAACATACAACAACAAATATTTCACCGCCTCTCGAACAATTCAGACCTTCGCCACAAAAACCATCCTAATCTGGATCCAGGCTCGAAGCTGTGGCGACATCGATGATCATCGGCTCACACTAGAGATTGTTCATAAAAAATCTGAATTGTTCCTCTTCGCTGTGGCGACGCCGACACCGATGATCAGCGTGTACCTCTGAATTGTTCACACTAGAGATTAGTGAGGTACCCTCTTCGGATGCTCAGAAAGTGTATTCAGATCTTCGGATCCTCATGATCGAAGAAGACCAAGGAACCATACTCCTGAGCATTCGAAGAGGGTACCTCACTATATCGGTTCTCGGGATTATGGTTGCAGCAGACGAATAAGTTGATCTAGAGAGTACCTTATAATACAAATAAGGCATTCTGCCTCGAGTATTCTCACCACAGTGACAAAAATCTCCACCGAAATAGATCCAGAAATCACACTCACGGGAATCCACTGAGGGCACACCGAAATAAGGCGTTCATGCAATCACTCTCAAGAATGGCCAATTTGAAGCCAATTTCTTTAGTAAATAGTAGAGCAGAGCAGCAAAAGCTTCAGCATTATCAGCCTCCGTGTTGCCGGTAAAACCTATCAATTCCAACTCCCATAATATATAGCTCCGTTAGAGTCCCGAAAAATAAAGCCAATACCAATGAAGCCATTATCCTCATAAACACCCGTGTCGCAATTGATAAAATGTCTCAATCTAACTTTAGTCGATCTGCTTTTGGAGACAAAAAGAGACATACAAATAGACAATAATTAATACTCCTACTCCTATCAACCAAATCTCGACAAACACCTTTTTAATGCGCAGCTTAAAAAATTAGTAGTCCCATGCACGTTTGGTCCAAAATTAATTAAGTTCCTAAAAAACACATACCACTGCAGTCTGCACTACACTATATATATATAGAGAGAGAGAGAGAAAGAGAGAACTTCCATCAAACAAGTATTACTCCTTCCATCCCACATAAACCATCTCCTCAAGACTCTAAAAACTGAATCTCCTTCGATTTCAACTCAACTTTTTAGCAACATGGGAAGCAACCAACTCGCATTTCCCGTCTATACACTCGTGGTCTTGGCAGTACTGGCAGTCTTTCCTGCATCCATATCAGCGGGAAAATATAATGTCTTTTATTTTGGTAAAAATAAAGCCTTGGAGAAGAATATCAATGCGGTGGTGGAATCCATGGTCTATTGCCAGAGTTGTGACCTTGTCGGATCAGAGAAATTGTCCTATGATAATCCCATTAATGGCGCCACGGTTACTGTTTTCTGCAATGACAAAACAATGTAGTAAAATATTACAAGACATTCGAAACCAAAGAGAATGGGCACTTGTACGCTGAATTGAAGGGATTTATGATTAGCAAAAATGAATTAGAGCTTCCTATTAACTCGTGTTATGTCAGGCTTGTTTCATCACCTAATGTTTATTGCGACTTTCCCACAAATGTCAATTATGGACGCAATGGATCCCGACTCCGTTACGAAAACAACACAATCTCCGGTGCTCATTATCAAGCTGAGGTTTATGCTGCTGGACCTTTGGCTTTCAGTCCGGCCAGGTGCACTCCTCCCGGCACCAAACCTTAAACTAGCATGTATCCTGCTCGACAGAGATAATTTGGATATGGGTACGGTAAAATGGTGGTAAAATTTTATAATTTTTTACTGCATTGGTAATAAAATATTGTATTTGTGTTGGCTCACCAACAAAAGGCTAGTTAAAATTTAACTTTTGTTAAATAAAGGGAACTGAATTTACTTTGTTGGTACCTTAAAGTGGAGTGTAAACCATAAAAAAAGAACTGAATTTATCATCTTTCTACTTTTTTTTTATTGAAATTCTAAGTTGTGGATTATGGTTATGTTATATTCTTTGAGAATGTTCAACTCTTATCATTTATCTCTTGTTTTATATTTTGATGATTCGATAATTTACTTTATCTCAAATGATTGGTTACAAATACTTCCTCCATCGTTTTATTATTAATTACATTAAGGCTTGTGAACATTCTAGAACTTGGTTTAGACTTATATTAGTATTGAAAAAAACTCAACAAACTAAAACAATTCACATCAAAATAAAAGTTCCAAGTAGCTTTTATTTAGGAGAGCACTGTTTTCACACGTGTTTTTGATATTTCAACATAATTTCTCAAGTTGGAACCCACTGTATGTTTATGTGAAAGATGAACATGTTGAAATATCAGTTCCCTTTATTTATAATCATTAAGTACATAAATAAGGTTTGTAATTATGAGAGGGTATTGTCATACATATTAAGAAAATCAAATCAAGGAATTTGAATTGTATTAACAGATTTTTGCTACAAGAAAAAGTATTATTTCCGATGGAATTAAGTTCGACTGAATATATTCCGTCCACTTTAATCTAAGCCCGACTGAATATTACGTCGATATTAAGTCTGTCGACTTTAGTGTATCCTCGATGGACATCCGTCAGAAGTAAGTCATCTCCTTAGCGCCAAGCTTTCCCGCCAGCGCGAGTATAAGGTCGAGGGAATATGTGTTACACTCAACGAAATAGTTCGTCAAAATTAGAGTAAAGTCGATGGAATTCCGTCGAAAATAATTTTTAAAAAACTAATCTAATTGTTTTCTCCAGCCGCCTCGTCTCTCACTCTCTCATCTCTCACTCACTCTCTCTCACTAACTCCCTCATCTCATTCCACCTACACTACCACCTTCGTCGGATTCTGACCACCACCTCCACCCACCTTGTTACGGCAGCCCATCTCCTTGGCATCCTCACCAGATTTTTGCTTTGGGTTTTTGAGTAGCTAGTCGATTTTTTCTCAAATTGGTGGTTGTTTAACTAGTAAATCTTCAATTGTTTGTTAAAAATTCAAGCTAATCAGGTATATTTGATGAATCTGTCATTTGATTTTGATTAATATGTCTTTTAAATCCATGCCCTATTTTTGCAAAATGGGTTCTATTACAGTACTGCTATATATTTTGTATATGTTTGGGTCTGAAAATTAGTGGGTATTTATTTCTCTTGCACTGGCTCACAGATTGTTCTAAAATTGGTTTTAATTTATTAGGTTTAAAATTGGTTATATTGGTACCGAAGATATGAAATAGGACTGAAATTGGTATGAGATAGGGGTGAGTTGATCAAATTGGTCTGAAATTAGTTAATTAGGGTTTGATGCAGGAATTACATAACTAAAAAGTAGTATTATATGCATGCTTTAAGACCCCAACTTATTATAAATAAAATCGAATTTCCTCTATTTATTATTGTGAATAATAAGGTGTTAATTGATATAATACTTTGGTTATGGGTGAAATGTGCAAATTTTACAAAATAAGCAAGTGGTTATAAAATAATCATTGTTGTCGGAGAATATTCGTTTGGTCGTGGAATATTCTTTTTGTCGGGGATATATGTACGACGGCGCAGTCATTTGTGGGCCCCATAACGGAATAACTATCGGATGAAGAAAATGACAAAGTTTGAGTTTTTATAAATAACGGCGTAATTGTTACCGTTAACATTGTTGGATTACCTGGTGGTTAAAATACAGTAATACGCATGGTTGCACAGGAGCACACGGTTTTGCACAGTATTGTTGAATTATTGATTCTTACGTAAGAAGACACTACTCAATAATTGTTACAGTAATTACTGTTCAATATTTTATTGCTTCAATAATTGCTACGTTGATATTTTATATTATTGTTGTTTCAATAATTATCACTGCACAGTATTTCCTATTATCAGATCAATAATTCATATTATTTGAATAATATTATTAGATATCATTATTGGTAATGTTGAGAAAGTTCTGTCAAGGAGATGTTTGGTCACCTAATTGCGCGCCAGTAAGGAGAAATTCTTATTGGAAAGCCCCCTCTTTCCTAGGAACGGCCTGATTGTCATAATTGTGATTCTGTAATATTATTTGTGAATAATTAATTACTGATTTATATGATAAGGAAATATTTATTTGATGTGGTTATAAATGATGAATTTATTTTTTTATGTGGATTTAATTGAAGGAAATTATGCAGGAATTATTTGTTGAAAGTTGGCAATTATTTTCTCCGATAAAATATTTATTTATATATATATATATATATATATATATATATATATATATATGTGCATATAAAAAATGGAGGAATATGAATTAAATTTTTGAATGCTTTTCTAAGTTGGTGGGCCGAAATAAATTTTTCCTACATGTGGGATTTGTTTTGGTGGGTGGCCAATTTATTTGTCTGCAAAGTATCCTTTTTCAACATGTTAAGGATCCCAACCATGGAATATATGAATTAGGCAAATGTGAATTAGGCCAATTGGTTGGTGAAGAAGATGTTGTCAGCAAGTTGTTTCAAAGGGTGGCCTCCACCCATGTTGAAAGTAAGAAGTTAAGCTTTGAAAAATGGGGAAAGTTAGGCATGCTGCTGAAAATTGTTCCTCCGAATTTTGCTATAAAAGGAGGGCAAACCTCCATCCTAAAATCACACCATTTTTAAATTAAGAAATTCTTATTCTATAGTATTGTGAGTATTTTTCTTGAGTATAGAAATATTTTGAGCGAAGTTTTTCTGTAAGATTTTCTCAGAATAATATCCGATATTCCAGTCAAATCCAGTTTCTACCAAGGTAAAGGATATTATTTTATTTCAATACTCGTAAGAAATATTATTTTCTTTCATACTCCATAGTATGGAAGGGATATTATTTCAGTTCATATTCTCTAAATTTGAACTTACTATGGTAAGTATTGCTTCTATAATTCCTGAAATGGTTATAAATTTTGTTTCATCTAATATCATTTCATAGGAATATTGGTCTGAACTTTTTATCAAATTTGAAACTTTTCATGACCGGGTACTATTCACGGGTACTGTTCACAGTTACTGTTCACGGGTACTGTTCATAGTTACTGTTCACGGGTACTATTCATGAGTACTGTTCATGGGTACTGTTCACAAAAAAAATATTTTTTTTCTTCCAAATTATCTATTGTGACCCTTATTCTTAAAGTTTAATTCATGTTTTGATTTTTCATCATCCTCAGTCCTAAATGGTGATATAAATGAATATCTTTGGCCTGTAGTGCAAAGATGAATGATTAACTGATGAATATCTTTGGCCCGTAGTGCAAAGATAAACAGGTGTTGAGATGAACATGACCGACTGGTAATATAAATGAATATCTTTGGCCTGTAGTGCAAAGATGAATATTGATTGTTGTTACAGGGATAAAATATTGATGATGGACTTTTAAATCTTAGAAGATAGTAGAACTCATTCTCTGCGTGACTCTTCTAATGGATTGCTGTTTTCGCTGCATTTGTTGATCTAAAACTTGTTGTCTATTACATTCTATCAGATTTTTCCCTGTTGAGAATTAATGATAATTTATTGTATATTATCTTAGTTATAATATTCTTTACTGGGCTAGTTGAGCTCACCCTTTTCCTTTTTGTTCCATTTTTCTTCCCAGGAGGTGAGAACATAGCAGGAACTAGCCGGGGTATGGAGTGATGATTCAGGATAGATGTATTAGTAGTCCTCAGTATTTTGTAAAATAGTGTATCAATAATTATAATGAGGACTCCTTTTGAGTTTGTATACTCTCTATTAGACTATATTTGTATTCAAACTCACAGTATATGTGTTGTCGTATTTTGCACAACAATTATATTATGAAGTTGTATTTGTTTCTGTACCATGTATTTGGCGACTCAGAATGGGTGATGTATACCTATTTTGGGGGCGTCACAGTTGGTATCAGAGCTTAGGGATATGGTCACTGGCGGAGATCGGGGAATAGAACTAGGAGGGGAGAGATGAGTAAATCCTTCGCTAGTGTGTCATACCTAAGCTTATTTGTTGGTTGGTTATAGTATAGGGATATTATGTGATATGTTAATTGTTTAATTAACCCTTGTTTTATGGCAGTATTTAAGAATGGCTGCTGAGAACGTTAACAATGGAGTATATGAAACTGTGGAACAACCTTTAGTCACAACTAGGAGAACGTGCAACAGGAAGGCAATATTCCTCCTGTAAACAACATTACCGAGCAAACGATGAACGATGGAATGTTTAGGAGCTTTTTGCAGTTCATGCAAAACCAGACGAGGGAGACTCATGCACAAAATACGGGTGGAAATGCTAGCAATGCGCGGATTATCACAGCCAAGCAGTTCAAGGAGTTGGGACCACCAGAATTTAAGGGAAAGCCGGATCCGATCATGGCGGAAACGTGGGTTAAGCAAATTACCAAGATATTCGATGTCTTGGGATGCACGGAGGAACAGAAAGTTCCATTCGCCACCTTTATATTCTGCGGTGAGGCAGACTACTGGTGGGAGTCTGTGAAGCATACCCAGCCGGCCGCACTCAGCATGTCTTGGGAAACGTTTCAGAAACTATTTAATGACAAGTACTTTCCTGAAAGTATTCGTCATATGAAGGAGGTGGAGTTTATCAGACTGGAACAAAACTACATGACGGTGTCCCAGTACGAGGAGAAGTTTGCAGAGTTATCCAGGTTTGCACCTCATTTGGTCGAGAATGAGGAACGAATGACGAAGATGTTTCTGAGAGGTCTAAAGCCCGAGATTCGGCAATATCTTATCTCTCATAAATTTTTTTTATATTCAGATGTTGTAAACATGGCTCAATTATTAAAGCGAGATAATGAGTATGTTCAACCAAGGGACCACAACCAGGGTCATACCGGTGGCGGCAGTCATCGGAGCAATGAAAACCAGCAGGGAGGAAAATATTCAGACAAAAGCGGTAACCACTCTGGTGGTAATCGTGGCCGTGATAATAGAAGGAATGAGTCGGGAGGAGATTTCAAAAAGAGAAGGTACAACAATGATAATGTGAAGACGTCAGCACAAACATCAACTGTTTCTAGGGGAGGAGAACGAGCACCGATCGTTTGTTATAAATGCGAGAAAGAGGGACACATCAGCCCGAACTGCCCACAACAATCCAAGATATGTTATAACTGTGGAAAAGAAGGTCATATAGCTAGAGATTGTCTAGTCGCGAAACCAAGTTCAATGGGGATGGTGACTCCAAAGGCTGTCCCGGACAAGTCAAAGTCGGTGGTTCCTGGAAGGGCGTTTGTCGTGACGGCACAAAACGCGAGGAACCCAAACGAGGTGATCATGAGTAAGCTTATCATAAACTCTTTCGAAGTTTATACATTACTAGATACCGGTTCTACCCATTCTTTTATCTCTCCTGTTTGTGCTCAACGTTTAAATTTGACTCCGGAGAAATTGGACTTTGACTTATCTGTTGAAACTCCGTTGGGTGAAACCTTCGTTACATCTACAGTTTATAAATCTTGCATGATCCAAGTTGGCACTATCACATTACCTGTTGATCTTATCTCTTTAAAAATACTTGCTTTTGATGTGATTTTAGGAATTGATTGGTTAACCACTCATCATGCTAAAATTAATTATTTTTATAAGGTTGTTAGTTTTCATATTCCTAGCCAACCTGTCATACGAATTCAAACTACTAAACCACTAAAATCAGTCACTGTCATATCAAGCCACAAAGCTATTCGTTTATTGAAAAATGGATGCCAAGCTTTCTTAGCCCATGTTATGGATTTGAACAAAGACAAGTCAAATTTGAATAATATTTCTGTTGCTAGAGAATTTCCTGATATATTTCCAGAAGAACTTCCCGGTCTACCCCCAGAACGTGATGTTGAATTCTTTATTGACCTTGAACCTGACACAAAGCCCATTTCTAAAACCCCATATCGAATGGCTCCTATTGAACTTCAGGAGTTAAAAGTCCAACTACAGGAGTTATTAGACATCAGTTTCATTCGTCCTAATACATCTCCTTAGGGTGCTCTTGTTTTATTCGTAAAAAAGAAAGACGGGAGTATGCGACTTTGTATTGACTACCGAGAATTGAACCATGTCACCATCAAGAATAGGTATCCGTTACCTCGTATTGATGACCTGTTCGACCAGTTGCAAGGAGCACAATTCTTTTCAAAGATCGACCTTCGTTCTGGATATCATCAGCTGAAGATTAAAACTGAGGATAATCCAAAGACTGCCTTCAGAACTCGGTACGGGCATTATGAATTCTTAGTCATGTCTTTCGGATTGACTAATGCTCCAGCTGCTTTCATGGATATGATGAATAGCGTATTCAAGGAATATTTGGATCAGTTCGTTGTTGTCTTTATTGATGACATCTTCATCTATTTCAAAAGCCGTGAAGATCATGAGCACCATTTGAAGCTGATACTTGAAAGGCTTCGTGAAAACAAGCTTTATGCCAAGCTGAAGAAATACAAGTTCTGGCTTGAGGAAGTAGCATTCCTTGGGCACGTGGTGTCAAAACATGGAGTATCTGTTGACCCGGCGAAGATTGAAGCCATACAAAGTTGGGAGCAACCGAAGTCGGTGACCGAAGTGTGTAACTTTCTGGGCTTAGCTGGTTATTATCGGAGATTCGTGGAAGGATTTTCTTGAATCGCTACTTCGTTAACTCAGCTGACTCGGAAAGATACAAAATTCGTATGGAGCTCAAGAGGAGACTCATTTCGACACCTGTTCTGGCAATACCATCTGGTTCGGATGGATTTGTTATCTACAGCGATGCTTCGGGCAAAGGGTTAGGATGTGTTCTCATGCAACATGGGAAAGTCATAGCCTATGCCTCGTGGCAACTCAAAGAATATGAGAGGAATTATCCTACTCATGATCTGGAGTTGGCAGCAGTCGTATTCGCGTTGAAAATTTGGAGACACTACTTGTATGGGGAGAAAGTGGAGATTTATACGGACCATAAAAGCCTCAAATATTTCTTCACCCAAAAAGAACTCAATATGTGGCAACGACGTTGGCTTGAACTATTGAAAGGTTACGATCACACTATTCAATATCATCCTGGAAAAGCGAACGTAGTAGCTGACGCATTGAGTAGAAGATCATATGCGAGTACGAGTGCGATATTGTCAATGCAAAGGCCCATTTTGTATGACTTGCAAAGGATGGAGATAGAGATGAAGGCTCCAAATACCCACGTGATGATATCAAACATACGAGTAGAATCGACTTTAATCGATAAAGTTAAAGCTGCTCAGGCTACGGACCTGGGGCTGATACGTATGAAGAAGAAAGTGCAAGAAGGAGCTATTCCAAAAGCGAGAATCGATGAAGAAGGAATACTTAGATTCAACTCCAGACTTTGTGTTCCTAACGATTCTGACTTGAAGCATAGAATCATGATGGAGGCACACAACACCCAGTTTGCAATCTATCCTGGGAGTACCAAAATGTATCATGATATTCGACATACATTTTGGTGGAACAATATGAAGAGAGAGATCGCAGAGTTTATCTCGAGGTGATTAACTTGTCAACGTGTAAAGGCGGAGCATCAAGTTCCAAAAGGTCCATTGCAACCACTTGAGATTCCAAAATAGAAGTGGGAACACATTATCATGGATTTTGTTATAGGTCTTCCCAAAGTTTCTCAAGGTATAGATACGATTTGGGTTATTGTTGATAGATTAACCAAGTCTGCCCATTTCTTGCCGATACGTGAGACTTATTCCCTTGAACGCCTTGCTCGTATGTACGTGAATGAGATTGTGAGATTGCATGGCATGCCGGTATCCATAGTTTCGGATCGTGACCCAAGATTCACTTCAAGATTTTGGATTAGCTTGCAGAAAGCTATGGGCACGGATTTACGATTCAGTTCGGCATACCATCCTCAAACGGACGGACAACCAGAGAGGACTATTAAAACTCTTGAAGATCTATTAAGACTCTGTGTCCTGAATTTCAAAGGGAGTTGGGATAAGTACCTACCATTGGTGGAATTCTCCTATAACAACAGTTATCAGGCGAGCATAGGTGTGGCTCCATTTGAGGCATTGTATGGAAGAAAATGTCGTTCTCCAGTATACTGGGACGAGGTGGGTGAAGCAACATTGTTGGGACCAGAGTTGGTACGCATGACTACAGAGAAGATCCAAACGATTCGACAACGTATACAAACGGCACAGGATCAACAAAAGAGTTATGCGGATCTTCATCGGAAGGACGTGGAATTTAATATTGGGGATCATGTATTGTTACGTGTTGCACCATGGAAGGGAGTTACAAGATTTGGGAAGAGAGGAAAGCTCAATCCAAGATTTGTTGGTCCATTTGAGATTCTTGAGCGAATAGGAAATGTGGCATATAGACTCGCATTACCTCCAAGCATGTCTCGTGTTCATAATATTTTTCACATATTTATGCTTCGTAAATATGTTAAAGACCCGAACCACATTATTGAGTTAGAACCAGACGAGATAGCTGAAGATTTAACGTACGAGGAGGTACCTGTTAAGATCTTGGATATGAAAGAGCATGTCCTATGCACAAAGGTTATACCACAAGTTAAGGTTTTGTGGAGAAACCATGCTATTGAAGAAATGACCTGGGAGTTGGAATCAGAAATGAAAGCGAGGTATCCTCACCTTTTCGAAATATCAGGTACGTACGTCAATTTCGAGGACGAAATTTCATAAGGAGGGGAGGTTGTAAGACCCCAGCTTATTAATGAATAAAATCAATTTTCTCTAAATATTATTGTGAATAATAAGGGGTTAATTTGATATAATACTTTGGTTATGAGTGAAATGTGTAATTTTTGCAAAATAAGCAAGTGGTTAGAAAATATTTATTTTGTCGGGGAATATTCGTTTGGTCGTGGAATATTCTTGCTGTCGGGGAATATTCGTACGACGGCGCAGCCTTGTGTGGGCCCCATAATGGAGAGCGATTGGATGAAGAAAACAACAATGCGCAGCCTTGTAGGTACTTGTCATTTTCTTCATCCAATCGCTTTCCATTATGGGGCCCACACAAGGTTGCGCCGTCGTACGAATATTCCCCGACAGCAAGAATATTCCACGACTAAACGAATATTCCCCGATAAAATGAATATTTTATAACCACTTGCTTATTTTACAAAATTTGCACATTTCACCCATAACGAAAGTATTATATCAAATTAACCCCTTATTATTCACAATAATATTTAGAAAAAATTTAATTTTATTCATTAATAAGCTGGGGTCTTACAACCTCCCCTCCTTATAAAATTTCGTCCTCGAAATTGACGTACGTACCTGATATTTCGAAAAGGTGAGGATACCTCGCTTTCATTTCTGATTTCAACTCCCAGGTCATTTCTTCAATAGCATGGTTTCTCCACAAAACCTTAACTTGTGGTATAACCTTTGTGCATAGGACATGCTCTTTCCTATCCAAGATCTTAACAGGTACCTCCTCGTACGTTAAATCTTCAGCTATCTCGTCTGGTTCTAACTCAATAATGTGGTTCGGGTCTTTAACATATTTACGAAGCATAGATATGTGAAAAATATTATGAACACGAGACATGCTTGGAGGTAATGCGAGTCTATATGCCACATTTCCTATTCGCTCAAGAATCTCAAATGGACCAACAAATCTTGGATTGAGCTTTCCTCTCTTCCCAAATCTTGTAACTCCCTTCCATGGTGCAACACGTAACAATACATGATCCCCAATATTAAATTCCACGTCCTTCCGATGAAGATCCGCATAACTCTTTTGTTGATCCTGTGCCGTTTGTATACGTTGTCGAATCGTTTGGATCTTCTCTGTAGTCATGCGTACCAACTCTGGTCCCAACAATGTTGCTTCACCCACCTCGTCCCAGCATACTGGAGAACGACATTTTCTTCCATACAACGCCTCGAATGGAGCCACACCTATGCTCGCCTGATAACTGTTGTTGTAGGAGAATTCCACCAATGGTAAGTACTTATCCCAACTCCCTTTGAGATCTAGGACACAGAGTCTTAATAGATCTTCAAGAGTTTGAATAGTCCTCTCTGATTGTCCGTCCGTTTGAGGATGGTATGCCGAATTAAATCGTAAATCCGTGCCTATAGATTTCTGCAAGCTAACCCAAAATCGTGAAGTGAATCTTGGGTCACGATCCGAAACTATGGATACTGGCATGCCATGCAATCTTACAATCTCGTTCACATACATACTAGCAAGACGTTCAAAGGAATAAGTCTCACGTATCGGTAAGAAATGAGCAGACTTGGTTAATCTATCATCAATAACCCAAATCGCATCTATGCCTTGAGAAACCTTGGGAAGACCTGTAACGAAATCTATGGTAATGTGTTCCCACTTCTATTTCAGGATCTCAAGTGGTTGCAATGAACCCTTTGGCACTTGATGCTCCGCCTTTACACGTTGACAAGTTAAACACCTCGAGATAAACTTCGCGATCTCTCTTTTCATATTGCTCCACCAAAATGTATATCGAAGATCGTGATACATTTTGGTACTCCCAGGATGGATTGCAAACGGTGTGTTGTGTGTCTCTATCATTATTCTATGCTTCAAGTCAAAATCGTTAGGAACACAAAGTCTAGAGTTGACTCGAAGTATTCCTTATTCATCGACTCTTGCTTCTGGAATAGCACCTTCTTACATTTTCTTCTTCATACGCATCAGCTCTATGTCCGTAGCTTGAGCAGCTTTAACTTTATCGATTAAAGTCGGTTCTACTCGTATATTTGATATCATTATGTGGGTACTTAGAGCCTTCATCTCTATCTCCATCCTTTGCAAATCATACAAAATGGGCCTTTGTGTTAACAACATTACACTCGTACCCGCGTATGATCTTCTACTCAATGCTTCAGCTACTACGTTCGCTTTTCCAGGATGATATTGGATGGTATGATCGTAATCTTTCAACAGCTCAAGCCAACGTCGTTGCTGCAGTTGAGTTCCTTTTGGGTGAAGAAATATTTGAGGCTTTTATGATCTGTATAGATCTCCACTTTCTCCCCATACAGGTAGTGTCTCCAGATCTTCAACGCGAAAACGACTGCTGCCAACTCCAAATCATGAGTAGGATAATTCCTCTCATATTCTTTGAGTTGTCGCGAGGCATAAGCTATGACTTTCCCATGTTGCATGAGAACACATCCTAACCCTTTGCCTGAAGCATCGTTGTAGATAACAAATCCATCCGAACCAGATGGTATTGTCAGAGCAGGTGCCGAAATGAGTCTCCTCTTGAGTTCTTGAAAACTCTTCTCGCATTCCTCACTCCATACGAATTTTGTATCTTTCCGAGTTAGCTGAGTTAACGGAGTAGCGATTGGAGAAAATTCTTCCACAAATCTCCGATAATAACCAGCTAAGCCCAGAAAGCTACGTACTTCGGTTACCGACTTCGGTTGCTCCCAACTTTGTATGGCTTCAATCTTCGCCGGGTCGACAGATACTCCATGTTTTGACACCACGTGCCCAAGGAATGCTACTTTCTCAAGCCAGAACTCGCATTTCTTCAGTTTGGCATATAGCTTGTTTTCACGAAGCCTTTGCAATATCAGCTTCAAATGGCGCTCATGATCTTCACAGTTTTTGGAATAGATGAGGATGTCATCAATAAAGACAAGAACGAACTGATCCAAATATTCTTTGAATACACGGTTCATCATATCCATGAAGGCAGCAGGAGCATTAGTCAATCTAAAAGACATGACTAAGAATTCATAATGCCCGTACCGAGTTCTGAAGGCAGTCTTTGGAATATCCTCAGTTTTAATCTTCAGCTGATGATATCCAGAATGAAGATCGATTTTTGAAAAGAATTGTGCTCCTTGCAACTGGTCAAACAGGTCATCAATGCGAGGTAGCAGATACCTATTCTTGTTAGTGACATGATTCAATTCTCGATAGTCGATACAAAGTCGCATACTCCCGTCTTTCTTCTTTACGAATAACACAGGAGCACCCCAAGGAGATGTACTAGGACGATTAAAACCGATGTCCAACAACTCCTGTAGTTGGACTTTTAACTCCTGAAGTTCAATAGGAGTCATTCGATATGGGGTTTTAGAAATGGGCTTTGTACCGGGATCAAGGTCAATAAAGAATTCAACTTCACGTTCTGGGGGTAGACCAGGAAGTTCTTCAGGAAATACATTGGGAAATTCTCTAACAATAGAAATATTATTCAAATCTGACTTGTCTTTGTTCAAATCCATAACATGGGCTAAGAAAGCTTGACATCCGTTTTTCAATAAACGAATAGCTTTGTGGCTTGATATGACAGTGACTGATTTTAGTGGTTTAGTAGTTTGAATTCGTATGACAGGTTGGTTAGGAATATGAAAACTAACAACCTTACGAAAATAATCAATTTTAGCATGATGAGTGGTTAACCAATCAATTCCTAAAATCACATCAAAAGTACGTATCTTTAAAGAGATAAGATCAACAGGTAATGTGATAGTGCCAACTTGGATCATGCAAGATTTATAAACTGTAGATGTAACGAAGTTTTCACCCAATGGAGTTTCAACAGATAAGTCAAAGTCCAATTTCTCCGGAGTCAAGTTTAAACGTTGAGCACAAGCAGGAGAGATAAAAGAATGGGTAGAACCGGTATCTAGTAAAGTATAAACTTTGTAAGAATTCAAGATTAGCATACCCGTGATCACCTCGTTCGGGTTTCTCGCGTTTTGGCCAGTCACGACAAACGCTCTTCCAGGAACCGCTGATTTTGACTTATCCGAGACAGCTTTTGGAGTCACCATCCCCGCTGAACTTGGTTTTGCTACAGAACACTCTCGAGCTATATGACCCTCCTTTCCACAATTATAACATACCTTGGATTGTTGTGGGCAGTTTGGGCTGATATGTCCCTCTTTCTCACATTTGTAACATACGACCGGTAGTCGTTCTCCTCCCCTAGAAATAGTTGATGTTTGTGCTGATGTCTTCACGTTATCATTGTTGTACCTTCTCTTCTTGAAATCTCCTCCCGACTCGCTCCTTTTATTATCACGACCACGATTACCACCAGAGTGGTTACCGCTTTTGTTCGAATATTTTCCTCCCTGCTGGTTTTCATTGCTTCGATGACTGCCGCCACCGGTATGACCCTGGTTGTGGTCCCTCAGTTGCACATACTCATTATCTCGCTCTAATAATTGAGCCCTGTTTACAACATCTGAATATAAAGAAAATTTATGAGAGATAAGATATTGTCGAATCTCGGGTTTTAGACTTCTCAGAAACATCCTTGTCATTTGTTCCTCATTTTCGACAAAATGAGGTGCAAACCTGGATAACTCTGCAAACTTCGCCTCGTACTAGGACAACGTCATGTTATTTTGTTCCAGTCTGATAAACTCCACCTCCTTCATATGACGAATACTTTCAGGAAAGTACTTGTCATTGAACAGTTTTTGAAATATTTCCCAGGACATGTTGAGTGCGTCAGGCTGGGTACGCTTCACAGACTCCCACCAGTAGTCTGCCTCACCGCGGAACATAAAGATGGCGAATGGAACCTTCTGTTCCTCCGTGCATCCCAAGACATCGAATATCTTGGTAATTTGCTTGACCCACGTTTCCGCCATGATCGGATCCGGCTTTCCCTTAAATTCTGGTGGTCCCAATTCTTTGAACTGCTTGGCTGTGACAAACCGCGCGTTGTTATCATTTTCACCTATATTCTACACACGAGTCTCCCTCGTCTGATTTTGCATGAACTGCAAAAAGCTCCTAAACATTCCATCATTCATCGTTTGCTCGGTAACGTTATTTACAGGAGGAACATTGCCTTCCTGTTGCACGTTCCCCTGGGTGGTGATCAAAGGTGTCTCCACGGTCTGATTTACTCCATTATTAACGTTCTTAGCTGCCATTCTTAAATACTGCCATAAAACAAGGGTTAATAGTCATGTTATATATTATCCCTATACTCTGACCGACCAAATAAACACCAAATAAATTTAGTCAGGTCATACTAGCGAAGGAATTCCCCGTCTCTCCCCTCCTAGTTCTTGTCTCACATCTCAGCCAGGGATCATATCCCTAAGCTCTGATACCAACTGTGATGCCCCCAAAATAGGTATACATCACCCATTCTGAGTCGCCAAATATATGGTATAGAAACAAATACAACTTCATTAAATTGTGAGTTTAAATACAATGGAGAGTATAAAAACTCAAAAGGAGTCCTCATTACAATTATTATCACACTATTTTATAAAATAGTGAGGACTGCTAACACCACTGACTGAAAACCTCACTTTGCACCCCGACTAGTTCCCGCTATATTCTCGCCTCCTGAGAAAGATGGAACAAAAAGGGTGAGCTCAATAGCCCAGTAAAGAATATTATGACTAAGATAATATACAACAAATTATCATTAGTATTCAACAGGAAAAAATCTGATAGAATATAATCGACAACAAGTTTTAGATCAACAACTGTAGCGGAAACAACAAACCATTAGAAGAGTCAAGTAGAGAATGAATTCTACTATCTTCTAAGATTTAAAAGTCTATCATCAATATTTTATCCCTGTAACATCAATCAATATACATCTTGAATCAAATATTCATCTTTGCACTACAGGCCAAAGATATTGATTTGTATCACCAGGTGGTCATGTTCATCTCAACACCTGTTCATCTTTGCACTACGGGCCAAAGATATTCATCAGTTAATCATTCATCTTTACACTACAGGCCAAAGATATTCAGTAATATCATCATTTAGGACTTAGGATGATGAAAAATATCTTAAAAAATAAATTCAGTGAGACAGAAGGACAAATAGTAGGGATTCGTATAACAGTTTATCCAAGATCAATAATACTTCATAAAAAAAATTTGTGAAGCAAAATTCAAAAATAAAGATCAAAACATGGATATAATAAAAGATAGTAACCATAATAGATATCTTGGACAAAAAGAAAAAATTTTATTTTTTGGTGAATAGTGCCGTATTCGTGAATAGTACCGTATACGTAAATAGTAACGTATACGTAAATAGTAACCCCGACACAAAAAGTTCTAAATTTGATAAAAAGTTCATATCAATATTTCGACATAATGATATTGAAGAAAATATCATTTAAGAAGAAAATAATATCCCTTACCTCAAAATATCAGTACTTCTGGTCGGAATACCGGTATAAGGCTGAAAGAAACTTGCTCTGATGAATAGAAACTCTCAAAGTATCTAAATACTCACAAAATACACTCAATAATCTAGAGAGAGAAAGAGAGAAAACTTGTTTCTGGTGTGATTTTCAATTCTAACTTAGCCCTCTATTTATAGGAAAATTTTAGTAGGTTTGAACTGTAACCTGATGGCTTTACCTGCTACTATTCCCACCCACCACATTTGAAATATAATTCAACACATTTCTGTAGGGTTTCGGCACAGAAACGCACAGCGGAAATTAAAATTTTAAAGCAATTTCCGAAACCCTAAAACAGGATCCATGCGAAAAATCAATTAATTAAGAGGTTTAGAGATTATACCGATTATGAAAACGAGAGTCTGAAATCGACTGCGCCTCGAATCTCCAACGCAATACAAACCGACTGCGTCTCTACGGTATCCACACGAACGCTCCGCGAATCGTCTTACGATCTGCAGAAGAAGGAATCGCGGTACTAGCCACCAAGGATGAGGATTTTCGGAACTATTTTCTCTAGTCTCTCTCTAAGAGCGGCTAGGGTTTTGTTTTGACGTAAAAACCTAAAGTCTGATATACATCATATATATAGCAGTCAGGAGGAATTAATCAAAACATAATATTATTAAAATCCGAATTTATATATATCTTAATTAAGTCTTACTTAATTAATATACCTATATATAAATTATCCTATTAATTTAAATTCATAATTTAAAATTATATCAATCATATTGACATATTTAAATCTTTACAATTTAAATTAATTTCCTTTTAATTACGTTCTTTGTGTGTGACCCTATAGGTTATTATTACGTTGGCAATAACCTTAAAATCATATTATAAAGTTATAAACAGTGAGCGGCATCTAGTAATGCATCACTGCTACCCAAGTAATAATAAGATCGATGATTCGATGCAACCTTTTCGTGACCAATGTTTCAATGTAATTTAATCCTTTTAACCTTAATATCCTAGATTAAACTCGAGTCATGGAATGTGTCATACTCTTCATAATTTAATCTGAGTTTTCTTGATCAATGAGTAGACTATATGAAACAAATCACTATTTGAGCATGGCCATGCATTTCATAGTCCTACTCAATCAAGAGGCCTATGGATATCACCTATAAAATATAGGATGGTTAAATTCCATCTAGATCACTCATATTACTCACACGATTCATAATGAACCCAATAATCACCTTTATAGTCCACCCTATTAAAGGTGACATTTGATGATATCAAAGTACATAAATTCTCGTGTAGTAATATAGCGGTTTCAGGTCGGAGGACCATTACATCATTGTCACTATGAGAATTGCTAATGACACTTCGCATAATGCTCCATATAGAATTCTCATGGTGGGTCTGTCCAGTACATTGTTCTCTAACATGTACCTATGCATTGACTTAATATCTCATATATTTATGACCAATGAGATTTGGTCATCAGTCAATCCACATACTAGTCTCAATGCATCATTGTTGTCCCATCAACAATGATACTCGACTAGGGACATTTAAGAACAATGATACTAATTGTAATTATATAATCTCATGTTCAAGTCACATACTTGAAACTATATAATTTGTATCACTATTCTAAGGAATTTTATTATGTTAACAATTATATTACGCAGTAATTAAAACCATAATAAAATCATTTATTTATTCAATCAACAATAATATCAAATGTTAAGCAATTACATCAAATAATTGGCCTCTAGGGCATAAACTCTAACAATTTCTTCACCAACCACAAGTGGGGCCCACCAATTCTAGAATTTTCCATCAAAATGATAAACTCCAAAAATTCAACAATTTTTGAACCAGTCATATCGTAAAATTCATAATAAATCATACGTTCATTTTTAACGGTTCAAAATTTGTGGACATATACTCAACTTATATATGTATAACATATCCAAAAATTACCACGATCCAACGGTTGGATTAAAAATTATAACCCTCGCAAAATATCTCAAAAACCCTGATTTTTAATACCTCCATTCCGACAAAAATACTGATAAAAACCTCAACATTAACTCCTTCATTTTTAACCACAAAAATATATCCCTCATTTATATCCACATAAAATAAATATTTCCTTATCATATGAATCAATAATTAATTATTCACAAATAATATTACAGAATCACATTTATGACAACCAGGCCGTTCCCAGGAAAGAGGGGGCTTTCCAATAAGGATTTCTCCTTACTGGCGCGCAATTAGATGACCAAACCTCTCCTTAGACAGAACTTTCTAGACATTGCTAATAATGTTATCTAATAATATTATTCAAATAATATGAATTATTGATCTGATAATGAAAAATACTGTGCAGCAACAATTATTGAAATAACAATAATATAAAATATCAACGCAACAATTATTGAATCAATAAAATAAAATATTGAACAATAACTACTGTAACAATTATTGAGTAGTGCCTTCTTACGTAAGAATCAATAATTGGCGCAATATCGTGTGCTACTGTATTTTAACCACCGGGTATTTCAACAGTATTAACGGTAACAACTACGCCGTTATTTATAAATAACTTATACTTGTCGTTTTCTTCATCCAATCGCTTTCCATTATGGGGCCCACATAAGGCTGCGCCGTCGTACGAATATTCCCCGACAGCAAGAATATTTCACGACCAAACGAATATTTCCTGACAAAATAAATATTTTATAACCACTTGCTTATTTTACAAAATTTGCACATTTCACCCATAACCAAAGTATTATATCAAATTAACCCCTTATTATTCACAATAATATTTAGAGAAATTTGATTTTATTCATTAATAAACTGGGGTCTTACACTATGCATTCTATTTTTCTATAAATAGCAGCTCATTCCTTCATTATTTCTTACGACTTCACTGAACTCTAGAGAGAGAAACTATAGAGAGAAACTATAGAGAGAGAGAAGAAAAAGTATTCTGCTACTTAACTACTTTTTTATTTCAGTTCTTCTTTAAAACGGTAAGGGGTGTTATTCTTTCTTATTCATGAAGAGAACTATTGTTATTCCATTTCTTATTATTCTGTTGGAATAACCTGTATACGCGGTCTACCCTATACTTGGTGACATTCTTCTATTATTCTGTTGGAACATTCTGTCTGTGTGTTTTACATCGGACCTGGTTCCGTTTTTATTATTATTCTGTTGGAACATCCTGTCTGTGTGTTTTACACCGGACCTGGTTCCGTTTTTATTATTATTCTGTTGGAACATCCTGTCTGTGTGTTTTACACCGGACCTGGTTCCATTATTTATTATTCTGTCGAAATATCCTGTCTGTGCGTTTACGCCGGACCTGGTTCCATTATTTATTATTCTGTCAGAATATCCTGTCCGTGAATTTATGCCGGACCTGGTTCCATTATTTATTATTTTGTTAGAATAACCTGTCTGTGCGGTCTATCGCATGCCGGGTGATTTCTGTTGTTATTCCATTCTTTATTATACTCAGTTGGTTAAGTTTTGACTTCTATACTCCATGAAATTAGTGGAATATCCTTGATAATTGCGATTCATCCAGTATCTTTTCATGAAAATATTCTTCTAAGCATTCTTGAATTTTACTCCACAAAGCAGTATCATGTTGACAATTTGGACGTTGTTAATTCTTGGATAAATTAATTCTTAAACTTGTTTTATTGAATTCTTATATCATTGTCATCATCCTCATGCTTATAAAATGTTGAAAGTCATCTGTGGCATGTAGTGCATAGATGGACTTGGTATGATTATGACCAGGGATTATTCGGTATAATCATGACCGTAATGTTATAAATGATGTGGTAAAAGTCCTCATTGGCCCGTAGTGCATTGATGGACAGTTGTTGGTATGATCATGACCATTAATGAATACACGAATATCCTTGGCCGTGGTGCAGGGGTGATTCGATAATGTGGATTATTTTATTAAGCTGAGTCCCAGCGATAACAGTATTGAAAAACCTTTTAAATCATAAAAGATAGTAGATTTTATTTTCTACTTGACTCTTTTAATGGATTGCTTGTTCCGCTGCAGTTAAACTTGATGTCTATTATATTTTATCAGTTTAACATTGTTGAAGGCTAATGATAATTTATTCTGCATTATCTTAGTCATAATATTTCTTACTGGGCTAGTTGAGCTCACCCTTTCTTTCACTGTTCTCTTCAGAAAATGAGAACGTTGCTGGGGCAAGTTGGGGAACGGAGTGATGGTCCGAATGATAGTATTAGTTAGTAGTCATCACTATTCTATGTAATAGTGTGTTAATAAATGTAATGAGGACTCCTTTTGAGTATGGATACTCTCTAGTAGACAATATTTGTATTCAAACTCACAGTTTATGTTTTGTCATATTGTACACGACAGTTGTATTATTAAGTTGTATTTGAATTCTGTACCTTGTATCTGACGACTCAAGATGGGTGATGTATACCTATTTTGGGGGCGTCACAGTTGGTATCAGAGCTTAAGGATATGATCCCTGGCTAAGATGTGAGAATAGAACTAGGAGGGGAGAGACGGGGAATTCCTTCGCTAGTATGACCTACCTAAGTTTATTTGCATGGTATTTAATTGGTCGGTCAGATTATAAGGATAATATATGACATATCAATTAACTTTTGTTTTGTGACAGTATCTGAAAATGGCATCTGAGAATGTTGAGTATAGCAATGGAGCACAGACGACTGTTGATTCACCACATATCAATAATCAGGATAATGTGCATCAGGAAGGTGACAATCCTTATGCAAACAACAACACTGACCAGATGATGAATGATGGAATGTTCAGAAGTTTTATGCAGTTTATGCAACAACAGGCGAGAGCGGCTCTTGTCCAAAATGTAGGTGAAAACACTGAAAACTCTCGGACGGTCACCGCTAAACAGTTCAAGGAGCTGGGACCACCGGAGTTTAAGGGAGAGCCAAAACCACTTATAGCGGAAACATGGATAAAGCAGATCACCAAGATATTTGATGTCTTGGGATGCTCCGAGGAGCAAAAGGTTCCCTTTGCCGCCTTTATGTTGCGAGGAGAGGCAAATTACTGGTGGAAATCGATTAAGCGTACTCAACCTGCCGCACTGAAGATGTCTTGGGAGAAGTTCCAAGAGCTGTTCAATGACAAATACTTTCCCGAAAGTGTTCGTCACATGAAGGAGGTGGATTTCATCAAATTGGAGCAGAATAATATGACCGTATCGCAGTATGAGGCTAAATTTGCTGAGTTATCCCGGTTTGCGTCCCACTTGGTGGATAATAAAGAGCGAATGACGCGAATGTTTTTACGAGGTTTGAAACCTGAGATACGTCAACATCTTATTTCTCATAAATTGTGTTTGTATTCAGATGTTATGAATAGGGCTCAGTTAGTGGAGCGCGATAACGAGTCAACGCAACCAAAAAGAGAGCAGTCGGCAAAATGATAATACCAGTGAGAGCAATCATCGAAGCGGTGACAACAAGCGTGGAGGGAATCAACATGCCAGAAATGGTAACCACTTCGGTGGTAATCAGGGCCAAAATAATAAGAATGGACATTTCAAGAAGAGGAGATTCAACAATGATGGAAAGACGTCAGCACCAGCACACGTTGTTAAGGAAGGAGAACGACCACCTACCATATGCTTCAAATACGGAGGGGAGGGACACATCAGTCCAAACTGTGCGATGCTGTCTAAAGCATGTTATAATTATGGAAGAGAAGGTCATTTAACTCGATTTTGTCGTTTACCAAAAACAAGTTCAGCTAGGATGGAGGCACCAAAGGCCGTCCCAGAAAAGTCAAAACCGGTAGTGCAAGGGAGAGCGTTTGTTGTGACCTCCCAGAAAGCAAGGAACCCGAATGACGTCATCACGGGTAAGCTTATCAGAAACTCTAACGACATGGAATATCTGTTGACCCGGTAAAGATTGAAGCTATTCAAAGCTGGGAGCAACCTAAATCAGTGACCGAAGTACGTAGCTTTCTTGGTTTAGCTGGTTATTATCGGAGATTCGTGGAAGGATTTTCTCGAATCGCTACTCCATTAACTCAGCTGACTCAGAAAGATACAAAGTTCGGTTGGAGCGAAGAATGTGAGAAGAGTTTTCAAGAACTCAAGAGGAGACTCATTTTAGCACCTGTTCTAACAATACCATCTGACTCGGAGGGATTTGTCATCTACAGTGATGCTTCGAGCAAAGGGTTGGGATGCGTTCTCATGCAACATGGAAAAGTCATAGCCTATGCATCAAGACAACTCAAGGAATATGAGAGGAATTATCCTACTCATTATCTAGAGTTGGCAGCTATTGTCTTTGCACTTAAAATTTAGAGGCATTACTTGTATGGGGAGAAGGTGGAGATCTTTACGGATCATAAAAGCCTCAAATATTTCTTCACTCAAAAGTAACTCAACATGCGACAACGACGTTGGCTTGAACTGTTGAAAGATTATGATCATACCATTCAATACCATCCTAGAAAAGCGAACGTGGTAGCTGACGCATTGAGTAGAAGATCATATGCAAGTACGAGTGCGATATTGTCAACACAAAGGCCCATTTTGTGTGACTTGCAAAGGATGGAGATAGAGTTAAAGACTCCAGGGACCCATGTGATGATGGCGAATATACGAGTAGAACCAACTTTAATCGATAAAGTTAAAGCTGCTCAAGCTACAGACCTGGAGCTGATGCGTATGAGGAAGAAAGTGCAAGAAGGTGCTATACCGGAAGCAAGAATCGATGAAGAAGGAATACTTCGAGTCAACTCCAGATTTTGCGTTCCTAACAACCCTGATTTAAAGTATGAAATTATGATGGAGGCGCACAACACACCGTTTGCAATCCATCCTGGAAGTACCAAAATGTATCATGATCTTCGTCATACATTTTGGTGGAGCAATATGAAGAGAGAGATAGCGCTGTTTATCTCAAGGTGTCTAACTTGTCAACGAGTCAAAGCGGAGCATCAAGTACCAAAAGGTCCATTGCAACCACTTGAAATTCCAGAATGGAAGTGGGAGCACATTACCATGGATTTCGTTACCGATTTTCCTAGGGTTTCTCAAGGTATTGATGTGATTTGGGTCATTGTTGATAGATTGACCAAGTCTGCTCATTTCTTACCGATATGAGAAACTTATACACTTGAACTTCTTGCTCGTATGTACATAAACGAGATTATAAGACTGCATGGTATGCCAGTATCCATAGTTTCTGACCGAGACCTAAGATTCACTTCACGATTTTGGGTTAGTTTACAAAAAGCTATGGGCACGGATTTACGATTTAGTTCAGCATATCATCCTCAGACGGATGGACAATCAGAGAGGACTATTCAAACTCTTGAGGATCTATTAAGACTCTGTGTCCTTGATTTTAAGGGAAGTTGAGACAAGTTCTTACCATTGGTGGAGTTTTCCTACAACAACAGTTATCAAACAAATATTGGCATGGCTCCATTTGAGGCGTTGTATGGAAGAAAGTGTCGTTCTCCAGTATGTTGGGATGAGGTGGGTGAAGCAACGTTGTTGGGACCAGAGTTGGTACGTATGACTACAGAAAAGATTCAAACGATCCGACAATGTATAAAAACCTCACAAGATCGACAAAAGAGTTATGCTGATCTTCATCGAAAGGACGTGGAATTTGATATAGGAGATCATGTGTTCTTACGTGTTGCTCCATAGAAAGGAGTTACGAGATTTGGAAAGAGAGAAAAGCTCAATCCTCGATTCATCGGTCCATTTTTAATCCTCGATCGAGTAGGAACTATGGCTTATAGACTCGCTTTTCCGCCAAGTATGTCTCGTGTTCATAACGTTTTTCACATATCCATGTTACGTAAATATGTGGAAGACCCGAACCACATTATTGAGTTAGAACCGGACGAAATAGTGGAGGATTTGACGTATGAAGAAGTTCCTGTTCAAATCTTGGATAAGAAGGAACATATTCTACGTTCTAAGGTTATACCTCAAGTCAAAGTTTTGTGGAGAAATCACGATGTTGAGGAAATGACTTGGGAGTTAGAATCTGAAATGAAATCAAGGTATCCTTACCTCTTCGGCATACCAGGTACGTACCCTAATTTCGAGGGCGAAATTTCATAAGAAGGGGAGGTTGTAAGACCCCAACTTTTATAAATAAAGATGAATTTTTCTATAAATATTATTTTTGAATATTATGGAGTAAATTTGATATAATGTTATAGTTGTGGGTAATATTTATAAATTTTGCAAAGTACGCAAGTTGTTATATAATATTCGATTGGTCGGGGAATATTCGTTTTAACAGGGAATATTCGTACAACGACACAATCATTGGTGGACCCCACAACGGAATTATTGTCGGATTGAGAAAACGACAAAAATATTTTATTAAAAATAACGGCAAAATTTTTACCATTGATACTGTTGAACTACTCGGTAGTAAAAATACAGTAATACGTGTGGTTGCATAGTAACATACGGTATTGATTATTAATGCTTATGTGAGAAGTCACTCAGTTTGATTCAATTATTGTCTGTTAATAATATGAATTATTTAGCGATAATAAAGTTTTGTTTTATTCGTATTATTAACGTAATAAAACAGAAACATCTTTTTATATAAAACAGAATACTTTATTAAAGTTATTCTATAAATAGAATATATTATATTTTATGTAAAAGATTTTTCTATAAATATGGATCGTCAGATTAAAGTAATCAATCTGGACCGTTCATGGATTAGTTACTATGCATTCTATTTTTCTATAAATAGCAGCTCATTCCTTCATTATTTCTTACGAATTCACTGAACTCTAGAGAGAGAAACTATAGAGAGAGAGAAGAAAAAGTATTCTGCTACTTAACTACTTCCTTATTTCAGTTCTTCTTTAAAACGGTAAGGGGTGTTATTCTTTCTTATTCATGAAGAGAACTGTTGTTATTCCATTTCTTATTATTCTGTTGGAATAACCTGTATACGTGGTCTACCCTATACTTGGTGACATTCTTCTATTATTCTGTTGGAACATCCTGTCTGTGTGTTTTACACCGGACCTGGTTCCGTTTTTATTATTATTCTGTTGGAACATCCTGTCTGTGTGTTTTACACCGGACCTGGTTCCGTTTTTATTATTATTCTGTTGGAACATCCTGTCTGTGTGTTTTACACCGGACCTGGTTCCATTATTTATTATTCTGTCGGAATATCCTGTCTGTGCGTTTACGCCGGACCTAGTTCCATTATTTATTATTCTGTCGGAATATCCTGTCCGTGCGTTTACGCCGGACCTGGTTCCATTATTTATTATTCTGTTGGAATAACCTGTCTGTGCGGTCTATCGCATGCCGGGTGATTTCTGTTGTTATTCCATTCTTTATTATACTCAGTTGGTTAAGTTTTGACTTCTATACTCCATGAAATTAGTGGAATATCCTTGATAATTGCGGTTCATCCAGTATCTTTTCATGAAAATATTCTTCTAAGCATTCTTGAATTTTACTCCACAAAGCAATATCATGTTGACAATTTGGACGTTGTTAATTCTTGGATAAATTAATTCTTGAACTTGTTTTATTGAATTCTTATATCATTGTCATCATCCTCATGTTTATAAAATGTTGAAAGTCATTTGTGGCCTGTAGTGCATAGATGGACTTGGTATGATTATGACCAGGGATTATTCGGTATAATCATGACCGTAATGTTACAAATGATGTAGTAAAAGTCCTCATTGGCCCGTAGTGCATTGATGGACAGTTGTTGACATGATCATGACCATTAATGAATACACGAATATCCTTGGCCGTAGTGAAGGGGTGATTCGATGATGTGGAACGGAGTGATGGTCCGAATGATAGTATTAGTTTGTAGTCATCACTATTTTATGTAATAGTGTGTTAATAAATGTAATGAGAACTCCTTTTGAGTATGGATACTCTCTAGTAGACAATATTTGTATTCAAATTCACAGTTTATGTTTTGTCATATTGTACACAACAGTTGTATTATTAAGTTGTATTTGAATTCTGTACCTTGTATCTGACGACTCAAGATGTGTGATGTATACCTATTTTGGAGGCGTCACATTGATACTTCATGAATTGTAAAATTTCTTGTTATATTTGTTATTTTTGACGGAATTCTCAACAGAATTCTGTCAGAATTATTCAATTACAAAATCAATGGGCCCTGAAACAAAATAAAAATTAATAATAAATTAGAATAATATAAATAAATTGAAAAAAACCTATATAAAATAACTTAATATATATCTAATAAATAAATAAAATAAAATAAGTTATATTTAATTAATTAATATAATATCTAATAAATAAATAAATTAAGTTATATTTAATTAATTTATATAATATCTAATAAATAAATAAAATGAAATAAATTATATTTAATTAATTAATATAATCTAGTAATTAAAAAATAAAAAAATAAAAAATAAAAATAAATTAGAATAAAATAATTAAATTGAATAAATTAAATTTAAAAAATTAAATAATATAATATAATACAAAATAAACTAAGTAGCATTTACTTAGTTTTTTAAATTAATGAAAATAAGATCAAAATAATATAATATAATACAAACTAAATTAATATTTTAGTAAATAAAACTAAATAAAATAACTTAAATCAATATAGGTATTATTTAATTCCTTTATCCTTCATGAGAAAAGTGATATATATAGGTATTATTTAATTACTGATGGACCTCTTTCTCAATATAGGTATTATTTAATTCCTTTATCCTTCATGAGAGAAGTGATATTGATGCTCAGTTAATATTCATTGTGAATACATTTAATAGTTATGCTTGGCATGTCTGCTTCAAATATTCAATCCAGATTGTTATCCTATCAGGAAATTGCATAGGATATTTGATATTTGAGGAAATCCTTCTTATTATTTCTGCAAACCACTCCCGTCATACATATTAAACAAAGTGAACACAATCTTTAACAAGAAAAGATCATACAGCTTAGACCAAAATTACTATACTTAATCAAAAACATTCCAACTGGATTCTATAAAACAGCCAGAATATAATAAGCGTAACAATCAACACACATGAAGCCAGAAGATGGCCTTCACGTTGGCAAACACTTTACAAAACTACAACATAAAATGCAGCTTAGTAGCTCCCACGTCTGTCTCAAAAGTAAGTTGTACTTGTACAAACTATATATATATATATATATATATATATATAACTCTCCATCCGTAAGTACTAATTCATATATCCCACAAGACTATTTCTCAAGCCTCCTCCTCCTCCTCCAAAAAATATGGCAAGAAGCAAACTCGCATTCCTTGTCTCACTACTCCTGCTCTCGTTCGCCTTCCCATCCACATCGGCTTCTGAAGTCCCAACCAAAACAGTGGAGAAGAAAGTCGAGGTGGTTGTTGAAGGCGTGGTTTACTGCCAGAGCTGTGACAAATACGGATCATGGTCATTAACTGGGGCCGAGCCCATTGCTGCTGCCAAAGTTAGTGTCATCTGCGAAAACCACAGAAACCGAGTTAGCTACTATAAGGCATTCGAAACAAATGCACATGGCTATTTCAACGCACAATTGGAGGGCTACAAGTTGAGCCATAACTTGTTGAGCCACCCTCTTCAGTCATGCCATGTGAAGCTGGTTTCGTCCCCTCTTGAAAGTTGCAACATTCTCACAAACCTCAATTACGGACTTAATGGCTCCCCACTTCGTTATGAAAACAAGAGATTGGCTGGAAATAATTATGAAGCTGTGATTTATGCTGCAGGACCCTTGGCTTTCCGCCCAACTCAGTGCACTCCCAGCACTAAACACTAAATCTGTCTGCCACTGCCAGATATCTCGATCGACTCAGATATCATACGTACATGCATGCATGTTATCTTGTTTTGGTCTTTTTTGCCTACTTCATTGTTGACATAATGCTCGCTGGGTTTTGTTTAACTGAAGTTTTAAGCTCGGTGTTCATTTTCTTGAGAACATTGAAATACTACTCTACATATTATTCAAGTTTAACTTCTTCTTGAGCTTATAACTACTCTTTTATATCTTGATCATTTCTTTTTTGTTTAATAGTGGTGTGGAACGGTTAAATAACTCGAATAATTGATTCTATATACATAAATATTTGTATTTCTATCATCAACTACAATGTGTCAATTATCCTATTCTGTGATTTGGGGATATTTCTTAGTTATTTCTAGGCTTACAATTAATGAAAAATTTAGCTACTGATTCCTCTAAGTTTTTTTTTTTAAAATCACTTATAGTTCTTAAGAGCAAATCTCATTAATTATCTCAATAGCAAAATTTGATTTATAGTCAATTTATAAAATTTTAAGATTAAAAATTACTTGGTTTTACAAAAGGAGTATAAAATTTGTTCCACAAAGTCTACAAGTCTTGCAATGTATTGCGAAAACTTTTTGTTCAATACGATTGCGACATATATCCATACATATAATTAGGTAGAATTATAAAATTGGTCCACCATATTATGAAACAACCCGGGTCAAATCCCGAGTCCGGAACAAATCTCGGATCAAATCTCAAGTCCGAATCGAATCAAATCCATCAAAATAAGGCCTCAAATCACTGGCCCAATTGTATCTTCTTGGGTCATCTTAGCCCACCACAGGCTACCAAAAGGTCATGACTTGAAGGTACTATTGGTAGTAACTTATTTCCTTATATGCAGATAAATTTTTTCCCCTATCTTTCGATGTGGGACTGGGGTGTTACATTAGATATGTCGTTAAAATATTACCAACTATAGTTATCCACATAACTTGCACCTAAAAAGTTGACATATAAAGTCGCAAGATGTGTCGCCCCTAAATTCGGGCCTATCACTACTAGAAATTTAATCTATAGCGACGAGCTATAGCGACGGTCGGGACGGAACCGTCGCTATAGGGTGTCTATAGACCCGATCACGGAATGGCCGTAGGTATAGAGAGAAAACACAGCTCTATTGCAAGGGTCGCCGCTTGACCCACGCTATAGACATAGAAAAGGCCCTACACCGAGGCCTTTTATTTGGCCGTAGCTAATGGGAATTTCGCTCCAAACTAAATTCACTCCCTCCATTATTTTCAGGCTCCAAAAATTCTCTCAAGCTATCAGTATACTAATTTTTTTTCCCCAAAAACTCGATCCCTCTTAACTCCCCTAAATCTCTTATAGCCAACCCTAAATCTCTCGTACCCAACCGTAAATCTCGTAACACGAAATCATCTTACCCAACCCATAAGTGGCCAGCAACGATCCAGAGCACAGAGAAGAGGAAGAAACTGTTACCGGCAAAGATGAAGATAGGGGAGCACAAGTCGCTCCAATCGTAAGGCTAGAAGCGATCGCCGTCACTACTGGTGAAGAACACAATCCTCGATCTATACTTTCTCTCAATCTTATTATTTGCTAATCCATCTGTTAGAACAAAATTTAGGGTTTGTTTTTTTGTTTAATTGTTTTGAATTTTTGTGCAGTAAATAAAAGCTTTATATATTCAGCACTTAGGCGATTTTTTTTGTGCAGTAAATCGAAGCCTATGTTGAGTTCTTATGTTAGAATTGATCAGACTTAGATCACTAAATCAATTGGGGTTCACAAAGATTTGAACTCTCTTCCAAGTGAGTTAACTCTATACAGTTGTTGAAAGTTTATAATTGCAATTGCTTTTATATTTTATTATGCACTTATGACTAGGAAATGCTTGCTGCAATTTGGGGCCTCGTAAAAGAAATATTTTTAATTGCAGAGCTGGTAGATTTGACTTAATCAAAGTACCAAATATATAAGCTTGATAGTGCCTTTTGCTATTTGGAGCATTATAAAAGTTGCGATTTTTAATTGCCCAAATCATTGTCGGGCAATTGGACAAATAAAGATTGAATTTGCATAGTATATTTAGAAGGACTGAAGATCAATTAAGAGCACATTTTCATTTGGGTTTTGATATGGTCGTGAGTAGAGTATTAGAGCAGGTTAGTGAATGCTTTTTCGGTGCAATTTACTACTCTAGTAATGGTGTTTACGATACCGTGATAATCATGAACACATTTTTTAAGATGTTAGTTTTTGGGAAAAAAGGTAGTGCTTGTCTGTTTTTTACAAAATTTAAAAAGGATGATGCCTTTTACTGTTTTGGAATCCAACAATTTTGAGGCAGTAATCAATTTATATTCCTATATGCAATAATGAAAGACAATTGGGAAGTAATCAATTTTGAGGCAGTAATCAATTTATATTCCTATATCGCCGGTAGATTGGAAGGATTCCACTCTTCTTAAATTTCATTAATTTCAGAGATACATTTAGAATGTTACTAATGATACTTCCTTGCGCCAACACTTATTGTTATTTCACTTATTTGTATAGATAAGTTCACAAAAGAAGAAGACATGTGTTATTGCTCCAAAACGCTTTGTACAGAAACTGAAGAAGCAAAATTAGATTTTTCGCAGTTACATGCACCAGGTATGGGTGCTTATCATGAACTACTTATTTTTGTTTTTGTATATGTTGGATTGAAGTCTGAAGACTTGGGGACTATTTATATTAGTAGAATCTAAATGAAAACGTCATTGGTCCAAAATAGCTCGTATGTTAACTTGTTATGGTGACTTATTTTGTGTTTAAATTATATTTTTTGGAAGGTTAACCAATAATATGGATTTTTCCTTTACCATGCCTCACTTCATTGTTGATAATTATTATCATCGATTTATTTTTATTTTTATCATTTTTTAAAACTTCTTTTCCTTTTTGCCCCTTTCTCTTCTTTCAGTTATTATAAATTCATGCCTTAGGTCTGTATATCTGGTGTACCCTTCTGTATAAGATTAACAGTGCGTGTTTGGTATGCTGATATTTAGTTGTGTTACTACCAGTCTATCATTTGACATAAAATATATTCTTATTTTTTAAAGGATGCACATGAATTCTTGAATTATTTGCTAAATGAACTTGTTGACTTGCTGGAGAAAGAGGCTCGAAAGGAAAAAGGTGATCCAGAAACTTCATCGCCGTCTGAAAATATTGCAAATGGACCGAGAAATGGTCTTCCTAATGGTGTGCAAAAAGACCCTCTTGTAACCTGGGTGCACAAAAATTTTCAAGTAACTTCACTTTGCCTTTTCTTCTTCCTTGCATTTACAATTTGTAGTAGTAGATTTATTGCTCACTCTGCTTAAACATCAAATGTAGTTGTTCTTGCTTCCATTATTACCGTTTGCAGTTTCTCATTCTCCTATATGACTATTATTTAGGGTATACTCACAAATGAAACAAGGTGCTTACAATGTGAGACGGTAATGGCAAGAGATGAAACTTTCTTGGACTTGAGCCTTGATATTGAGCAGAACATTTCAATCACAAGTTGTCTGAAAAATTTCAGCTCGACTGAGACTTTAAATGCGGAGGACAAATTCTTTTGTGACAAGTGTTGCAGGTCGGTATCATTTGTTGGCACTTTTGACTGTTGGATATTATGTTTGCTATATTGTTGTAGTTCACACCTTAAATATATATATATATATATATATATATATATATATATATATATATATATATATAAACCTCTCTTTCAGGCGCTTGATCAATTATTTTTATTCATTTTCTTTTCAAAATGAATAAAAATAATTACTAACCATATATTACTCTATTCTTTAACAATAGTTAAATAATAGGATTTCATAGATACTACAAGGTTCATAGATACTATGATATTATTGTAAAAATATGGACCTTGTAGTATCTATGATATTATGGTTAGGAAGGCATAGTAATATATGTAAATATGGTTACTTAAAATTATTTTTATTCATTTTCTTTTCAAAATGTAGTTCTAACTTTATGCTTATGTGTACTAAATACTAATGTCAGGTATTTCCTCTATACTGTTGCAAAGAGAATTGCTTCCAGAATAGTCATGTTCCTCCCAATGAATGTTAATCTCAATCAACTAGCAGAGTTGTCTTTATCTGCCAACACTCCATGGTCACTGGACGTATGTGGACCAATTTTTCAGAACTTACAATTATTTATTTTCATATGCTAATACATTTCTACGTTAAGGCAGTCTTGAATTACCACCTCTCTCATAATAACAAATACTTCATATATTGGATGTTATCTAAATTGATATGAATGTAATAAGAGTGTTATTTTATTTATTTTCACTGTTTTTAACTTCTCACCCTAAGATTCAAACTTTTCCACTGATAGGGGTCAGATTGTAAAGAATTTTCTGCAATGCTACAGAAAGCTTTGGAGGGTGCCATAATACTGGATACTTTCCCCAAGACAACTGTACATGTTTTTGCATTGGTGTTGGAATCTGGTGGCAGTAAGTCCTGAATTTTACATTTGGTCATTATGTAATGTTTAGAGTTGATAACTTTCATCAGTTAGTGCCTAGAAGCTCAGCTCAATAAAGGAGCACCAAAAAGAATAATTAGCTTGACAAATACCTAAATTGTTTTATCTTATCTTTGATTTTTTTGAGTTCTTCCTGATTTTGTTTTATACTTGACCACTTGCATATTGAATGGTGCGTGCTAGCTTACTGAGCAGAGAAGTAGATTGTAGGATCTCAGTTCATAGCATCACTATATTATGCTGAATTCTCAGCATTTAACTGTAAAATTGTTATTATTATCTTGACAGTAATTGCTTCACTGTTTAATATTAGTGGAGTGTCTTTCCTTATTTATTTCTTTATGTGTTAAAGATCTTCAACTATGATGACTGCAGGTGATCTTCCCGTGGTGATATCATGTGCTAATCTTGTTCTAACAGATGCAAGAATCATGTTAATTGCCTCGGTTTCTGTGGTAGGTATCATGAGTGGCCCATTTTTTTCGTTAATAGTGTAAATTGTTAGTTGTTAATTATGGTTGGTCATCTTTTCTTTAAATACATGTTCATTTAAGAATGCTTCTTAGATGAATTTGTGCATAATGATTTATTTGTATGTGATTCCGTTCTTGAACTCACATCTTATACTTTAATGGTATTTAGTCTTGTCTGGGAAAGAACCTTGTTATTGATCCTGTTTTGGAGGAAGAAAAGTACCAAGATGGAAGCCTAATGATTACAAGTATGCCGTTTTGTAATGAGGTTACTCAGATGACTATTACTGGAGAATGGTATTCACGAGGTATGGAAAATTACTGGCTTCACCTGTAATTTGTAATTAGTTGTTATGGTTTGTAAGCTTTCTGTATGTTTTTTTCGTATACAAAGCCTTTCCTATGACGATTCTTTTTGTAAATAATTTGTCTAAACGTCTCAATATAATCAATTAATCACCTGAATAATTTCATTTATGATGCAATTTTGCCCCAATAGAAGACTTGAATGATTCATTTGGCATAAAGTTGTAACTAGTTATGTGACGCCCCCAAAATTAGGTATACATCACCCATCTTGGGTCGTCAGATACATAGTACAGAATACAAATACAACTTACTAATACAACTGTCGTGTACAATACGACAAAACATAAACTGTGAGTTTGAATACAAATATTATCTTCTAGAGAGTATTCATACTCAAAAGGAGTCTTCATTACAGTTATTAACACACTATTACATAGAATAGTGAGGACTACTAACTAATACTATCATTCGGACCATCACTCCGTTTCCTGACTTGCTTCAGCTACGTTCTCATTTCCTGAAGAGAACAGTGAAAGAAAGTGTGAGCTTAACTAGCCCAGTAAGAAATATTATGACTAAGATAATGCAGAATAAATTATCATTAGCCATCAACAATGTTAAATTGATAAAATATAATAGACATCAAGTTTAACTGCAGCGGAACAAGCAATCCATTAAAAGAGTCAAGTAGAAAATAAATTCTACTATCTTTTATGATTTAAAAGGTTTTTTAACACTGTGATCGCTGGGACTCAGCTTAATAAAATAATTCACATCATCGAATCACCCATGCACTACGGCCAAGGATATTCGTGTATTCATTAATGGTCATGATCATGCCAACAACTGTCCATCAACGCACTACGGACCAATGAGGACTTTTACCACACCATTTGTAACATTACGGTCATGATTATACCGAATAATCCCTGGTCATAATCATACCAAGTTTATCTATGCACTACAGGCCACAGATGACTTTTAATATTTTATAAACATGAGGATGATGACAATGATATAAGAATTCAATAAAACAAGTTCAAGAATTAATTTATCCAAGAATTTACAACGTCTAAATTGTCAACATGCTACTGCTTTGTGGAGTAAAATTCAAGAATGCTTAGAAGAATATTTTCATGAAAAGATACTGGATGAAACGCAATTATCAAGGATATTCCATAAATTTCATGGAGTATAGAAGTCAAAACTTAACCAACTGAGTATAATAAAGAATAAAATAACAAAAGAAATCACAATACATGCGATAGACCGCACAGACAGGTTATTCCAACAGAATATTAAATAATAGAACCAGGTCCGGCGTAAAATGCACAGACAAGATATAATAGAAGAATGCCACCAAGTATAGGGTAGACTGCGTATACAGGTTATTCCAACAGAATAATAAATAATGGAATAATAGAAGTTCTCTTCATGAATACAAAAGAAATAATACCCCTTACCGTTTTAAAGAAGAACTGAAATAAGGAAGTAGTTAAGTAGCAGAATATTTTTCTTCTCTCTCTCTATAGTTTCTCTCTCTAGAGTTCAGTGAATTCGTAAGAAATAATGAAGGAATGAGCTGCTATTTATAGAAAAATAGAATGCATAGTAACTAATCCATGAACGGTCCAGATTGATTACTTTAATCTGACGGTCCATATTTAAAAAAAAATCTTTTAAGTAAAATATAATATATCATATATATATATATATATATATATATATATATATATATATATATATATATATATATATATATAACATCAGCTCACGGGTGCACCGAATGATAATTTTACGAACGAAATTGAAGCAGCCACGGATGTCATGCGCAAGACTTTGATTACCAAAATCAAGTAAAACAAAAATAAAATAATATATATATATATATAACAATAATAATTGTACTCCCCATTTCTTATATAAATAATACATATAATACTTTATCATGTGATTTCCCCCCCCCCCCACTACAATCATGCCACCGTATATTATATATATATATATATATATATATATATATATATAACTTTCTACTGGCTATTCTGAAAAATGGTAAATGGGGGTCCATTAATAAGCAAAACTGAGTGACTTCTCACGTAAGCATCAATAATCAATACCGTGTGCTACTATGCAACCACGCGTATTACTGTTCTTTTAACACCGAGTGTTTCAACAGTTAACGGTAAAACTTCCGCCATTATTTTCATAAAGTATTTTTGTCGTTTTCTCAATCTGACAATAATTTTGTTGTGGGGTCTACCAATGATTGCGCCGTCGTACGAATATTTCCCGACAAAAAGAATATTCCCCGACCAAACGAATATTTTATAACAACTTGCATACTATGCAAAATTTATAAATATTACCCACAATTATATCAAATTAACTCCATAATATTCAAAAATGATATTTATAGAAAAATTCATCTTTATAAAAGTTGGGGTCTTACAAGTTATGAGTATATGCCTGGGTCATGTGCTTCCACTCTTGCACCCTCATATATTTTCCAATTAGTATTAATGTTCGACTCTCATCTTTATCCGGCTCATATATGCTTTTAGGGAATCATGTACAGGGAGACATCATATTCGAAACTATAACTGTATATTCAGGCATAGCGAAGGTATAGAAGGCATAATCTGTAACAATAATATATTATTGTCTGATATTAAAAACAAATGTGCTAGTAAACAATATATTAAGTTGTGTTTGCTGTAGAAGCACTCTATCCCAAACTAGTTGTTAGCAGGCTGAAAATGAATCCCATATGTATGCATAAAAGTAAAAAGGTAGAAAGGCTGAAAATGAATCCCATATTTACTTCTCTTTTCTTTCTATATTTTATGGGTAGCAGCTGCTATGGTGCAAAACTTGATACATGCTATTATCCTCTTATGCTCTCATCATAAACTTTTGGTCTTGAACTGAGCTTGTGCTTTCTGAATTCGGTGCATAGGCGTATATTGAGTTCTATATCTGTCATTATGTTTACAGATTTTCTAATGCCCCAGAATCTGCTAGAATGGATTAGTCTTCATTCACCAAAGAATACTTTTTAAATAGAGAAACTTTGGTTACAGTTCTACTGCTAGTAGATGCCAGTGTACCATCTCAAAAGATTGACCTCGACTGTGCTAATTGGCTTGGCTGAAATAATGTATGTTACTCGTTGTTTTTGTTATCTTCAAATACCCATTTAATTCATCACTAGACCTTTGAGGTAAAAGTTTGATATACTCTCATGATGTTTTATATTTCTGCCACACCTTTCAGATCGTAATGACGGTGGTGTTCACAAAATGTGACAGAATGAAAGGTGGCAAAGGAAAAAGACCTATTGAAAACATCAGGATCTATTTTGGAGAGACTTTAGAGCAACGGGAATCAGGATCTATTTTGGAGGTTATTGCTGCACAAGCCAAGAAAATTGTAGGGGATGAATTATTCAACTATTATATTGTAATGTTGTAATATGAATGATTTTAAATGATGTATATAATATATTTTTATGTTTTATTTTATATTGTATTTGGGTTTGTTGAATAAATGTGCATTATTAAATTATTATTTTTTAATTTAAAAAGGATATAGCGACGATCATCGACCGTAGCTATAGTGTGCTAGAAAACACATGCCTATAGCGACGGTCGCCGAGCGTCGCTATAGACATCTATAGCTACGGTCATGACCATAGCAATAGCCTTCAATGACCATAGGTAAAGAGCAAATACACAGTTTTGGCATGACCTATAGCGACGGTCGCCGATCGTCGCTATAGGCCAAAAGACCGTCGCTATAGGTTTTAGCGACGACTTCTACAACGATGGTCGACGACCGTTGCTATAGCCTATAGCGATGGTCTTTTGGCATATAGCGACGATCGGCGACCGTCGCTATAGGTCGATTCTCTAGTAGTGTATACAATTTAATTTGAGTCGTCAAAATACAAAACAATATACATAAATTTCCCTAATCATAATTATTACAATGCCGTGTATATAATTCAATTTGGGTTGCCAAAATTCAAAACAACATATATAAATTTTTTTAATTATAATTATTACAATGTCGTGTATAGTACAACAACATACACACATGCACACACACACACACACACACACACACACACTAGTATCTCATTAAAATTATTTTTACACTATTTTACAATTTAGTGAGGACTTCTTAAGAAAAATTAAAGGGTGAACTCAAATAGCCCAATAAGAAATACCATGATATGATTAGGATAACAAACGGATAAAATTATCTTTAGTCTACAATAGTGATATATCAGAAATTTAGAAAATGCTAAACAACATAAGTTTTTAACAAATAACAATAGTGGAATGAACAATTCATTAGAAGAGTCAAATAGACTCTAATGTCTACTATCTTCTCCAATTTAAAATTCATCATCAAGATTTCATCAACTGTAACACTTATGGTCGTGATGATCATGTCAAACAACAGTTTTACTTTGCACCCAAGTCAAAGAAAAATTTCACCACGTGTTTTTGTCACACAGAATAAAAACACTCAACAACCATATTGTCTTTGCACACTGGCCAAAGACATTCACAACAACTTGAGTAATGGTTAGTACAAATAACAAAGAATAAACAAAAATAATATGACTAATAAAACAATGAATGAACATTAGAGATCTGTAATTTATTTCTGTTTAAGGAATAATTTAATTTGTCTATAGTTCAATAATGTCCAAATTGTCAATACGTTTTCCAAAATATCGGAATGAGTTTAAGTCCGTCCAAGATTCATAGATATGAAGTTCAACGGAAAGGTTCGCGGTACAAGGAATATTTAAGTGTCTAAAATGTTCACAACTCAAATATAAAGTTCAAGTCAAAATGTCCATAGTCCAAATGTAAAGTTCAAAATCCAAAATACTCATAATCTAAAAGTTCATAGTTCAAATACAACGGTTAGAATTCAACAGGAAGTGTAAGACCCCAACTTTTATGAATAAAGATAAATTTTTCTTGAAATATATTTTTGAATATTATGGTATGGATTTGATATAATGTTATAGTTATGGGTAATATTTATAAATTTTGCAAAGTATGCAAGTTGTCATAAAATATTCGATTGGTCAGGGAATATTCGTTTTAACAAGGAATATTTGTACGATGACACAATCATTGGTAGACCCCACAACGAAATTACTATCGGAGTTAGAAAACGACAGAAGTATCTTTTTATAAAAATAACGACGAAAGTTTTACCGTTAACTGTTGAAATACCCGGTGATAAAAGTACAGTAATACGCGTGGTTGCATAGTAGCACACGATATTGATTATTGATGCTTACGTGAGAAGTCACTCAGTTGTATTCAATTATTACTACATGAATTGTTGCATAGTATAGCACGTTATTGATTCAATTATTGTCACAATATTTTATATTATTAAATCAATAATTGAGATGACAAGTTATTCATATTATTATTTGTATTATTGACAATGTCTAGAAAGTTCTGTCGAGGAAAGGGGTTTGGTCACCTAATTGTGCGCCAATAGGGAGAAATTCTTATCGAAAAATCCCCTCTTTCCTGGGAATGATCTAGTTGTTAATATTGCAAGTTATCTTATTAATGAATAAATATTGTTAAAAATATTGAGGGAATTTTTATGAAGTATTTGTTATAAATTTTACTTATTATTTGAACCCTCCACTTACCCATTTTTCAAAATAGTTGGGAGAAGTTATCTCAGTTTTGATATATATATATATATATAGTAAATTGAAATGGGGGCGGGGGAGAAGAGACTTGGACGGGAGGGAAGTACTTTTATTATAACAAGTTTTGTTTTTTTTATGAAAAATAGAATATATTATATTTTATTATGCATAGTATTTGCATAGTTTTTGTATAGTAAATCATGTGAATTTCGAATTCAGCCGATTCAGCCCGTGAATTTCTTTACTGTTTGCTCGTGAAATTTTTTTCTAAATAGTATCCTTCCATTCTCCTACAATTGGATGCTTAGTTTAGAATTGAAAATCACACCAGAATCAGATAATTCTTCTTTTATAATATTGAGCGTATTTCTTTAGAGTTTAAGAAAACTTTGAGTGTAGAAAACAGTGAAAGTTTTTTTCAAGAATATTCCCGCTATACCAGTTGAAATACTCTCACTTTTAAGTTAAGGGATATTAATTATTTTTGTTCAGTATTCGTAAAAAATAATATTTTCTTCCATACTCTGTAGTATGTAAGTAATATTATTTCGTTTCAGATTCTGAATTCTACAATCATTTTGTTAAAGTATGGCTTTTATACTCTTTGAAATTAGTAAAATATCCTTGAAATTTGCGTTTCATCTAGTATATATTCATGAAAATATTATTATGAGCATTCTTGATAATTTTTGATCTTTTCATATTGGCATACTATTCACAGGCTACTATTCCCGAATTACTATTCACGGGGTTCTATTCACTCGGGTATTATTCACCCGGAGTACTATTCATGACAAAAATTGATTTCTTTTCCGTCCAAATCATTTTTGATACAATATTATTCTTAAATTTTACTGCATAAAGCAGTATCATATTGACAATTTGGACATTATTGAATTCTGAATAAATTAAATTATAAAATCTTTAAAATTTATTCTTGCTCTCATTTAATTGAATTCTTACATCATTGTCATCATCCCCATGCTTTTATTATGGTAAAATCATCTTTGGCCAGTAGTGCATAGATGGACTGTTGATTGGTATGATTATGACCAGGAATCATTCGGTATAATCATGACATGTAATCTTACAAATGATGTGGTAAAAGTCCTCATTGATCCGTAGTGCATTGATGGACAGTTGTTGGCATGATCATGACCATTGGTGATAACACGAATATCCTTGGCCCGTAGTGCATGAATAATTCGTGAATGTGATACTAATCAATATCCTTGACCCGTAGTGCATGAATAATTCAGTGATGTGGATTATTTATTGAGCTGAGTCTAAGCGATAAAATTGATGATAAACTTTTTAAATCATAGAAGATAGTAGATATCATGCTCTACTTGACTCTTCTAATGGATTGCTTGTTCCGCTGCAGTTAAACTTATTGTTTATTGTATTCTATCAGTTTAACTGTGACGCCCCCAAAATAGGTATACATCACCCATTCTGAGTCGCCAAAAAATATGATACAGAAACAACCACAACTTTATTAATATAATTATCGTGCAAAATATGACAACACACAAACTGTGAGTTAAATTATAAATATTATCTTCTAGACAATATCCATACTCAAATAAGTTCTCATTACAATTATTGATACACTATTTTACAAAATAGTGAGGACTATTATAACAACTGTCTTAGAACATCACTCCACACCCCGACTACTTTCCGCTATATTCTCGCTTCCTGAGAAGAAAAATAGAACAAAAAGGAAAAAGGGTGAACTCAACTAGCCCAGTAAAGAATATTATGACTAAGATAATATAGAACAAATTATCGTTAGTCCTCAACAGGGAAAATCTGATAGAATATAATAGACAACAAATTTTAGATCAACAACTGCAGCGAAAACAGCAATCCATTAGAAGAGTCAAGTATGGAATGAATTCTACTATCTTCTAGGATTTAAAAGTCTATCATCAATATTTTATTTATGTAACATCAATCAATATACATCTTGAATCAAATATTCATCCTTGCACTACAGGCCAAAGATATTCATTTGTATCACCAGTTGGTCATGTTCATCTAAACACCTGTTCATCTTTGCACTACGGTTTAAAGATATTCATCAGTTAATCATTCATCTTTTAAGAATGATGAAAAATATCTTAAAGAAAATGAATCCAGTGAGACAAAATGACAAATATTAGGAATTCGTACTATAGTTTATCCAAGTTCAAAAAAACTCCATAATAATTAATTGTGGAGCAAAATTCAAGAATGAAGATCAAAACTTAGATACAATCAAAGCTAGTAACCATAATAAACAACTTGGACAAGAATTTTTTTTTTAATTTTTTTGTGAATAGTGTCGTATACGTGAATAGTAACCCTGACACAAAAAGATAAGAATTTTACAAGAAAATTTTTACCAATATTCCGATATAATGATATTAAAAAAAATAACATCATATACGAAAAAAATAACATTCCTTAACTCAAAAGAACAGTACTTCTGGCTGGAATATCATATATAACGCTGAAGGAAACTTACATCGTATAGCAACACTCAAAGTATCGAAATACTCAAAAAAATACGCTCGATAATATAGAGAGAGAAAAAACTTCAGTTTCTGGTGTGATTTTCAATTCTAACTTAAGCATCCTATTTATAGGAAAATGCTTAGAAGACTAAAGCGGAAAATTTAATAAAATAATATATTTATAAAAAAATTCACGCCCACCTTATAAAATCTGAATTCAGCATGTTTACCACTCATGTGGGGCCCACCCAATTACAAAAAAATGTTTTTCTTAAAATAAATATTTAAAACTCTAAAAATTAATTAATTCGGAACTTCAATAATTCATAATAAATAGCTCTTTATCAGAAAAATTCGAATCTTATGTCCATTCCATAGGAAATTTAATTCTCTACAACTTTGTAAGTTTAAGTTTTTCTAAATTCCAAGCAGAAATTGACCGAAACCCACATACGGACGATTTTACAGGCTATAATCAAATTTCAGTCAAAAATGGGGTCCACCAACATGTTTAACATGTTTTTAGCATTAATTGAAACAAAAATACTCTTTCACATTTATTCATATATCACGCATTCATTGTAAAAATATCTCTATTATTATATTATTGTAATATAATAATATATTTAAATAAATTATTTTATTAGAAAAGATAAAATATCAATTTTTAACAATTGTCACTTTTCTAAAAATTCCTCTATTTATATCCACATAAATAAATATTTTTCTTTTCATATAAATCAATAATTAATTATTCATAAATAATATTACAGAATCACAATAATGACAACTAGGTCGTTCCCAGAAAAGAAAGGGCTTTCCGGTAAGAATTTCTCCTTACTGGCGCGCAATTAAATAACCTCTCCTAGACAGAACTTTCTAGACATTGCCAATAATGTTATCTAATAATATTATTAAAATAATATGAATTATTGATCTGATAATAGGAAATACTGTGTAGTGACAATTATTAAAATAACAATAATATAAAATATCAACATAGCAATTATTGAATCAATAAAATAAAATATTAAATATTAATTACTGTAACAATTATTGAGTAGTGTCTTCTTACGTAAAAATTAATAATTGGTACAATACCGTGTGCTACTGTGCAACACCACGTATTACTGTATTTTAACCACCGGGTATTCTAACAGTGTTAACGGTAATAACTACGCCGTTATTTATAAAAATTCATACTTGTCATTTTCTTCATCCAATCGCTTTCCGTTATGGGGTCCACACAAAGCTGCGCCGTCGTATAAATATTCCCCGACAACAAGAATATTCTACGACCAAACAAATATTCCTCGACAACAATAAATATTTTATAACCACTTGCTTATTTGAAATATTTGTGTATTTTACCCATAACTAACCACATTAATCAAATCAACCCATTACTATTTCAAAATAATAAATAGAAGAAATTCAATTTCATTTATAAAAAGTTGAGGTCTTACATTAACACTGTTGAAGGCTAACAATAATTTATTCTGCATTATCTTAGTCATAATATTTCTTACTGGGCTAGTTGAGCTCACCCTTTTACTTTCATTGTTCTCTTCAAGAAATGAGAATGTATTCGGGACTAGTCGGAGAATGAAGTGACGGTATAAGATGGTGGTTGTAGTAGTCCTCAGTATTTTATAAAATAGTATGATAATAATTGTAATGAGGACTCCATTTAAGTTTGGATACTGTCTACTAGACAATATTCGTGTAAAAACTCTCAGCTACATTTTTGTCGTATTGTATAAGAAAGTTTGTATTTAAATTCTGTACCATGTATTTGACGACCCAATATGAGTGATGTAAACCTATTTTCGGAGTGTCACAGGAAGGTTCAAGTCAAAAGATATTAAATGAAACACAAACTATGTAAGACCCCAACTTTTTATAAATAAAATAGAATTTTCTCTATTTATTATTTTGAAATAGTAAGGGGTTGATTTGATTAATATGGTTAGTTATGGGTAAAATGCGCAAATATTTTAAATAAGCAAGTGGTTATAAAATATTCATTATTGTCGTGAAATATTTGTTTGGTCGTAGAATATTCTTGCTGTCGGGGAATATTTGTACCACGACGCAACTTTTTGTGGGCCCCATAACAGAAATTGATTGGATGAAGAAAATGACAAGTATGAGTTTTTATAAATAACGGCGTAGTTGTTACCGTTAACACTGTTGAAATACCCGGTGGTTAAAACACAGTAATACGCGGTGTTGCACAATAGCACACGATATTGCACCAATTATTGATTCTTACGTAAGAAGTCACTACTCAATAATTATTACCGTAATTACTGTTTAATATTTTAATTTATTGATTCAATAATTGCCGCGTTGATATTTTATATTGTTGATTCAATAATTGTCATTGCATAGTATTTCAAATTATCATATCAATAATTTATATTATTTAAATAATATTATTAGATAATATTATTGACAATGTCTAAGGAAGTTCTATCTAGGAGAGGTTATTTAATTGTGCGCCAGTAAGGAAAAATCTTTACCGGAAGGCCCACTCTTTCCTAGGAATGACCTGATTGTCATTATTGTAATTATGTAATATTATTTATGAATAATTAATTATTGATAAAAATGATAAGAAAATATTTATTTTATATGGATATAAATGAAAGAATTAATGCTGAGGTGTTTTATCAATATTTTGTCGGAATGGAGAAATTTTAGAAAAGTGACCATTATTGAAAATTGATATTTTATCTATATTATTATATTACATTATAAATGTATAATGTTGTAAGACCCCGACTTTTATGAATAAAGAATAATTTCTCTCGAAATATATTTTTGAATATTATGGTGTGGATTTGATATAATGTTATAGTTGTGGGTAATATTTACAAATTTTGTAAAGTATACAAGTTGTTATAAAATATTCGATTGGTCGGAGAATATTCGTTTTAACAAAGAATATTCGTACGACGACACAATCATTGGTGGACCCCACAACGAAATTACTGTCGGATTTAAAAAACGACAGAAGTATCTTTTTATAAAAATAACGGCGAAAGTTTTACCGTTAACTGTTGAAATACCCGGTGATAAAAGTACTGTAATACGAGTGGTTGCATAGTAGCACACGGTATTGATTATTGATGCTTATGTGAGAAGTCACTCAGTAATACTCAATTATTGCTACAACAATTGCTGCATCATATCTCTCATATTATTGATTCGATTATTGTCACAGTATCATCTGCATAATATGTTATATTATTAAATCAATAATTGAGACGATAAAGTTATTCATATTATTAAATTGTAATATTTACAATGTTTAGAAGTTCTGTCAATGAGAGGTTTGGTCATTTAATTGCGCGCCAATAGGGTAAAATGGTTATTGGAAAGCCCCCTCTTTCCTGGGAACGACCTGGTTGTTAAATAATGTGAGTTATAATATTAATGATGAATAAGCTCGTGTTGATTAAAGATGAATTTGATAGTTCTATTGTGTTAAAATTAATTGTGTTAGTGGAAAGCGACATTTATTTCGATAATAATTGATGTCTGGAGGTTATATTGTTCAATCGGGTATTCGGAGCACTTTTCGTGTCGGAGTACTATTCACGAGTTACTATTTACGAGTTACTAATCACGAGTTACTATTTACGAGTTACTATTAACGGGGTACTATTCACCTGAAAAATATATTTCTTTTTGGTCCAAATTATTTTTGGGCACAATACTATTCTATGAGGAGATGTGCTAATTTTTCAGACCGTTGGTTGAAATTATAATAGTAAATCAATATGGATCGTTGATTTAAAGTTTTAATAGTAACTTGTCCCTTTAGTTTTTTAAGAGTTATTTGTCCCTTCAGCTTTCCAAGAGTTATTTGTCCCTTCAATTTTTGAAGAGTTAATTGCCCCTTCGCAAATAGTAGTTGTCTCTTTAATATTACCAAGAGTCATTTTGACCCTTCGTTAAGACCAAGAGCCACTTTCAGTTCTTCTATAAATAGAAGCTCATTCCTTCATTATTTCTTACAAATTCACTGAACTCTAGAGAGAGAAACTATAGAGAGGAAGAAAAGTATTTTGCTACTTCACTTTTTCAATATCCAGTTTCTTCTAAGGTAAGGGATATTATTTGTTGTACTCGTAAGAGATATTATTTATATTGGTAAGGGGTATTATTTCTTTCGTATTCATGAAGAGAACTTCTGTTATTCCATTCTTTATTATTATATTGGAATAACCTGTATATGTGAAGTACCGCATACATGGTGAAATTCTTCTAATATTCCGTTCTTTATTATTCTGTCGGAATATCATGTCTGTGCGTTTACGCCGGACCAGGTTCCATTATTTATTATTCTATCGGAATATCCTGTTTGTGCGTTTATGCCGGACCTGGTTCCATTATTTATTATTCTGTCGGAATATCCTGTCTGTGCGTTTATGCCGGACCTGGTTCTATTATTTATTATTCTGTTGGGAATAACCTGTCTGTGCAGTCTATCGCACGCATGGTGAATCCTTCTGTTATTCCATTCTTTATTATTCTGTTGGAATAACCTGTCTATGTGGATTACCACATGCATGGTGAATGATCCTTTATATTAATTTCTTATTAAATTATGGAAATGATCTGTATATGTGGATTATCGCATGGCAGGTGAAGATCCATTTTCAGTTTCATATATTCTATTATACTCAGTTGGTTAAAGTTTTTACTTCTATACTCCATAAAATTAGTAGAATATCCTGGATATTTACGCTTCATCCAGTATCTTTTCATGGAAATATTCTTCTGAACATTCTTAAATTATACTCCACAAAGCAGCATCATGTTGACAATTTGGACGTTATTGAGTTCAGGATAAATTATCTTATTAATCTTTAACATTTATTCTTGAACTTGCTTTACTGAATTATTATGTCATTGTCATCATCCTCATATTTATATTGTAATGAAAGTCATCTTTGGCTTACGTGCATAGATGGACTTAGTATGATTATGACTAGGGATCATTCGGTATAATCATGACCAGTAATGTTATAAATGATGTGGTAAAAGTCCTCAGTGGCCTATAATGCATTAATAGACAGTTTTTGGTATGATTATGACCAGGGATTATTCGGTATAGTTATGATCGTTGATGATTTAATGAATATCCTTGGCCCGTAATACAAGGATGATTAGATGATGTGATTTATTTATTAAGCTGAGTCTCAGCGATAAAAATTGATGAAAACATTTTAAATCATAGAAGATATGAGATATTTTGCTCTACTTGACTCTTCTAATGGATTGCTTATTCCGCTGCAGTTAAACTTGATGTCTATTGTATTTTATCAGTTTAACATTGGTGAAGACTATTGATAATTTATTCTGCATTATCTTAGTCATAATATTTCTTACTGGGCTAGTTGAGCTCACCCTTTCTTTCACTGTTCTCTTCAGGAAATGAGAATATAGCTGGGACGAGTCGGAGAAAGGAGTGACGGTCCAGATGATAGCATTAGTAGTCCTCACTATTCTGTTAAATAGTGTGACAATAAATGTAATGAGGACTCCTTTGAGTGTGGATATTGTCTAGATGATAATATTCCTATTAAAACTCTTAGTTTATGTATTGTCGTATATTACACGACGGTTGTATAATTAAGTTTGTATTTATATTCTGTACCATGTATTTGGCGACTCAAGATGGGTGATGTATACCTATTTTGGGGGCGTCACAGTTGGTATTAAAGCTTAGGGATATGATCCCTGGCTAAGATGTGAGACAAGAACTAGGAGAGGAGAGACAGGGAATTCCTTCGCTAGTATGACCTACCTAAGTTTATTTGGTATTTAATTGGTCGGTCAGAGTATAGGGATAATATGTGATATGTTAATTAACCCTTGTTTTGTTGCAGTATTTGAAATGGCATCCGAAAATGTTGAGATAAGCAATGAAGTACATGAGACCATTAAGTCATCAACGATCAATGCCTAGGGTAATGTGTAACAGGAAGACAATAATTCTCATGTAAACAATAACACCGATGAAATGGTTAAAGATGGGATGGTCAGAGGCTTTATGCAATTCATGCAACATCAGGCGAAGGCGGCTCCTATCCAAAATACAAGTGGAAACACTGACAACTCTCGGATGGTCACCGCTAAGCAGTTCAAGGAGATGGGACCACCGGAGTTTTTTGGAGAGCCAAAACCACTTAAGGCGGAGACGTGGATAAAGTAGATCAACAAGATATTTGATGTCTTGGAATACTCCGAGGAGCAAAAGGTTCCCTTTGCCACCTTCATGTTGCGTGCAGAGGCAGATTACTGGTGAAAATCTGTAAAGCGTACTCAACCTACCGCACTGAAGATGTCTTGGGAGAAGTTCCAAGAGTTGTTCAATGACAAGTACTTTTCTGAAAGTATTCGTCACATGAAGGAGGTAGAGTTCATCAAGCTTGAGCAAAACAATATGACCGTGGCACAGTACGAAGCTAAGTTTGCCAAGTTATCTCGGTTTGCGTCCCACTTGGTTGATAATGAGGAAAGAATGACGCGGATGTTTCTAAGAGGTTTAAAACTTGAGATACGTCAATATCTGATTTCTCATAAACTGTGTTTGTATTCAGATGTTGTAAATAGGGCTCAGTTATTGAAACGCGCTAACGAGTCAACCCAACCAAGAGAAAGTAGCCGACAAAATGATAATACCAATGGTAGCAGTCATCGAAGCTGTAACAACAAGTGTGGAGGGAATCAACATGCCAGAAATGATAACCACTTCGGTGTTAATCATGGCCAAGACAATAGGAGTGGAAAATTCATGAAGAGAAGGTTCAGCAAAGATGGAAAGATGTCAGCACCAGCACTCGCTGTTAAGAAAGAAGAACGACCGCCGGTCGTATGTTACAAATGTGGAGGGGAGGGACATATCAGTCCAAACTGCGTGATGCAGTCCAAAACGTGTTATAATTGTGGAAAAGAAGGTCACCTAACCCGATTTTATCGTGCACCAAAGTCAAGTCCAGCTGGGATGGAGGCATCAAAGGGTTTCCCAGACAAAACAAAACCGGTTGTTCAAGGGAGAGCGTTTGTCGTAACCTCCCAAAAAATGAGAAATCCGAACGATGTGATCACGGGTAAGCTAACCATAAACTTTAGCGAAGTTTATACTTTATTTGATACCGGTTCTACCCATTCCTTTATTTCTCTTACTTGCGCTCAACGTTTAAATTTGACTCCGAAGAAATTAGACTTTGATTTATCTGTTGAAACTCCGTTGGGAGAAACCTTCATTACATCCACGGTTTATAAGTCTTATTTGATTTAAATCGGTAACCGCACGTTACCTGTCGATCTTATTTCTTTGAAAATACTTGTATTTGATGTGATTTAAGGGATTGATTGGTTAACTACTCATCATGCTAAAATCGATTATTTTCGTAAGGTTGTTAGCTTTCATATTCCTAACCAACCTATTATACGAATTCAAGCAGCCAAACCACTAAAATCAATCACTGTCATATCAAGCCATAAAGCTATTCGTTTATTGAAAAACGGATGTCAAGCTTTCTTAGCTTATGTCACGGATCTAAACAAAAATACGTCAGTTTTGAATGATATTTCCATTCTTAATAAATTTCCTGACGTATTCTCTGAAGAACTTCCTGGCCTACCCCAAGAGCGTGAAATTAAATTTTGTATCGACCTTGAATCTGGTACAAAACCCATTTCCAAAGCCCCATATCGAATGGCTCCTATTGAACTTCAGGAGTTAAAAACTCAACTACAGAAATTGTTAGACATTGGTTTCATTCGTCCTAGTACGTCTCCTTGGGGTGCTCCTGTTCTATTCGTGAAGAAGAAAGATGGAAGTATGCGACTTTGTATTGATTATCGGGAGTTGAATCATGTCACCATCAAAAATAGGTACCCGTTATCTCGTATTGATGATATGTTTGACCAGTTGCAAGCCACCAAATTCTTTTCAAAGATCGATCTTCGTTCTGGATATCATCAATTGAAGACTAAAACTGATGACATTCCAAAGACTGCTTTCAGAACTCGGTACGGGCATTATGAATTCCTAGTCATGTCTTTTGGATTGACTGATGCTCCTACTGCCTTCATAGACATGATGAACCGAGTATTCAAGGAATATTTGAATCACTTTGTGGTCGTCTTTATTGATGACATTCTTATATACTCCAAAACCCGTGAAGACCATGAGCAACACTTGAGGCTGATACTTCAAAAGCTTCGTGAAAACAAGCTATATGCCAAGTTGAAGAAATGCAAGTTCTGGCTTGAGGAAGTAACATTCCTTGGACACGTAGCATCAAGTCATGGAATATCTATTAACCCAGCAAAGATTGAAGTAATTCAAAGCTGGGAGCAACCTAAGTCGGTGACCGAGGTACGTAGCTTTCTCGGCTTAGATGGTTATTATCGGAGATTCGTAGAAGAATTTTCTCAAATCGCTACTCCATTAACGCAGCTAACTCGAAAAGATAAAAAATTCGTTTGGAGCGAGGAATGTGAAAAGATTTTTCAAGAACTCAAGAGTAGACTCATTTCAGCACCTGTTCTGACAATACCATCTGGCACGAAGGGATTTGTCATTTATAGTGATGCTTCAGGCAAAGGATTAGGATGTGTTCTCATGCAACATGGGAAAATCATACCCTATGTCGCACGACAACTCAAAGAATATGAAAGAAATTATCCTCCTCATGATCTAGAGTTAGCCGCTGTCGTTTTTGCGCTTAAGATTTGGAGGCATTACCTATATGAAGAGAAGGTGGAGATCTATACGGATCATAAAAGCCTCAAATATTTCTTCACTCAGAAGGAACTCAACATGCGACAACGACGTTTACTTGAGCTGTTGAAAGATTATGATCATACCATCCAATACAATCATGGAAAAACGAACGTAGTAGCTGACGCGTTGAGTAGAAGATCATATGCGGGCACGAGTGCATTATTGTCAACGCAAGGGCCCATTGTGTATGACTTACGAAGGATGGAGATAGAGTTAAAGACTCCAGGGACCCATATGATGATGGTGATTATACTAGTAGAACTGACTTTAATCGATAAAGTTAAAGCTGCTCAAGCTACAGACCTGGAGCTGATGCATATGAAGAAGAAAATGGAAGAATGTGCTATTCCGGAAGCAAGAATCGATGAAGAAGGAATACTTCGAGTAAACTCCAGACTTTGTGTTCCTAACGATTCTGACTTGAAGTATAAAATCATGATGGAGGCGCACAACACACTGTTTGCAATCCATCCTGGGAGTACCAAAATATATCGTGATCTTCGTCATACATTTTGGTGGAGCAATATGAAGAGAGAGATAGCGCTGTTTATCTCAAGGTGTCTAACTTGTCAACGAGTCAAGGCAGAGCATCAAGTGCTAAAAGGTCCATTGCAACCACTTAAAATTCCAAAATGGAAGTGGGAGCACATTACCATGGATTTCGTTACTGGTCTTTCCAAGGTTTCTTAAGGCATAGATGCGATTTGGGTCATTGTTGATAGATTGACCAAGTCTACTCATTTCTTACCGATATGAGAAACTTATACACTTGAACGTCTTGCTAGTATGTATATAAACGAGATTGTAAGATTGCATGGTATGCCAGTATCCATAGTTTCTGATCGAGACCCAAGATTCACTTCAAGATTTTGGGTTAGTTTGAAAAAAGCTATGGGCACGGATTTACGATTTAGTTCGGCATATCATCCTTAGACGGACGGACAATCAGAGAGGACTATTCAAACTCTTGAAGATTTATTAGGACTCTGTGTCCTTGAATTCAAGGAAAGTTGGGACAAGTTGTTACCATTGGTGGAGTTTTCCTATAACAATAGTTATCAAGCAAGTATTGGCATGGCTCCATTTGAGGCGTTGTATGGAAGAAAGTGTCGTTCGCCAGTATGCTGGGATGAGGTGGGTAAAGCAACGTTGTTGGGACCGAATTTGGTACGTATGACTACGGAAAATATTCAAACGATCCGACAACGTATAAAAATCTCACAAGATCGACAAAAGAGTTATGTTGATCTTCATCGAAAGGACGTGGAATTCGATATTGGAGATTCTGTGTTGTTACGTGTTGCTCCATAGAAAAGAGTTACGAGATTTGGAAAGAGAGGAAAGCTTAATCCTCGATTCATTGGCCCATTTATAATCCTCGAACGAGTAGGAACTGTGGCCTATAGACTCGCCTTACCGCCAAGTATGTCTCGTGTTCATAACGTTTTTCATATATCTATATTACGTAAATATGTGAAAGACCCGAACCACATTATTGAATTAGAACCAGATGAGATAGAGGAAGATTTAACGTATAAAGAGTTACCTGTTAAAATCTTGGATAAGAAAGATCATATTCTACGTTCTAAAGTTATACCTCAAGTCAAAATTTTGTGGAGAAACCACGATGTAGAGGAAATGACCTGGGAGTTAGAATCTGAGATGAAGTCAAGATATCCTCACCTCTTCGATATACTAGGTACGCACCCTAATTTCGAGGATGAAATTTTATAAGAAGGGGAGGTTGTAAGACCCCAATTTTTATGAATAAAGATTAATTTCTCTCAAAATATATTTTTGAATATTATGGTGTGGATATAATATAATGTTATAGTTGTGGATAATATTTACAAATTTTGCAAAGTAAGCAAGTGGTTATATAATATTCGATTGATCGGGAAATATTCGTTTTAACAGAAAATATTCGTACGACGACACAATCATTGGTGGACCCCACAACAGAAGTATTGTCGTAGTAAGAAAATGACAGAATTATCTTTTTATAAAAATAACGGCGGAAGTGTTACCGTTAAAACTGTTGAACTACCCGATAGTAAAAGTACAGTAATATGCGTGGTTGCATAGTAGCACACGGTATTGGTTATTGATGCATACGTGAGAAGTCACTCAGTAATACTCAATTATTGCTACAGCAATTGCTGCATCATATCTCTCATATTATTGATTCAATTATTGTCACAGTATCATCTGCATAATATGTTATATTATTAAATCAATAATTGAGACGATAAAGCTATTCATATTATTAAATTATAATATTTACAATGTCTAGAAGTTCTGTCAAGGAGAGGTTTGGTCACCTAATTGCGCGTCAATAGAGAGAAATCCTTATTGAAAAGTCCCATCTTTCCTGGGAACGACCTGGTTATTAAATATTGTGAGTTATAATATTAATGATGAATAAGTTCGTGTTGATTAAAGATTAATTTGATAGTTCCATTATTTTGAAATTATTTGTGTTAGTGGAAATCGACATTTATTTCGTAATAATTGATGTCTGGAGGTTATATAGTTCAATCAGGTATTCAGAGCACTTTTCATGTCGGAGTACTATTCACAAGTTACTATTCACGAGTTACTATTCACGGGATACTATTCACATGAAAAATATATTTCTTTTTGGTCCAAATTATTTTTGGGTACAATATTATTCTATGAGGAGATGTGCTAATTTTTCAGACCGTTGGTTGAAATTATAATAGTAAATCAATATGGATCGTTGATTTAAAGTTTTAATAGTAACTTGTCCCTTCAGTTTTTCAAGAGTTATTTTTCCCTCTAGTTTTTCAAGAGTTATTTGTCCCTTCAGTTTTTTAAAAGTTAATTGCCCCTTCGCAAATAGTAGTTGTCTCTTTAATACTACCAAGAGTCATTTTGACCCTTCGTTAAGGCCAAGAGCCACTTTCAGTTCTTCTATAAATAGAAGCTCATTCTTTCATTATTTCTTATGAATTCACTGAACTCTAGAGAGAGAAACTATAGAGAGAAAGAAGAAAAGTATTCTGCTACTTCACTTTTCTAATATCCAGTTTCTTCTAAGGTAAGGGATATTATTTGTTGTACTCGTAAGGGATATTATTTGTATTGGTAAGGGGTATTATTTCTTTCGTATTCATGAAGAGAACTTCTGTTATTCCATTATTTATTATTATGTTGGAATAATCTGTATATGTGAAGTACCGCATACATGGTGAAATTCTTCTATTATTCCATTCTTATTATTCTGTTGGAATAACCTATTTATGCGAAGTACCGCATACATGGTAAAATTCTTCTAATATTCCGTTCTTTATTATTCTGTCGGAATATCATGTCTATGCGTTTACCTCGGACCTGGTTCTATTATTTTTTATTTTGTCAGAATATCCTGTCTGTGCGTTTACGCCGGACCTGGTTCTATTATTTATTATTCTGTCAGAATATCCTATCTGTGCGTTTATGCCGGACCTGGTTCCATTATATATTATTCTGTCGGAATATCCTCTCTGTGCGTTTATGCCATACCTGGTTCCATTATTTATTATTCTGTTGGGAATAACCTGTCTGTGCAGTCTATCGCACGCATTGTGAATCCTTCTGTTATTCCATTCTTTATTATTCTGTTGGAATAACATGTTTATGTAGATTACCACATGCATGGTGAATGATCCTTTGTATTCATTCCTTATTAAATTGTGAAAATGATCTGTATACGTGGATTACCGCATAGCGGGTGAAGATCCATTTGCAATTTCATATATTATATTATACTCAGTTGGTTAAAGTTTTGGCTTCTATACTCCATGAAATTAGTAGAATATCCTGGAGATTTACGCTTCATCCAGTATCTTTTCATGGAAATATTCTTCTAAACATTCTTAAATTTTACTCCACAAAGAAGTATCATGTTGACAATTTGGACGTTATTGAGTTCAGGATAAATTAACTTATTAATCTTTAAAATTTATTCTTGAACTTGTTTTATTGAATTATTATGTCATTGTCATTATCCTCATGTTTATATTGTAATGAAAGTCATCTTTGGCTTACGTGCATGGATGGACCTAGTATGATTATGACCAGGGATCATTCGATATAATCATGACCAGTAATGTTATAAATGATGTGGTAAAAGTCCTCAGTGGCCTATAATGCATTGATGGACAGTTTTTGGTATGATTATGACCAGGGATTATTCGGTATAGTCATGACCGTTGATGATTTAATGAATATCCTTGGCCCGTAATACAGGGATGATTAGATGATGTGGTTTATTTATTAAGTTGATTCTCAGCGATAAAAATTGATGAAAACATTTTAAATCATAGAAGATAGGAGATATCATGCTCTACTTGATTCTTCTAATGGATTGTTTATTTCGCTGCAGTTAAACTTGATGTCTATTGTATTTTATCAGTTTAACATTGTTGAAGACTATTGATAATTTATTCTGCATTATCTTAGTCATAATATTTCTTACTGGGCTAGTTGAGCTCACCCTTTCTTTCACTGTTCTCTTCAGGAAATGAGAATATAGCTGGGACGAGTCGGGGAAAGGAGTGACGGTCCAGATGATAGCATTAGTAGTTCTCACTATTCTGTTAAATAGTGTGACAATAAATGTAATGAGGACTCCTTTGAGTGTGGATATTGTCTAAATGACAATATTCCTATTAAAACTCTTAGTTTATGTATTGTCGTATATTACACGACAGTTGTATAATTAAGTTTGTATTTATATTATATACCATGTATTTGGCGACTCAAGATGGGTGATGTATACTTATTTTGGGGGCGTAACAAATGTGATAATATAATAATATAATAATGGTGATATTTTTACAATAAATGTGCGATATATGAGTAATTGAGGAAGAAGAGTATTTTTGTTACAATAAATGCTAAAGACTTGTTAAACATGTTGATGGGCCCCATTTTTGACTAAAATTTGATTATAGCCTGCAAAATCGTCCGTGTGTAGATTTCGGTCAATTTCTGTTTAGAATTTGGAAAACTTAAAATTATAAAGTTATAGAGAATTAAATTTCCTATGAAATAGACATAAGATTTGAATTTTTCTGTTAAAAGGGTTATTTATTATGAATTATCAAAGTTCTGGAATATTGGGTCTGAATTGATTTTGTTACAAAAAATGTTTAAAACATGTTTTTCATGTTGGTGGGCCCCACTTTCATGTGTAAAATTTTGAAATCAGATTTTCCAAGTGTGCGTATGATTTTTTATAAATATTAATATTTTATTAAATGTTCTGCTTTGGTGTTCTAAGCATTTTTCTATAAATAAGATGCTTAAGTTAGAATTGAAAAACACACCAGAATCTAAAGTTTCCTCTCTCTATATTATCAAGCGTATTTTTATGAGTATTTTGATACTTTGAGTGTTGTTATACGGTGCAAGTTTCTTTCAGCGTTATATCTGATATTTCAGTCAGAAGTACTACTCTTTTGAGGTAAGAGATGTTATTTTATTATAAAGTTTTTGCCTTTTCATGTCGGGGTTACTATTCACGACTTACTATTCATGAGTTACTATTCACGAGTACTATTCACGAAGTATGATGATTTTTCTTGTGGAATTTCTACCTTTTAGTGTCGAAATTACTATTCACGTATACGGCACTATTCACGAATACGACACTATTTACAGAAAAATTAAATTTTCTTTTTTGTGCTCAAGATTATCTGTTATGGTTCCTATCTTTGATTGGATCTATGTTTTGATCTTCATTCTTGAATTTTGCTCCACAGTTGATTATTATGGAGTATTTTTGAACTTAGATAAACTAAAGTACGAATCCCTAATTTTTGTCCTTTTATCTCACTAGATTTATTTTCTTTAAAATATTTTCATCATTCTCAGTCATAAATGGTGATATAACTGAATATCTTTGGTCTGTAGTGCAAAGATGAACGATTACATGATGAATATCTTTGGCCCGTAGTGCAAAGATGAACAGGTGTTGAGATGAACATGACCAACTGGTGATACAAATGAATATCTTTGGCCCGTAGTGCAAAGATGAATATTTGATGATTGATGTTACAGGGATAAAGTATTGATGATGAATTTTTAAATTCTTAGATGATAGTAGATCTCATTCTCTACTTAACTCTTCTAATGAATTGTTGTTTCCGCTGCAGTTGTTGATCTAAAACTTATTGTCTATTATATTTTATCAGATTTTTCCTTGTTGAAGACTAAGAATAATTTGTTGTACATTATCTTAGTCATAATATTCTTTATTGGGCTAATTGAGCTCACCCTTTTCATTTTTGTTCAATTTTTCTTCTCAGGAGGCGAGAATATAGCGAAAACTAGTCGGGGTGTGGAGTGATGGTTCAAGATAGTTGTTTTAGTAGTCTTCACTATTTTGTAAAATAGTATATCAATAATTATAATGAGAACTTAATTGAGTGTGAATATTGTCTAGAAGATAATATTTGTATTTAAATTCACAGCATATGTGTTGTCATATTTTTCACGACAATTGTAATAATGAAGTTATAGTTATTTTCTGTACCATGTATTTGGCGACTTAGAATGGGTTGTGTGGACTTATTTTGGGGGCGTCATAGTTGGTATTAGAGCTTAGAGATATGGTCTCTAGCGGAGATCGGGGAATAGAACTAGGAGGGGAGAGACGAGTAAATCTTTCGCTAGTGTGTCCTACCTAAACTTATTTATTATTTAATTGGTCGGTCAGAATATAGGGGTATTATGTGGTATGTCAATTTCTTTAATTAACCTTTGTTTTGTGGCAGTATTTGAGAATGGCAGCTGAAAATGATAACAATAGAGTGAATAAGACCGTTGAGACACCTCTAATCACCAACAAGGATAATATGATGTCAGGCGAAGAAGAAATTAGAGATATCCATGTGGTGAGTGAAGAATTAATAGTTACACCCGATTTAGTCACAGAGGTAGCAGCTGAGAGTGAGGAAGAAGAGGAACCTGAGGAGGATTTATTAGGAAAACTTTATGATCAAAATGTAGAATTGTAAAATCGTATTCATGAGTTAGAAAAGCAGGCTGAAGAACGGCAGGCGGTCGTGGAGCAAAGGGATGCAACAATTCAAAATTGTGTTACCCGATGTGCGATGCTTGAATAGAAGCACTCTTTGGCAGAGTATAAGATATTAGAGCTAGAATCTGAGAATGCTACGATCAAAGTTCTGATGAAAGAAAAAAATAACTGAACGAATGAGAATAGAGGATGCATGGGTAAAAGCCGCACGATGCGTTGATATTGTAGAAAAAGACGTCTGATCCAATAAGGCCAAAATAGATGAAATGGATTTCACTTTTTGGACAACAATTGGGAGAATCCAACATCGAGTTCGGAATTACCCTATGCAGAGCGATCAACCCCAATTCGATATAGATCGGAGAGTAATGATTCAAATCATGGATCAGGAATGCAACGAAGCAATTGAGGGTGGAATATATTTTATAGCAAAGTTAAGTCCAGTTGGGAAGATGATACCAAAGGCTATCCCAGATGAGTCAAAGTCAGCGGTTCAAGGGAGAGCGTTGTTCGTGACTTTCCAAAATACGAGGAATCCAAACGAAGTTATCATGGGTTAATTAATCATAAATTCTTGCGAAGTCTATACCTTATTAGATACCGGTTCTACCCATTCTTTTATCTCTCCTGCTTGTGCTCAACGTTTGAACTTGACACCTGAGAAATTAGACTTTGACTTATCTGTTGAAACTCCACTGGGAGAAACTTTCATTACATTCACTGTTTATAAATCTTGCTTGATTCAGGTTGGCACCATCACATTACCTGTGATCTCATTTCTTTGAAAATACTTGCATTTGATGTGATTTTAGGGATTGATTGGGTAACCACTCATCATGCTAAAATTGATTATTTCTGTAAAGTTGTTAGTTTTTATATTCCTAACCAGCCTGTTATACGAATTCAAGCAACCAAACCATTAAAGTCAATCACTGTCATATCAAGTCATAAAGCCATTCATTTATTGAAAAACGGATGTCAAGCTTTCTTAGCCCATTTCATGGATTTAAATAAAAATACGTCAGATTTGAATGATATTTTTATTATTAGTGAATTTTATGACGTATTTCCTGAAGAACTTCCTGGCCTATCCCCAGAGCGTTATATTGAATTTTGTATCGACTTTGAACCCGGTACAAAATCTATTTCTAAAATCTCATATCGAATGGCTCCTATTGAACTTCAGGAGTTAAAAACCCAACTACAGGAGTTGGTACCCGAGCCTCTATCTGGTGACTTCCTTTGTGGAATGCACCGAAGCCAGACTCTCCGTAGAGGACGCTATATTTGTGTGGTGGTAAAACGATAGGTACCATTGTGACGTGCTATCCAAGATTGGGATATGAGTCACAGTTGAGAGCAACCTAAGTCAGTAATCGAAATACGTAGCTTTCTAGGCTTAGCTGGTTATTATCGGAGATTCGTGGAAGGATTTTCTCGAATCACTACTCCATTAACTTAGCTGACTCGAAAATATACAAAATTAAAACGGACCGAGAAATATGAGAAGGGTTTCCAAGAATTCAAGAGGAGACTCAATTCGGCACCTGTTCTGACAATGCCATCCTGGAAAAGCAAACGTGGTATCTGACGTGTTGAGTAGAAGATAATATGCGGATACGAGTGCGATATTTTTAACATGAAGACCCATTTTGTATGACTTACAAATGATAGAGATAGAGTTAAAGACTCTAGGGACCCACGTGATGATATACGAGTAGAATCGACTTTAATCGATAAAGTTAAAACCGCTCAAGCTACACACCGGAGTTGATGAATATAAAGAAGAAGGTACAAGAAGGCGTTATTCTAGAAGTAAGAGTCGATGAAGAGAAGAAATCTCAGCCCTCGATTTGTTGGTCCGTTTGAAATTCTCGATCGAGTAGGAAATGTGGCCTATAAACTCGCTTGACCACCAAGTATGTCTCGTGTTTATAACGTTTTTTTTGCATATCCACGCTACGTAAATATGTGAAAGACCCGAACCACATTATTGAGTTAGAACCAGACGAGATAGCCGAATATTTAACGTACGAGGAGGTACCTGTCAAGATCTTGGATAGGAAGGAGCATGTCCTACGCACAAAGGTTATACCACAAGTCAAAGTTTTGTGGAAGAACCAAGCTATTGAGAAAATGACCTAGGAGTTGGAAATGAAAATAAAAGCGAGGTATCCTCACCTTTTCGAAACACCAGGTACGTACATCAATTTTGAGGACGAAATTTCATAAGGAGGGGAGGTTGTAAGACCCCAACTTTTTATGAATAAAATAGAATTTTCTCTATTTATTATTTTAAAATAGTAAGGAGTTGATTTGATTAATGTGGTTAGTTATGGGTAAAATGCGCAAATATTTTAAATAAACAAGTGGTTATAAAATATTCATTATTGTCGGGGAATATTCATTTGGTCGTGGAATATTCTTGTTGTTGGAAAATATTCGTACGACGGCGCAGCCTTTCGTGGGCCCCATAACAGAAAGCGATTGGATGAAGAAAACGACAAGTATGAGTTTTTATAAATAACGACGTAGTTGTTACCGTTAACACTGTTGAAATAGTCGGTGGTTAAAATACAGTAATACGCGGTGTTGCACAGTAGCACATAGTATTGCACTACTCAATAATTGTTACAGTAATTACTGTTCAATATTTTATTTTATTGATTCAATAATTGCTGCGTTGATATTTTATATTGTTGATTCAATAATTATCATTGCACAATATTTTAAATTATCAGATCAATAATTTATATTATTTGAATAATATTATTAGATAGCATTATTGACAATGTCTAAGGAAGTTCTGTCTAGGAGAGGTTATTTAATTGCGCGCCAGTAAGGAAAAATCTTTACCGGAAGGCCCCCTCTTTCCTGGGAACGACCTGATTATCATTATTGTGATTCTGTAATATTATTTGTAAATAATTAATTATTAATAAAAATGATAAGAAAATATTTATTTTATGTGGATATAAATGAAGGAATTAATGATGAGGTGTTTTATTAGCATTTTGTCGGAATGGAGGAATTTTTAAAAAAGTGACAATTATTGAAAATTGATATTTTATCTATATTATTATATTGCATTATAAATGTATAATGTGATAATATAATAATATAATAATGGTAATATTTTTATAATAAATGTGCGATATATGAGTAATTAAGGAGGAAGAGTATTTTTGTTACAATAAATGTTAAACACATGTTAAACATGTTGATAGGCCCCATTTTTGACTGAATTTTAATTATAGCCTGCAAAATCGTCCGTATGTGAATTTCGGTCAATTTTTGTTTAGGATTTGGAAAAACTTAAATCTATAAAGTTGTAGAGAATTAAATTTCCTATGGAATAGACATAAGATTCGAATTTTTCTGATAAAAGAGCTCTTTATTATGAATTATCAAAGTTCTGGAATATTGGGTCTGAATTAATTTTGTCACAAAAAATATTTAAAACATGTTTTTCATGTTGGTGGGCCCCACTTGAATGTGTAAAATTTTGAAATCAGATTTTTCAAGTGTGCGTATGATTTTTTATAAATATTAATATTTTATTAAATTTTATGCTTTGGTGTTCTAAGTATTTTCTTGTAAATAGGATGCTTTAGTTAGAATTAAAAAATACACCAGAATTTGAAGTTTTCTCTCTTTATATTATCGAGTGTATTTTTGTGAGTATTTTGATACTTTGAGTGTTGCTATACGGTGCAAGTTTTCTTCAGCGTTATATCTGATATTCCAGCCAAAAGTATTTTTCTTTTGAGGTAAAAGATGTTATTTTCTTCGTAAATGATGTTATTCTTTCAATATCATTATACCGAAATATTGGTATGGATTTTATTATAAAATTTTTACCTTTTTATGTCGAGATTACTATTCATAAGTTACTATTTACGAGTTACTATTTATGAGTTACTATTCACGAGTACTATTCACGAAGTATGATAATTTTTCTTGTGAAATTTCTACCTTTTAGTGTCGGGGTTATTATTCACATATACTGTGACGCCCCCAAAATAGGTATACAGCACTCATTCTGAGTCGCCAAAATACATGGTACAGAAATAACTACATCTTTACTATTACAACATAAGAACTGTGAGTTTAAATACAAATATTGTCATATAGACAATATCCACACTCAAATAAGTCCTCATTACAATTATTGATACATTATTTCACAAAAATGGTGAGGACTACTAAAATAACTTCTAAAACAGATACTCCATGTTTTGACACCACGTGCCCTATGATTGTTACTTCCTCAAGCCAGAACTCGCATTTCTTCAACTTAGCATATAACTTATTTTCACGCAGCCTTTGGAGTACCAGCTTCAAATGGTGCTCATGATCTTCACGGCTTTTGGAATATATGAGGATGTCATCAATAAAGACAACAACGAACTGATCTAAATAATCCTTGAATACTCTGTTCATCATATCCATGAAAGCCGCAGGAGCATTAGTCAATCCAAAAGACATGACTAGAAATTTATAATGCCCGTACCGAGTTCTGAAGGCAGTCTTCGGAATATCCTCAGTTTTAACCTTCAGCTGATGATATCCAGAACGAAGATCGATCTTTGAAAAGAATTGTGCTCCTTGTAAAACTGGTCAAACAAGTCATCAATACGAGGTAGCGGATACCTATTCTTGATAGTGACATGGTTTAATTCTCGGTAATCAATACAAAGTCGCATACTCCCGTCTTTCTTCTTTACAAATAAAACAGGAGCACTCCAAGGAGATGTACTAGGACGAATGAAACCGATGTCCAATAACTCTTATAGTTAGACCTTTAACTCCTGAAGTTCAATAGGAGCCATATGATATAGAGTTTTAGAAATGGGCTTTGTACCATGTTCAAGATCAATAAAGAATTCAACTTCACGTTCCGGGGGTAGACCGGGAAGTTCTTCAGGAAATACGTCAGGAAAGTCAATAACAACAGGAATATTATTCAAATTTGACGTGTCTTTATTCAAATCCATAACATGGGCTAAGAAAGCTTGACATCCGTTTTTTAATAAACGAATGGCTTTATGGCTTGATATAACAGTGATTGATTTTAATGGCTTAGTTGCTTGAATTCGTACAACAGGTTGGTTAGGAATATGAAAACTAACAACCTTACAAAAATAATCAATTTTGGCATGATGAGTAGTTAACCAATCAATCCCTAAAATCACATCAAAAGCAAGTATCTTTAAAGAGATAAGGTCAACAGGTAATGTGATGGTTCCAACTTGGATCAAACAAGATTTATAAACAGTGGATGTGATGAAAGTTTCTCCTAACGGGGTCTCCACAGATAAATCAAAGTGTAACTTCTCTGGAGTCAAGTTTAAACGTTGAGCACAAGCAGGAGAAATAAATGAATGGGTAGCACCAGTATCTAGTAAGGTATAAACTTCACATGAATTTATGATTAGCTTACCCGTGATCACCTCGTTTGGGTTCCTCGCATGTTGACCAGTCACGACAAACGCTCTTCCAGGAACCGTTGACTTTGTCTTTTCTGGGACAGCTTTTTGAGTCACCATCCCCGCTGGACTTGGTTTCGTTACAGTGCAATCTCGAGCTATATGTCCTTCCTTTCCACAATTACAACATACCTTAAACTATTGTGAGCAGTTTGGGTTGATATGTCCTTCTTTTTCGCACTTATAGCATATAACCGGTGGTCGTTCTCCTCCCTTGGAACCAGTTGCTGCTGGTGCTGACGTCTTCGTATTGTCATTGTTGAATCTCCTCTTTTTAAAATCTCCTTCCAACTCGCTTCTTCTATTTTCATAGCCACGATTACCACCAGAGTGGTTGTCGTTCTTGTCTATATTTTTCTTTCTCCGCTGGTTATCATTGTTCTGATGACTGCTGTCACCGATATAATCCTGGTTGTGGTCCCTCGGTTGACCGTACTCGTTATCTCGCCCTAATAATTGACCCATGTTGACAACATCTGAATAGAGAGAAAATTTATGAGAAATGAGATATTGACGTCTGCCCGGTTTCAAACCTCTCAGAAACATCCGCGTCATACGTTCCTCATTCTCCACCAAATGAGGTGCAAACCTGGACAACTCTGCAAACTTCGCCTTGTACTGGGACACCGTCATGTTATTCTGCTCCAGTCTAATAAACTCTACCTCCTTCATATGACGAATACTTTTAGGAAAGTACTTGTCATTGAACAGTTTCTGAAATGTTTCCCAAGACATGCTGAGTGCGGCTAGATGGGTACGCTTCACAGACTCCCACCAGTAGTCTGCCTCGCCATGGAACATAAAGGTGGCGAATGGAACCTTCTGTTCCTCCGTGCAACCCAAGACATCGAATATCTTGGTAATTTGCTTGACCCACGTTTCCTCCATGATCGGATCCGGCTTTCCCTTAAATTCTGGTGGTCCCAATTCTTTGAACTGCTTAGCTGTGACAAACCGTAAATTGCTATCATTTCCTCCTGTATTTTGAACACGAGTCTCCCTCGTCTAGTTTTGCGTGAATTGAAAAAAGCTTCTAAACATCCCATCGTTCATCATCTGCTCATTGGTGTTGTTCACAGAAGGAACATTGCCAGCCTGTTGCACATTCTCTTCGTTGGTGAGCACAGGTGTCTCCACGGTCACATTTACTCCACTGTTAACATTCTCAGTCGACATTCTCAAATACTGCCATAAAATAAGGGTTAATTAAATAAATTAACAAATCACATAATACCTCTATATTATGACCGACCAACAAATAAGCTTAGGTAGGACACACTAGCGAAGGATTTACTCGTCTCTCCCCTCCTAGTTCTATTCCCCGATCTCCGCCAGAGATCATATCCCTAAGCTATGATACCAACTGTGACGCCCCCAAAATAGGTATACAACACCCATTCTGAGTCGCCAAAATACATGGTACAGAAACAACTACATCTTTACTATTACAACATAAGAACTGTAAGTTTAAATACAAATATTGTCATCTAGACAATATCCACACTCAAATAAGTCCTCATTACAATTATTGATACATTATTTCACAAAAATGGTGAGGACTACTAAAATAACTTCTAGAACCATCACTCCATACCCCGACTAGTACTCGCTACATTCTCGCCTCCTGAGAAAAATGAAACAAAAAGGAAAAGGGTGAGCTCAACTAGCCCAGTAAAAAACATTATGACTAAGGTAATACAGAACAAATTATCGTTAGCCTTCAACAGGGAAAAATTTAATAGAATACAATAGACAATAAGTTTTAAATCAATATTCGCAGCGGAAAATAATAATTTATAGAAGAGTTACGTAGAGAATGAAATCTACTATTATCTATGAATTTAAAAGTCCATCATCAATATTTTATCCCTGTAACATCAATCAATATTCATCTTTGCACTACGGGCCAAAGATATTCATCAGAAATCATTCATCTTTCCACTACAGGCCAAAGATATTCAGTTATATCATCATTTAGGACTGAAGATGATGAAAATATTTTAAAAGAAACGAATTCAGTGAAACAAAATAACAAATATTAAGGATTTGTATTTCGATTTATCCATGTCCAAAAATACCTTATAAATAATCATAGTGAAGTAAAATTCAAGAATGATCAAAACATGGATACAATCAAAGCTAGTATCCAGAATAGATATTTTGGACGAAAAGAAGAAAATTTTATTTTTCGGTGAATAGTAACTCGTGAATAGTAACTCATGAATAGTAACCCCGACATGAAAAGTTCTAAATTTGATAAAAATTTTCAACCAATATTTCGGCTTAATGATATTGAAGAAATAATATCATTTTCAAATAAAATAACATCCCTTACCTCGTAAAGACAGTACTTCTAGTTGAAACACCGGATATAGGCTATGACTTAAACTTGCACCGTATAGCAATACTTAAATTATTAAAATACTCACAAAAATACGCTCACTAATATAGAGAAAGAAGATTTCAGTTTCTGGTGTGATTTTCAATTCTAACCTACGCACCCTATTTATAGGAAAATGCTTAGAACACCAAAGCAGAAAATTTAATAAAATATTAATATAATCATACAAATTTTCTTTAGCCCACCTTTTGGTCAAAAACACCAGCCACACATGTTAATGATGTCCAAAAAAATACAAAAAATGTTTTTCTCAAAATAATTAACTAAAACTCCCAAAAATTAATTATTTCGGAACTTCAGAACTTCAATAATTCATAATAAATAGCCCTTTTATCAGAAAATTTGAATCTCGCGAGTTTTAATAGAAAATTCAATTCTCTACAACTTTGCAGAAGAAAGTTTTTCTAAATTCTAAACAAAAAATGATCGAAATGGGCCCACAGACATATTTAACATGTTTTAAATAATTTTTACAACAAAAATACTCTTTCTCCTCATATACTCATATATCCCACATTCATTTTAAAAATATCATCATTATTATATTATAATAATATAATAAAATATTATTTTATCAGAAAAGATAAAATATCGATTTTTAACAATTGTCACTCTAAAAATTTTCTCCATCTATACCCACATAAAATGAATATTTTTCTCATCATATGCATCAATAATTAATTATTTACAAATAATATTACAGAATCACAGTACTGGCAACCAGGCCGTTCCCAGGAAAGGGGGCTTTCCAATAAGGATTTCTCCTTACTGGCGCGCAATTAGGTGACCAAACCTCTCCTTAGACAGAACTTTCTAGACATTGCCAATAATGTTATCTAATAATATTATTCAGATAATATAAATTATTGCTCCGATAATAGAAAATATTGTGTAGTGACAATTATTAAAATAACAGTAATATAAAATATCAACGCAGTAATTATTGAATCAATAAAATAATATACTGAACAGTAATTACTGTAACTATTATTGAGTAGTACCTTCTTACGTAAGAATCAATAATTGGTGCAATACAGTGTGCTACTGTGGAACAACGCGTATTATTGTATTTTAACCACCGGGTATTCCAACAGTATTAACAGTAACAACTACGCCGTTATTTATAAATAACTTATACTTGTCATTTTCTTCATCCAATCGCTTTCCGTTATGGGGCCCACAAAAGACTGGGCCGTCGTACGAATATTCCCCGACAGGAAGAATATTCTACGACCAAATGAATATTCCCCGATAACAATGAATATTTTACAACCACCTACTTATTTGAAATATTTGCGCATTTTACTCATAACTAACCTCATTAATCAATTTAACCCTTACTATTTCAAATAATAAATAGAGAAAATTAAATTTCATTTATTAATAATTTGGGGTCTTACAACCTCCCCTCCTTATGAAATTTCGTCCTCGAAATTGACGTACGTACCTGGTGTTTCGAAAAGATGAGGATACCTCGCTTTCATTTTCGTTTCCAACTCCTAGGTTATTTCCTCAATAGCATGGTTTCTCCACAAAACTTTAACTTGTGGTATGACCTTCGTGCGTAGGACATGCTCCTTCCTATCCAAGATCTTGACAGGTACCTCTTCGTACGTTAAGTCTTCAGCAATCTCGTCCGGTTCTAACTCAATAATGTGGTTTTGGTCTTTCACATATTTACGTAACACAGATATATGAAAAATATTATGAACACGAGACATACTTGGAGGTAACGCGAGTCTATAGGCCACATTTCCTACTCGGTTAAGAATATGAAATGGACCAATAAATCGTGGATTGAGCTTTCCTCTCTTTCCAAATCTTGTAACTCCTTTCCATGGAGCCACACGCAACAATACATGATCCCCAATGTCAAATTCCACGTCCTTTCGATGAAGATCCGCATAACTCTTTTGTCGATCCTGTGCCGTTTATATACGTTGTCGAATCGTTTGGATCTTCTCTGTAGTCATTCGTACCAACTCTAGTCCTAACAACGTTGCATCTCCCACCTCATCCCAACATACTGGAGAGCGGCACTTTCGTCCATACAATGCTTCAAAAGGAGCCACACCTATACTTGCCTGATAACTGTTATTGTAGGAGAATTCCACCAATGGTAGGTACTTATCCCAACTCCCTTTGAAATCTAGGACACAAAGTCTTAATAGATCTTCAAGAGTTTGAATAGTCCTATCTGATTGCCCGTCCGTTTGAGGATGGTATGCCGAACTAAATCGTAAATCCATGCCCATAGCTTTTTGCAAGCTAACCCAAAATCTTGAAGTGAATCTTGGGTCACGATCCGAAACTATGGATACTGACATGCCATACAGTCTCACAATCTCATCTACGTATATACGAGCAAGACGTTCAATAGAATAAGTCTCCTGTATGGACAAGAAATGAGCAGACTTGGTTAATCTATCAACAATAACCCAAATAGCATTTATGCCTTGAGAAACCGTGGGAAGACCCGTAACGAAATCCATGGTAATGTGTTCCCACTTCCATTTCGGAATCTCAAGTGGTTGCAATGTACCCTTTGACACTTGATACTCCGCCTTTACACGTTGACAAGTTAAACACCTCGAGATAAACTTTGCAATCTCTCTCTTCATATTGTTTCACCAAAATGTATGTTAAAGATCACGATACATTTTGGTACTTCCAGGATGGATTGCAAATGGTGTATTGTGTGCTTCCATCATGATCTTGTACTTCAAATCAGGATCGTTAGGAACACAAAGTCTGGAGTGGACTCGAAGTATTCCTTCCTCATCGATTCTTGCTTCTGGAATAGCACCTTCTTGCACTTTCTTCTTCATACGCATCAGCTCCGGGTCTGTGGTTTGAGCAACTTTAACTTTATCGATTAAAGTTGGTTCTATGCGTATACTTGACATCATCGCACTCGTTCCTGCATATGATCTTCTACTCAACGCGTCAGCTATCACGTTTGCTTTTTCAGGATGGTATTGAATAGTGTGGTCGTAATCTTTCAACAGCTCGAGCCAACGTCGTTGCCGCATGTTGAGTTCTTTTTGAGTGAAGAAATATTTGAGGCTTTTATGGTCTGAATAAATCTCCACTTTCTCCCCATATAGATAGTGCCTCCAGATCTTTAACGCGAAAACGACTGCTGCCAACTCTAGATCATGAGTAGGATAATTTCTCTCATATTCTTTAAGTTGTCGCGAGGCATAGGCTATAACTTTCCCACGTTGCATGAGTACACATCCTAGCCCTTTGCCTGAAGCATCGCTGTAGATAACAAATCCATCCGAACCAGATGGTATGGTCAAAACAGGTGCCGAAATGAGTCTCCTCTTAAGCTCTTGAAAACTCTTCTCGCATTCCTCGCTCCATACGAATTTGATATCTTTCCGAGTCAGCTGAGTTAACGGGATAGCGATTCGAGAAAATCCTTCCACGAATCTCCGATAATAACCAGCTAAGCCCAGAAAGCTACGTACTTCGGTCACCGTTTTTGGTTTCTCCCAACTTTGTATTTCTTCAATCTTCGTCGGGTCAACAGATACTCCATGTTTTGACACCACGTGCCCTAGGAATGCTACTTCCTCAAGCCAGAACTCGCATTTCCTTAACATAGCATATAACTTGTTTTCATGCAGCCTTTGGAGTACCAGCTTCAAATGGTGCTCATGATCTTCACGACTTTTGGAATATATGAGGATGTCATCAATAAAGACAACAACGAACTGATCTAAATAATCCTTGAATACTCTGTTCATCATATCCATGAAAGCCGCAGGAGCATTAGTCAATCCAAAAGACATGACTAGAAATTCATAATGCCCGTACCGAGTTCTGAAGGCAGTCTTCGGAATATCCTCAGTTTTAACCTTCAGCTGATGATATCCAGAACGAAGATCGATCTTTGAAAAGAATTGTGCTCCTTGTAACTGGTCAAATAGGTCATCAATACGAGGTAGCGGATACCTATTCTTGATAGTGACATGGTTTAATTCCCGGTAATCAATACAAAGTCGCATACTCCCGTCTTTTTTCTTTACAAATAAAACAGGAGCACTCCAAGGAGATGTACTAGGACGAATGAAACCGATGTCCAACAACTCTTGTAGTTAGACCTTTAACTCCTGAAGTTCAATAGAAGCCATTCGATATGGGGTTTTAGAAATGGGCTTTGTACCAGGTTCAAGATCAATAAAGAATTCAACTTCACGTTCCGGGGGTAGACCGGGAAGTTCTTCAGAAAATACGTCAGGAAAGTCAATAACAACAGGAATATTATTCAAATTTGACGTGTCTTTATTCAAATCCATAACATGGGCTAAGAAAGCTTGACATCCGTTTTTTAATAAACGAATGGCTTTATGGCTTGATATAACAGTGATTGATTTTAATGGCTTAATTGCTTGAATTCGTACAACAGGTTGGTTAGGAATATGAAAACTAACAACCTTACGAAAACAATCAATTTTGGCATGATGAGTAGTTAACCAATCAATCCCTAAACTCACATCAAAAGCAAGTATCTTTAAAGAGATAAGGTCAACAGATAATGTGATGGTGCCAACTTGGATCAAATAAGATTTATAAACAGTGGATGTGATGAAAGTTTCTCCTAACGGATCCACAGATAAATCAAAGTGTAACTTCTCTAGAGTCAAGTTTAAACGTTGAGCACAAGCAGGAGAAATAAATGAATGGGTAGCACCAGTATCTAGCAAGGTATAAACTTCGCATGAATTTATGATTAGCTTACCCGTGATCACCTCGTTTGGGTTCCTCACATGTTGACCAGTCACGACAAACGCTCTTCCAGGAACAGTTGACTTTGTCTTTTCTGGGACAACTTTTTGAGTCACCATCCCCGCTGGACTTGGTTTCGTTACAGTGCAATCTCGAGCTATATGTCCTTCCTTTCCACAATTACAACATACCTTAAACTATTGTGAGCAGTTTGGGTTGATATGTCCTTCTTTTTCGCACTTATAGCATACAACCGGTGGTCGTTCTCCTCCCTTGGAACCAGTTGCTGCTGGTGCTGACGTCTTCGTATTGTCATTGTTGAATCTCCTCTTTTTAAAATCTCCTTCCGACTCGCTTCTTCTATTAACATAGCCACGATTACCACCAGAGTGGTTGCCATTCTTGTCTGTATTTTTCTTTCTCCGCTGGTTATCATTGTTCTGATGACTGCTGTCACCGATATGATCCTGGTTGTGGTTCCTCGGTTGACCGTACTCGTTATCTCGCTCTAATAATTGACCCCTTTTGACAACATCTAAATAGAGAGAAAATTTATGAGAAATGAGATATTGACGTATGCCGGGTTTCAAACCTCTCAGAAACATCCGCGTCATACGTTCCTCATTCTCCACCAAATGAGGTGCAAACCTGGACAACTCTGCAAACTTCGCCTCGTACTGGGACACCGTCATGTTATTCTGCTCCAGTCTAATAAACTCTACCTCCTTCATATGACGAATACTTTCAGGAAAGTACTTGTCATTGAACAGTTTCTGAAATGTCTCCCAAGACATGCTGAGTGCAGCTGGATGGGTATACTTCACAGACTCCCACCAGTAGTCTGCCTCGCCACGGAACATAAAGGTGGCGAATTGAACCTTCTGTTCCTCTGTGCATCACAAGACATCGAATATCTTGGTAATTTGCTTGACCCACGTTTCCGCCATGATCGGATCCGGCTTTCCCTTAAATTCTGGTGGTCCCAATTCTTTGAACTGCTTGGCTGTGACAAACCGTGAATTGCTATCATTTCCTCCTGTATTTTGAACACGAGTCTCCCTCGTCTGGTTTTGCATGAATTGCAAAAAGCTTCTAAACATCCCATCGTTCATCATCTGCTCATTGGTGTTGTTCACAGGAGGAACATTGTCAGCCTGTTGCACATTCTCCCCGTTGGTGAGCACAGGTGTCTCCACGGTCTCATTTACTCCACTGTTAACATTCTCAGTCGACATTCTCAAATACTGCCATAAAATAAGGGTTAATTAAATAAATTAACAAATCACATAATACCTCTATATTATGACCGACCAACAAATAAGCTTAGGCAGGACACACTAGCGAAGGATTTACTCGTCTCTCCCCTCCTAGTTCTATTCCCCGATCTCCGCCAGAGATCATATCCCTAAGCTCTGATACCAACTGTGACGCCCCCAAAATAGTTATACAACACCCATTCTGAGTCACCAAAATACATGGTACAGAAAGACCTACATCATTACTATTACAACATAAGAACTGTAAGTTTAAATACAAATATTGTCATCTAGACAATATCCACACTCAAATAAGTCTTCATTATAATTATTGATATATTATTTCACAAAAATGGTGAGGACTACTAAAATAACTTCTAGAATCATCATTCCATACCCCGACTAGTACTCGCTACATTCTCGCCTCCTGAGAAAAATGGAACAAAAAGGAAAAGGGTGAGCTCAACTAGCCCAGTAAAAAACATTATGACTAAGATAATACAGAACAAATTATCGTTAGCCTTCAACAGGGAAAAATCTAATAGAATACAATAGACAACAAGTTTTAAATCAATATTCGCAGCGGAAAATAATAATTCATAGAAGAGTTACGTAGAGAATAAAATCTACTATTATCTATGAATTTAAAAGTCCATCATCAATATTTTATCCCTGTAACATCAATCAATATTCATCTTTGCACTACGGGCCAAAGATATTCATCAGTTGGTCATGTTCATCTCAACACCTGTTCATCTTTGAACTACGGGCCAAAGATATTCATCAGAAATCATTCATCTTTGCACTACAGGCCAAAGATATTCAGTTATATCATCATTTAGGACTGAGGATGATGAAAAATATTTTAAAGGAAACGAATCCAGTAAAACAAAATAACAAATATTAAGGATTCGTATTTTGATATATTCATGTCCAAAAATACCTTATAAATAATCATAGTGAAGTAAAATTCAAGAATGATCAAAATATGGATACAATCAAAGCTAGTATCCAGAATAGATATTTTGGACGAAAAGAAGAAAATTTCATTTTTCGGTGAATAGTAACTCATGAATAGTAACCCCGACATGAAAAGTTCCAAATTTGATAAAAAAATTTAACCAATATTTCGGCATAATGATATTGAAGAAATAATATCATTTTTGAATAAAATAACATCTCTTACCTCGTAAAGACAGTACTTCTAGTTGAAACACCGGATATAAGCTATGACTTGAACTTGCACCGTATAGCAATACTCAAAGTATTAAAATACTCACAAGAATACGCTCACTAATATAGAGAGAGAAAGAGAGGGAAGATTTTAGTTTCTGGTGTGATTTTCAATTCTAACCTAGGCACCCTATTTATAGGAAAATGCTTAGAACACCAAAGCAGAAAATTTAATAAAATATTAATATAATTATACAAATTTTCTTTAGTCCACCTTTTGGTCAAAAACACCAGCCACGCATGTTAATGATGTCCAAAAAAATACAAAAAACGTTTTTCTCAAAATAATTAACTAAAACTTCCAAAAATCAATTATTTCAGAACTTCGGAACTTCAATAATTCATAATAAATAGCCCTTTTATCAAAAAATTTGAATCTTGCGTGTTTTTATAGGAAATTCAATTCTCTACAACTTTGCAGAAGAAAGTTTTTCCAAATTCCAAACAAATATTGACCGAAATCCATAAACGGACGATTTTACAAGCTATAATCAAATTTCAGTCAAGAAATGGGCCCACAGACATGTTTAACATGATTTAAACAACTTTTACAACAAAAATACTCTTTCTCCTCATATACTCATATATTCCACATTCATTTTAAAAATGTCATCATTATTATATTATAATAATATAATAAAATATTATTTTATCAGAGAAGTTAAAATATCGATTTTTAACAATTGTCACTCTAAATATTTTCTCTATCTATATCCACATAAAATGAATATTTTTCTCATCATATACATCAATAATTAATTATTCACAAATAATATTACAGAATCACAGTTCTGGCAACCAGGCCGTTCCCAGGAAAGGGGGCTTTCCAATAAGGACTTTTCCTTACTGGCGCGCAATTAGGTGACCAAACCTCTCCTTAGATAGAACTTTCTAGACATTGCCAATAATGTTATCTAATAATATTATTCAGATAATATGAATTATTGCTCCGATAATGGAAAATACTGTGTAGTGACAATTATTAAAACAACAGTAATATAAAATATCAACGCAGCAATTATTGAATCAATAAAATAAAATACTGCACAGTAATTACTGTAACTATTATTGAGTAGTGCCTTCTTACGTAAAAATCAATAATTGGTGCAATACAGTGTGCTACTGTGCAACAACGCGTATTACTGTATTTTAACTACAGGGTATTCCAACGGTATTAACAGTAACAACTACGCCGTTATTTATAAATAACTTATACTTGTCGTTTTCTTCATCCAATCGCTTTCCGTTATGGGGCCCACAAAAGACTGCGCCGTCGTACGAATATTCCCCGACAGGAAGAATATTCCTCGACCAAACGAATATTCTCCGACAACAATGAATATTTTATAACCACCTGCTTATTTGAAATATTTGCGCATTTTACCCATAACTAACCTCATTAATCAATTTAACCCTTACTATTTCAAATAATAAATAGAGGAAATTAAATTTCATTTATTAATAATTTGGGGTCTTACAACCTCCCCTCCTTATGAAATTTCGTCCTCGAAATTGACATACGTACCTGGTGTTTCGAAAAGATGAGGATACCTCGCTTTCATTTCTGTTTCCAACTCCTAGATTATTTTCTCAATAGCATGATTTCTCCACAAAACTTTAACTTGTGGTATTACCTTCGTGCGCAGGACATGCTCCTTCCTATCCAAGATCTTGACAAGTACCTCTTCGTACGTTAAGTCTTCTTTTTGAGTGAAGAAATATTTGAGGCTTTTATGGTCTGAATAAATCTCCACTTTCTCCCCATATAGATAGTGCCTCTAGATCTTTAACGCGAAAACGACTGCTGCCAACTCTAGATCATGAGTAGGATAATTTCTCTCATATTCTTTAAGTTGTTGCGAGGCATAGGCTATAACTTTCCTACGTTGCATGAGTACACATCCTAGCCCTTTGCCTGAAGCATCGATGTAGATAACAAATCCATCCGAACCAGATGGTATGGTCAAAACAGGTGCCGAAATGAGTCTCCTCTTAAGCTCTTGAAAACTCTTCTCGCATTCCTCGCTCCATACGAATTTGATATCTTTCCGAGTCAACTGAGTTAACGGGGTAGCAATTCGAGAAAATCCTTCCACGAATCTCCGATAATAACCAGCTAAGCCCAGAAAGCTACGTACTTTGGTCACCGTCTTTGGTTGCTCCCAACTTTGTATTTCTTCAATCTTCGCCAGGTCAACAGATACTCCATGTTTTGATACCACGTGCCCTAGGAATGCTACTTCCTCAAGCCAGAACTCGCATTTCTTTAACTTAGCATATAACTTGTTTTCACGCAGCCTTTGGAGTACCAGCTTCAAATGGTGCTCATGATCTTCACGACTTTTGGAATATATGAGGATGTCATCAATAAAGACAGCAACGAACTGATCTAAATAATCCTTGAATACTCTGCTCATCATATCCATGAAAGCTACAGGAGCATTAGTCAATCCAAAAGACATGACTAGAAATTCATAATGCCCGTACCGAGTTCTGAAGGCAGTCTTCGGAATATCCTCAGTTTTAACCTTCAGCTGATGATATCCAGAACGAAGATCGATCTTTGAAAAGAATTGTGCTCCTTGTAACTGGTCAAACAGGTCATCAATACGAGGTAGCGGATACCTATTCTTGATAGTGACATGGTTTAATTCCCGGTAATCAATACAAAGTCGCATACTCCCGTCTTTATTCTTTACAAATAAAACTGGAGCACTCCAAGGAGATGTACTAAGACGAATGAAACCGATGTCCAACAACTCTTGTAGTTAGATGTAACGACCCCAAAATAGGTCCATTCCGCCCAACCCATTCTGAGTCGTCAAATACATGGTACAGAAAATAACTACAACTTTATTACAACAATTGTCGTGCAAAATACAATAACACATATGCTGTGAGTTTGGATACAAATATATACCAAATGTGACTCATGTTCCAACCGTGGACATCACCTCACAATAACACCTTACATAAAGGTATAGTCAAAAACTGTTTTAGAAATTAGAATCTTTGGGAAGTGCTCAAGGAAACCTTCGTACATGGGAGGCCATGCGTCTAGGTTATGATAGATATCATATGGCCACAGAATTATCCTTGGTTGACCCAATAGACCCCAAAGAAAAACGAGAAGATTACTATCATATTCTTCCCAATGGTGAGTCTTCTCTTGACTTATCATTATCTCCACTGTATCTAACTGAGAATTATACTTTAAACAAACACCAAGATTATATAGGTAGTGCTTGTAGATATACTCGGCAAGCGGATGTGCATAATCATGTCTTATGATGACACGAGGTTGTATGTCGTTAGACATCTTGTATGATAGTGGCAAAACACCTTTCCAACGTTGGGTTCGCCTCACCCTATTTTCTTCACCAAATATAACTACTAAATGATGACCACCGTTCTATTCCCTTGTTACCCTCGCTCGACCCAGCTACACTCTTATTACCTGAAAGGAATTGTAAAGCAAAAGGGTGAGCACAACTAGCTTAGTAAAGAATATCATGACTAAAGATAATTCAATTATCAATAGCCTTCATCAACAATAAATCAGAGATTTAGAACATATGGTAAATGATAAAAATTTCAACCATAGTTGCAGCGGAACGAGCAATCCATTAGAAGAGTCAAATAGACTATAAAGTCTATTATCTTCTCCATGTTAAAAATCCATCAACAATGTTTTATCTCTGTAACATCAATCAACAATTCTGGTCCACAATCATATGAATAACTCATAATCATAACTGTAGTTCTAAATTCCTCTTCTCATCCAGGACGAAGATAATTTTCATCACCTATCTTTACCTGAAACATCAAAGATCATGGTTACACCAAATCACATTTCCTGTTCATAATCATACTAATAACTTCATCTTTGCACTACGTCCAAAGGTATTCATTTGTATCACCAGTTGGTCATGTTTATCTCAACATCTGTTCATCTTTGCACTACTGGCCAAAGATATTCAACAACATGTCATCTTTGCACTACAGGCCAAAGATATTCATCAACAATTCATCTTTGCACTACAGGCCAAAGATATTCATCAATATTTCATCTTTGCACTACAGGCCAAAGATATTAATATCTCAAAGAAATATATAATCATTTCAGAATTTATATAAACAATAATTATAACCATGTTGATCAATTCACCTTTGCACTTAAGCTAAAGATATTCACTTATAAATTCAATGGTCATGATCATACCAGTCACAATTCAACTTTGCACTACAGGCCAAAGAGAACCCTAGTCATGATCATACCAATAATCTACCCATCTTTACACTCCAGTGAAAGAGAATTTCAACATCAGGGTTATAAAAATGTTTTATATAATGATAAAAATAATATGATCAACATATAGTTTTAATCTCAAGAGTAATATTCGTAACTCATGAATAGTAAATCGTGAATAGTAACTCATGAATAGTAACCCCGACACAAAAGATAGAAATTCCACAATAAAATCCATACCAATATTTCGGTATAATGATATTGAAAGAATAACATTACTTAAATTTATAAACAATTTATTTTAATTGTTTACACTTTACTAATTAATGCATTTAATCATCATAAAATGCCAACTCTTACAATTTCATCATCAATAACCAAAACCCTCATCAAAAATCTGCATATACCTCATATAGGATTCTCAAGTCATAAAATCCTATTTTCCAATTTTCTTTCTTCACAAAACATATTTAATTCATTTACTCATAACTAGACCATTTTCATGAAAAATACCAAATCAGTTCCAAAAATATTTTTTTTCTGGGATTTAGCATAATATAGTCACATAGTGAACATATATTTTTCTCAGAATTTTTAAAAGTCATTTACTATTTTTCATATGGCCAAAATAGCCGAATATTTAGACATTTATCAAAAATTGTACTTTTGTCTAAAAATTCTGAAATTTACAGAGTATACTTCTATCATATACATGTACTCCCAATAAAAATTTCATCAATTTTGGAGTTAACCACAAGGAATTATAAGCGGTTACTTTTAAAATAGTCTTTTCTCATAAAATTCATAACTCTCAATCTATACATCCAAAAATCACCATTTTTGGACACAATCAATAAAACTCATCAAAATATCATTTTAAATTTTTCCAGAATTTTTGAAGTTCAGAAAAATTACGAAACTGAAAATCATAACAACTCTTAAAATCCCTTAATATCCCTTACTATTCCTTACAATCCCTTACCTCAAAAGAGCAGTACTTCTGACTGGATATCGGATATGATGCTGAAAGAAACTTGCACTGATGAATAGCAACTCACCAAGTATCTAAAAACTCATAAAATATGCTTCATAATATAGAGAGAGAAAGAGAGAAAGCTTATGTTTCTGGTGTGATTTTCAATTCTAACTTAGCCCTCTATTTATAGAAAAATTTTGGTAGGTTTGACCTGCAACCTGATGGCTTTACCTGCTACTATTCCCACCCACCACATTTGAAATATAATTCAGCACATTTCTTCACCAACCACAAGTGGGACGCACCAATTCTAGAATTTTCCACCAAAATGATAAACTCCGAAAATTCAACAATTTCTGAACCAGTCATCTCGTAAAATTCATAATAAATCATACGTTCATTTTTAACGGTTCAAAATTTGTGGACATATACTCAACTTATATATATATAACATATCCAAAAATTACCACGATCCAACGGTCGGATTAAAAATTATAACCCCCGCAAAATATCTCAAAAACTCTAATTTGATTTTCAATACCTCCGTTCCGACAAAAATACAGATAAAACACCTCAACATTAACTCCTTCATTTTTAACCACAAAAATATATTCCTCATTTATATCCACATAAAAAAATTTTTCCTTATCATATGAATCAATAATTAATTATTCACAAATAATATTATAGAATCACATTTATGACAACCAGGCCGTTCCCAGGAAAGAGGGGGCTTTCCAATAAGGATTTCTCCTTACTGGCGCGCAATTAGATGACCAAACCTCTCCTTAGACAGAACTTTCTAGACATTGTCAATAATGCTATCTAATAATACTATTCAAATAATATGAATTATTGATCTGATAATGGGAAATACTGTGCAGCAACAATTATTGAACAACAATAATACAAAATTTTAACGTAGCAATTATTGAATCAATAAAATAAAATATTGAACAGTAATTACTGTAACAATTATTGAGTAGTGCCTTCTTACGTAAGAATCAATAATTTCAAAAATACTATGTAATACCGTGTGCTACTGTGCAATAACGCGTATTACTGTATTTTAACCACCGGGTATTCCAACAGTGTTAACGGTAATAACTACGCCGTTATTTGTAAAAACTCAAATTTGTCGTTTTCTTCACCCGACAGTTATTCTGTTATGGGACCCACAAATGGTTGCGCCGTCGTACGAATATTCCCCGACAGAAAGAATATTCCATGACCAAACGAATATTCCCCGACAACAATGATTATTTTATAACCACTTGCTTATTTTGAAAAAAATTTCATATATCACCCTTAACTTTAACTTTTATCAATTTAACCATTTACTGAATAGTAACTATAAAAAAAATTGAATACTTTTATTTCATAAAATTCGGGGTCTTACATTAGACCTTTAACTCCTGAAGTTCAATAGGAGCCATTCGATATGGGGTTTTAGAAATGGGCTTTGTACCAGGTTCAAAATCAATAATGAATTCAACTTCACGTTCCGGGGGTAGACCGGGAAGTTCTTCAGAAAATACGTCAGGAAAGTCAATAACAACAGGAATATTATTCAAAGTTGACGTGTCTTTATTTAAATCCATAACATGGACTAAGAAAGCTTGACATTCGTTTTTTAATAAATGAATGGCTTTATGGCTTGATATAACAGTGATTGATTTTAATGGCTTAGTTGCTTGAATTCGTACAACAGGTTGGTTAGAAATATGAAAACTAACAACCTTACGAAAATAATCAATTTTGGCATGATGAGTAGTTAACCAATCAATCCCTAAACTCACATCAAAAGCAAGTATCTTTAAAGAGAAAAGGTCAACAGGTAATGTGATGGTGCCAACTTGGATCAAACAAGATTTATAAACAGTGGATGTGATGAAAGTTTCTCCTAACGGAGTCTCCACAGATAAATCAAAGTCTAACTTCTCCGGAGTCAAGTTTAAACGTTGAGCACAAGCAGGAGAAATAAATGAATGGGTAGCACCAGTATCTAGCAAGGTATAAACTTCGCATGAATTTATAATTAGCTTACCCGTGATCACCTCGTTTGGGTTCCTCGCATGTTGACCAGTCACGACAAACGCTCTTCCAGGAACCGTTAACTTTGTCTGTTCTGGAACAGCTTTTTGAGTCACCATCCCCGCTGGACTTGGTTTCGTTACAGTGCAATCTCGAGCGATATGTCCTTCGTTTCCACAATTATAATATACCTTAAACTGTTGTGGGCAGTTTGGGCTGATATGTCCTTCTTTTCCGCACTTATAGCATATAACCGGTGGTCGTTCTCCTCCCTTGAAACCAATTGCTGCTGGTGCTGACGTCTTCGTATTGTCATTGTTGAATCTCCTCTTTTTAAAATCTCCTCTCGACTCGCTTCTTCCATTTTCATAGCCACGATTACCACCAGAGTGGTTGCCGTTCTTGTCTGTATTTTTCTTTCTCCGCTGGTTATCATTGTTCTGTTGACTGCTGTTACCGATATGATCCTGGTTGTGGTCCCTCGGTTGACCGTACTCGTTATCTCGCTCTACTAATTGACCCCTGTCGACAACATCTGAATAGAGAGAAAATTTATGAGAAATGAGATATTGACGTATGCCGGGTTTCAAACCTCTCAGAAACATCCGCGTCATACGTTCCTCATTCTCCACCAAATGAGGTGCAAACCTAGATAACTCTGCAAACTTCGCCTCGTACTGAGACACCGTCATGTTATTCAGCTCCAGTCTAATAAACTCTACCTCCTTCATATGACGAATACTTTCAGGAAAGTACTTATCATTGAACAGTTTCTGAAATGTCTCCCAAGACATGCTGAGTGCGGCTGGATGGGTATGCTTCACAGACTCCCACCAGTAGTCTGCCTCGCCACGGAACATAAAGGTGGCGAATGGAACCTTCTGTTCCTCCGTGCATCCCAAGACATCGAATATCTTGGTAATTTGCTTGACCCACGTTTCCGCCATGATCGGATCCGGATTTCCCTTAAATTCTGGTGGTCCCAATTCTTTGAACTGCTTGGCTGTGACAAACCGTGAATTGCTATCATTTCCTCCTGTATTTTGAACACGACTCTCCCTCGTCTGGTTTTGCATGAATTGCAAAAAGCTTCTAAACATCCCATCGTTTATCATCTGCTCATTGGTGTTGTTCACAGGAGGAACATTGTCAGCCTGTTGCAAATTCTCCTCGTTGGTGAGCACAGGCGTCTCCACGGTCACATTTACTCCACTGTTAACATTCTCAGTCGACATTCTCAAATACTGCCATAAAATAAGGGTTAATTAAATAAATTAACAAATCACATAATACCACTATATTATGACCGACCAACAAATAAGCTTAGGTAGGACACACTAGCGAAGGATTTACTCGTCTCTCCCCTCCTAGTTCTATTCCCCGATCTCCGCCAGAGATCATATCCCTAAGCTATGATACCAACTGTGACGCCCCCAAAATAGGTATACAACACCCATTCTGAGTCGCCAAAATACATAGTACAGAAACAACTACATCTTTACTATTACAACATAAGAACTGTAAGTTTAAATACAAATATTGTCATCTAGACAATATCCACACTCAAATAAGTCCTCATTACAATTATTGATACATTATTTCACAAAAATGGTGAGGACTACTAAAATAACTTCTAGAACCATCACTCCATACCCCGACTAGTACTCGCTACATTCTCGCCTCCTGAGAAAAATGAAACAAAAAGGAAAAAGGTGAGCTCAACTAGCCCAGTAAAAAACATTATGACTAAGGTAATACAGAACAAATTATCGTTAGCCTTCAACAGGGAAAAATTTAATAGAATACAATAGACAAAAAGTTTTAAATCAATATTCGCAGCGGAAAATAATAATTCATAGAAGAGTTACGTAGAGAATGAAATCTACTATTATCTATGAATTTAAAAGTCCATCATCAATATTTTATCCCTGTAACATCAATCAATATTCATCTTTGCACTACGGGCCAAAGATATTCATCAGTTGGTCATGTTCATCTCAACACCTGTTCATCTTTGAACTACGGGCCAAAGATATTCATCAGAAATCATTCATCTTTGCACTACAGGCCAAAGATATTCAGTTATATCATCATTTAGGACTGAGGATGATGAAAAATATTTTAAAGGAAACGAATCCAGTAAAACAAAATAACAAATATTAAGGATTCGTATTTTGATATATTCATGTCCAAAAATACCTTATAAATAATCATAGTGAAGTAAAATTCAAGAATGATCAAAATATGGATACAATCAAAGCTAGTATCCAGAATAGATATTTTGGACGAAAAGAAGAAAATTTTATTTTTCGGTGAATAGTAACTCGTGAATACTAACTCGTGAATAGTAACCCCGACATGAAAAGTTCCAAATTTGATAAAAAATTTCAACCAATATTTCGGCATAATGATATTGAAGAAATAATATCATTTTTGAATAAAATAACATCCCTTACCTCGTAAAGACAGTACTTCTAGTTAAAACACCGGATATAGGCTATGACTTGAACTTGCACCGTATAGCAATACTCAAAGTATTAAAATACTCACAAGAATACGCTCACTAATATAGAGAGAGAAAGAGAGAGAAGATTTTAGTTTCTGGTGTGATTTTCAATTCTAACCTAGACACCCTATTTATAGGAAAATGCTTAGAACACCAAAGCAGAAAATTTAATAAAATATTAATATAATTATACAAATTTTCTTTAGTCGACCTTTTGGTCAAAAACACCAGCCACGCATGTTAATGATGTCCAAAAAAATACAAAAAACGTTTTTCTCAAAATAATTAACTAAAACTTCCAAAAATCAATTATTTCAGAACTTCGGAACTTCAATAATTCATAATAAATAGCCCTTTTATCAAAAAATTTGAATCTTGCGTGTTTTTATAGGAAATTCAATTCTCTACAACTTTGCAGAAGAAAGTTTTTCCAAATTCCAAATAAATATTGACCGAAATCCATAAACGGACGATTTTACAAGCTATAATCAAATTTCAGTCAAGAAATGGGCCCACAGACATGTTTAACATGATTTAAACAACTTTTACAACAAAAATACTCTTTCTCCTCATATACTCATATATTCCACATTCATTTTAAAAATGTCATCATTATTATATTATAATAATATAATAAAATATTATTTTATCAGAGAAGTTAAAATATCGATTTTTAACAATTGTCACTCTAAAAATTTTCTCCATCTATATCCACATAAAATAAATATTTTTTTCATCATATACATCAATAATTAATTATTCATAAATAATATTACAGAATCACAGTACTGGCAACCAAGCCGTTCCCAGGAAAGAGGGGGCTTTCCAATAAGGATTTTTCCTTACTGACGCGCAATTAGGTGACCAAACCTCTCCTTAGACAGAACTTTCTAGACATTGCCAATAATATTATCTAATAATATTATTCAGATAATATGAATTATTGCTCCGATAATGGAAAATACTGTGTAGTGACAATTATTAAAACAACAGTAATATAAAATATCAACGCAGCAATTATTGAATCAATAAAATAAAATACTGCACAGTAATTACTGTAACTATTATTGAGTAGTGCCTTCTTACGTAAAAATCAATAATTGGTGCAATACAGTGTGCTACTGTGCAACAACGCGTATTACTGTATTTTAACTACAGGGTATTCCAACAGTATTAACTGTAACAACTACGCTGTTATTTATAAACAACTTATACTTGTCGTTTTCTTCATCCAATCGTTTTTCGTTATGGGGCCCACAAAAAACTGCGCCGTCGTACGAATATTTCCCGACTGGAAGAATATTCCACGACCAAACGAATATTCTCCGACAACAATGAATATTTTATAACCACCTGCTTATTTGAAATATTTGCGCATTTTACCCATAACTAACCTCATTAATCAATTTAACCCTTACTATTTCAAATAATAAATAGAAGAAATTAAATTTCATTTATTAATAATTTGGGGTCTTACATATACGGCACTATTCACGTATACGACACTATTTACGAATACGGCACTATTCACAAAAAAATTAATTTTTCTTTTCTGTGCCCAAGATTGTCTGTTATGGTTCCTATCTTTGATTGGATCTATATTTTGATCTTCTTTCTTGAATTTTGCTCCACAATTGATTATTATGAAGTATTTTTGAACTTGGATAAACTAAAGTACGAATCCCTAATCTTTGTTCTTTTATTTCACTGGATTCGTTTTTTTAAAATTATTTTCATCATTCTTAGTCCTAAATGGTGATATAACTGAATATCTTTGGCCTGTAGTGCAAAGATGAACGATTACATGATGCATATCTTTGGCCCGTAGTGCAAAGATGAACAAGTGTTGAGATGAACATGACCAACTGGTGATACAAATGAATATCTTTGGTCCGTAGTGCAAAGATGAATATTTGATGATTGATATTACAGGGGTAGGTAAAATATTGATGATGAACTTTTTAATTCATAGATGATAGTAGATTTCATTCTCTATTTAACTTTTCTAATGAATTGTTGTTTCTGCTGCAATTGTTGATCTAAAACTTGTTGTCTATTATATTCTATCAGATTATTTTTGTTGAAGACTAAGGATAATTTGTTGTACATTATCTTAGTCATAATATTCTTTACTGGGCTAGTTGAGCTCACCATTTTCCTTTTTGTTCTATTTTTCTTCTCAGGAGGCGAGAATATAACGGGAACTAGTTGAGGTGTGGAGTGATGGTTCAAGATAGTTATTTTAGTAGTCCTCACTATTTTATAAAATAGTGTATCAATAATTGTAATGAGGACTTATTTGAGTGTGGATATTGTCTAAAAGACAATATTTATATTTAAATTCACAGCATATGTGTTGTCGTATTTTGCACGACAATTATAATAATGAAGTTGTAGTTATTTTCTGTACCATATATTTAGCGACTCAGAATGGGTTGTGTGGACCTATTTTGGGGGCGTCACAAACTATCAAAGAAATTTTAACGAATTGTTATTTTAGAAATTTTCACTATTTAATGTTAAGAGCTGTAAAAACAAATTAATAAGTTTAAATTTGTGAGTATGAAAAAAAATAATATTCCTTACATTAACACGTACCTAAATTTTACTTCTTATGTAGGAGATCAACCTGAGCAATCCTTGCACTCTTACTATATCACGAGTGTGGTTAGCATGAAGTGAACTTCATGATAATTCACTTCATGGCCAATACAGTGCTGACACGCAGACGGAAAGATCACCCTTTGGTCGTCTGTATGTCAGTACTGTATTGGGTATGAAGTGAACTTAGCACTTAATGCTAATCGAATCTCTATATTACCAACATTTAAGTATTCTTAGCACACTCAAATAAACAATCACATTAATAGATATTTAGAAAGTTGGGGGGGGGAACAAAAAAAAAGGTTATGTCAACTCCTTATGTCAAACCCCATTTTTATAGAAAAAGCTTAACTAACATATGACGCCCCAAAATTAGGTATACATCAGCCATCTTCAGTTGCCAGATACATGGTACAGAATTCAAATACAACTTAATAATACAACTGTCGTGTACAATACGACAAAACATAAACTGTGAGTTTGAATACAAATATTGTCTACTAGAGAGTATACAAACTCAAAAGGAGTCCTCATTACAATTATTATCACACTATTATATAGAATAGTGGGGACTACTAATGCTATCATCTGGTCCATCACTCCGTTTCCCGACTTGTCTCAACTATATTCTTATTTCCTGAAGAGAACAGTGAAAGAAAGGGTGAGCTCAACTAACCCAGTAAGAAATATTATGACAAAGATAATGCAAAATAAATTATCATTAGTCTTCAACAATGTTAAACTGATAAAATACAATAGACATCAAGTTTAACTGCAGCGGATCAAGCAATCTATTAAAAGAGTCAAGTAGAGAATAAAATCTACTATCTTTTATGATTTAAAAGGTTTTTCATGACTTTTATCGCTGAGACTCAGCTTAATAAATAATCCACATCATCGAATCACCCCAGCACTACGGTCAATGATATTCTTTAGTATCACAACCACGAATTATCCATGCACTACGGCTAAAGATAATCATATTTTCATCAATGGTCCTGATCATGCCATAAAACAATTCATCTTTGCACTACGGCCAAAGAGATTTCATAGTCATAATCATACCAAAAACTGTCCATCAATGCACTACGGGCCAATGAGGATTTTTTTCACATCATTTGTAACATTACGGTTATGATTATACCGAATAATCTCTGGTCATAATCATACCAAGTCTATCTATGCACTACAGGCCACAGATGACTTTCAACATAATATAAGCATGAGAATGATGACAATGATATAAGAATTCAATAAAACAAGTTCAATAATTAATTTATCTAGGAACTGATAACGTCCAAATTGTCAACATGATACTGCTTTGTAGAGTAAAATTCAAGAATGCTCAGAAGAATATTTCCATGAAAAAGATACTGGATGAAGCGCAAATATCATGGATATTCCACTAATTTCATAGAGTATAGAAGTCAAAGTTTTATCCAACTGAGTGTAATAAAGAATGGAATAACAAAAGAAATCACCATGCATGCAATAGACCGCACAGGCAGGTTATTCTAACAGAATAATAAATAACGGAACCAGGTCCGGCGTAAAACGCACAGACAGGATATTCCAACAGAATAATAAAGAACGGAACCAGGTCTGACGTAAAACGCACAGACAGGATATTCCGACAGAATAATAAAGAATGGAACCAGGTCCGGCGTAAAACGCACAGACAGGATATTCCAACAGAATAATAAAGAATGGAATAACAGAAGAATTTCACCAAGTATAGGGTAGCACGCGTATACAGGTTATTCCAACAGAATAATAAATTATGGAATAATAGAAGTTCTCTTCATGAATACAAAAGAAATAATACCCCTTACGAGTACAACAAATAATATCCCTTACCTTGAAAGGAAGAGTATTGGATATCGGAGTAGTGAAGTAGCAGAACACTTTTCTTCTCTCTCTAGAATTTTCTCTCTCTAGAATTTCAGTGAATTCGTAAGAAATAATGAAGGAATGAGCTTCTATTTATAGAAAAATGGACTGCATAGTAACTAACTCACGAACGGTCTATATTGATTTACTTTAATCTGACGATCCATATTTAAAGCAAAATCTTTTAAATAAAATATAATATATTCTATTTATAATCTAATAAAATGAATAACTTTATAAAAGATTTTACTATGCAAACACTATGCAGACACTATGCAAATACTATGCATAATAAAATATAATATATTCTAATTATTGTCTAATAAAACAGATAACTTTATAAAAGTATTCTGTTTTATATAAAAAGATTTTACTATTAGCCTAATAAAACGAATAACTTTATAAAAGTATTCTGTTTTATATAAAAAGTTTTTCTGTTTTATTACGTTAATAATACTAATAAAACAAAATTGAGTGACTTATCACGTAAGCCTCAATAATCAATACCGTATGCTACCATGCAACCACACGTACTACTGTACTTTTACTACCGAGTAGTTCAACAGTATTAACGGTAAAACTTCCGCCGTTATTTTCATAAAATATTTTTGCCATTTTTTCAATCCCACAATAATTCCGTTGTGGGGTCCACCAATAATTGTGCCGTCGTACGAATATTCTCCGACAAAAATAATATTTCCCGACCAATCGAATATAATACAACAACTTGCATACTTTGCAAAATTTATAAATACTACCCACAACTATAATATTATCTCAAATTCACACCATAATATTTAAAAAATATTTTGAAAAAATTAAATCTTTATTCATAAAATCTGGGATTTCATAATCTCCCCTCCTTATGAAATTTTGCCCTCAAAATTTACGTACGTACCTGGTATGCCGAACAGATGAGGATACCTTGACTTCACTTCAAATTCTAACTCTTGAGGTATAACCTTTGAGCGTCGAATATGATCATTCTTATCCAAGATGTTAACACGTATCTTCTCATACGTTAAATCTTCTGCAATCTCGTCTAGTTTTAATTCAATAATGTGGTTCAGGTCGTCCACATATTTACGTAACATCGATACGTTAAAAACGTTATGAACACGCGACATACTTGGCGGTAAAACGAGTCTATAGGCCACAGTTTCTACTCGATCAAGGATTTCAAATGGGCCAATTAAATCGAGGGTTGAGATTTTCTCTCTTTATCGATTCTTGCTTCTAGAATAACGCCCTCTTGAGCCTTCTTCTTCACATTCATCAGCTCTGAGTATGTAGCTTAAGCGGCTTTAACTTTATCAATTAAAGTCGATTCTACTCGTATATTCGTTATCTTCACGTGGGTTCGTATATTCGCACTTGTAACCGCATACGATCTTCTACTCAACGCGTCAGCTACCACGTTCGTACTTTCACAATGATATTGAATGGTACGATCATAATCTTTAACAGCTCGAGCCAACGTCTTTGGCGCATGTTACGTTCGTTTTAAGTAAATAAATATTTAAGGGTTTAAGAAATGGGTTTTGTACTGGGGTCAATACAAAATTCGATTTCACGCTCTAGGGTAGGCCAAGAAGTCTTCAAGAATACGTCAGGAAATTTATTAACAATAAAAATATCATTCAAAACTGTGACTCTCATTCAAGACTTGAATAACACGTCACATTGATACCTATCAACTTGCCATCGTTATTCATAACGTCTCCTACGGAAAGTCTGGCTTCTGTGCATCCCACATAAGGAAGTCAACAACGAAAGAATCGGGGCTCTTTACTTATAGCTTGATATGACAATGATGGACTTTAGTGGTTTGGTTACTTTGAATTCACATAACAGGTTGGTTAGGAGTATGAAAGCTAACAACCTTACAAAAAGCATGATGAGTAATTAACCAATCGTTTCTAAAAATCACATCAAAGGCAAGTATTTTCAAAGAGATAAGATCGACAGGTAACGTGAAAGTGTTGATTTGAACAAGATTTATAAATAGTGGAGGTAAAGAAGTTTTAACCAATAAGTCAAAGTCTAACTTCTCTGGAGTTAAATTTAAACGTTGAACGCAAGCAAGAGAGATAAAAGAATAGGTAGAACCGGTATCGAATAAGGCATAGACTTCGCAAGAATTTATAATTAACTAACCCGTGATAACTTCGTTCGATTCCTCGTCACGAAAAACGCACTCCCTTAAACTACCGAATTTGACTTGTTCGGGACAGTCTTTGGTGTCGTCATTACCACTGGAATTGACTTTCGCTATAGGGCATATTCCACCCTCAACTGCTTCGTCGTACTCCTGCTCCATGATCTGAATCATTAGCCTTCGATCCATATCGAATTGGGGTTGACCGCAATGTATAGGGTAATTCAAAACTCGATGCTGGGTTCTCCCAATTGCTGTCGAAAAAGGGAAATACATATCATCTATTTTAACTTTCTTGGATCGGACTTCTCTTTCCACAATATCAACGCGTCGTGTGGCTTTTACCCATGCATCTTTCATTCTCACTCGTTCAGTTGTTTCTTCTTTCAGCTGCTCCTTGACATTTGAATTCTCATATTCCAGCTTTAATATCGTATACTCTGCCAAAGAGTGCTCCTGTTCAGCTATCGCACATCGGGTAATACAATTTTGAATTGTTACATTCCTTTGCTCCACGACCGCCTTCCGTTCTTCAGCCTGCTCTTCAAACTCATGAATACGATTTTACAATTCTACATTTTGATCAATAAGTTCTTCTAATAAATCCTCCTCAGGTTCCTCTTCTTCCTCACTCTCAGTTGCTATCTTTGCGACTAGCTTGAGTATAACTTTTAATTCCTCAATCACCACATAGATATCTCTAATCACATTATCTTGGTTGGAGATTAGAAGTGTCTCCACGGTCTCATGTGCTCCATTGCTATTCTCAACATTCTCGGATGTCATTTTCAAATACTGCCACAAAACAAAGGTTAATTAACCTATCACATATTATCCCTATACTCTGACCGACCAATTAAATTCCAAATAAACTTAGGTAGGTCATACTAATGAAGGAATTACCCGTCTCTCCCCTCCTAGTTCTATTCTCACATCCTAGCCAGGGATCATATCCCTAAGCTTTGACACCAACTGTGACGCCCCCAAAATTAGGTATACATCACCCATCTTGAGTCGCCAGATGCATGGTATAGAATTCAAATACAAATTAATAATACAACTGTCGTGTACAATACGACAAAACATAAACTGTGAGTTTGAATACAAATATTGTCTATTAGAGAGTATACAAACTCAAAAGGAGTCCTCATTACAATTATTATCACACTATTACATAGAATAGTGAGCACTACTAATGCTATCATCTGGTCCATCACTCCGTTTTCTGACTCGTCCCAACTATATTCTCATTTCCTGAAGAGAACAGTGAAAGAAAGGGTGAGCTCAACTAGCCCAACAAGAAATATTATGACAAAGATAATGCAAAATAAATTATCATTAGTCTTCAACAATGTTAAACTGATAAAATACAATAGACATCAAGTTTAACTGCAGCGGATCAAGCAATCCATTAAAAGAGTCAAGTATAGAATAAAATCTACTATCTTTTATGATTTAAAAGGTTTTTCATGACTTTTATCGCTGAGACTCAGCTTAATAAATAATCCACATCATCGAATCACCCCAGCACTACGGCCAAGGATATTCTTTAGTATCACGACCACAAATTATCCATGCACTACGGCTAAAGATAATCATGTTTTCATCAACGGTCCTAATCATGTCATAAAACAATTCATCTTTGCACTACAACCAAAGAGAATTCATAGCCATAATCATACCAAAAACTGTCCATCAATACACTACGGGCCAATGATGACTTTTTCCACATCATTTGTAACATTACGGTTATGATTATACCGAATAATCCCTGGTCATAATCATACCAAGTCCATCTATGCACTACAGGCCACAGATGACTTTCAACATAATATAAGCATGAGGATGATGGCAATGATATAAGAATTCAATAAAACAAGTTCAATAATTAATTTATCTAGGAACTGATAACGTCCAAATTGTCAACATGATACTGCTTTGTAGAGTAAAATTCAAGAATGCTCAGAAGAATATTTCCATAAAAAGATACTGGATGAAACGCAAATATCAAGGATATTCCACTAATTTTATGGAGTATAGAAGTCAAAGTTTTAACCAACTGAGTGTAATAAAGAATGGAATAACAAAAGAAATCACCATGCATGCGATAGACCGCACAGGTAGGTTATTCTAACAGAATAATAAATAACGGAACCAGGTCCGGCGTAAAACGCACAGACAGGATATTCCGACAGAATAATAAAGATTGGAATCAGGTCCGGCGTAAACGCACAGACAGGATATTCCGACAGAATAATAAATAATGGAACCAGGTCCGGCGTAAAAGCACAGACAGGATATTCCAACAGAATAATAAAGAATGGAATAACAGAAGAATTTCACCAAGTATAGGGTAGCACGCGTATACAGGTTATTCCAACAGAATAATAAATTATGGAATAATAGAAGTTCTCTTCATGAATACAAAAGAAATAATACCCCTTACGAGTACAACAAATAATATCCCTTACCTTGAAAGGAAGAGTATTGGATATCGGAGTAGTGAAGTAGCAGAAAACTTTTCTTCTCTCTCTAGAATTTTCTCTCTCTAGAATTTCAGTGAATTCGTAAGAAATAATGAAGGAATGAGCTTCTATTTATAGAAAAATGGACTGCATAGTAACTAACTCACGAACGGTCTATATTGATTTACTTTAATCTGACGATCCATATTTAAAGCAAAATCTTTTAAATAAAATATAATATATTCTATTTATAATCTAATAAAACGAATAACTTTATAAAAGATTTTACTATGCAAATACTATGCAGACACTATGCAAATACTATGTATAATAAAATATAATATATTCTAATTATTGTCTAATAAAACAGATAACTTTATAAAAGTATTCTGTTTTATATAAAAAGATTTTACTATTAGCCTAATAAAACGAATAATTTTATAAAAGTATTCTATTTTATATAAAAAGTTTTTCTGTTTTATTACGTTAATAATACTAATAAAACAAAATTGAGTGACTTATCACGTAAGCCTCAATAATCAATACCGTATGCTACCATGCAACCACACGTACTACTGTACTTTTACTACCGAGTAGTTCAACAGTATTAACGGTAAAACTTCCGCCGTTATTTCCATAAAATATTTTTGCCGTTTTCTCAATCCCACAATAATTCCGTTGTGGGGTCCACCAATAATTGTGCCGTCGTACGAATATTCCCCGACAAAAATAATATTTTCCGACCAATCGAATATAATACAACAACTTGCATACTTTGCAAAATTTATAAATACTACCCACAACTATAACATTATCTCAAATTCACACCATAATATTTAAAAAATATTTCGAAAAAATTAAATCTTTATTCATAAAATCTGGGGTTTCACATAACATTTGCACATATCAACTTGAGCACACTTTTCACATTTCAAGATTATTTTTGATCTATCACACATTATTTTACCATAATTTTCACATTTCTAGATTATTTTTAATCTATCACACATAAATTTTGGCACAACTTTCACATTTTAAAATTATCTTCAATTTATTGTATATAATTCTGGCACAATTTTCATATTTCAAGATTTCTTTTTCTTTACTATTCATAATTATTATTATATTTGTCCATCTTCTGCATTATTTAGTTAATATATTAATATCGTAGATATTTATGTATACAGTGTTATTTACCTAACGTATTAATGAATTTATCTAACTTTTCAGTACATACTTTTAAATATGTAACTTTCCATTAGTGCCTTTGTTATTGTGACAATTATTGGTTAAATATTGTGAAATACTGTAGTGAAATTGTGCGTTACTATTCCTTTATTACCAGATTTTTTAACAGTTAAATATAAACGTTCTGCCAACAACTTTTATTATTGGTTATTTTGTCATTTTTTGTATCTTACAATTATTCTATTGTGAAATCCACTAATAATTGATTATTACGACGTCGACGTACTTTACCAAATATTCATTAACGTCTTCATCGACATTTTTTGGTTTTTTATAAATTGCAGATATTAGCTTTAACTTTTTAAAAAAAAATTATCAATTTAACATCTTACTATTTTAAAAACAAATATAAAAAAATTTAAATTTTATTAATTAAAAATCGAGATCTTACACAAGATATATCATTATCCTAATATTCATTTTGTAGAATAAAAGGAGTAATACGAGTCATTTATGTTTTTTAATAATCTGCACCACATTTTATAAAGTTTAATGATTATAATTATATTAATTAAAATTAAATAAGGATAAAAATATAAGATTTTTTTATTGTTTAAAATAGAAAAAATAATAATTTAAAACCAGATGATATCCTCAAATTAGTAAATAATGATCTAATTATGGTGTTACCACTATTAAAGTCTAATAGTTTATTATTTTAGAAATAAATATAAAAAAATTACAAATAAATTTTTTTGTTTAATGAATTGTTTATATTTATTTATTAAAACTTTAAGTTAGTTTGTCTATTCATTAATATAAGAAAACAATAATGAATAATATTAGAGACACAAATTATTCTACAAATATTTTATAAACTGCTGATGTAGCATATTCTACTTTAGTATATTATATGAGACCAAAAATTATATTAAAATAATTTATTGATCAATATATTAAAATAAAATATACCACATCAATAATTTATAAAATATTTATAAAATAATTTATGTACGTAGTACTGCCCAACAATAATTACATGTAAATATAAACTCCCCATGGAATAACTTCTCAAGACAAGGAGTAAAGGATCAGCAGACTGTGTATGTCCCCGTCAGCGTCGTCCCTTCTATTTTACTTCCGGCCACCGTCTTTCGCTCTCTAGATACATTTCCTATAACCACAGACACGTCCATGGCTATCTCCGGTGAAGAATCGGACGAACACCGAAATCCGGACTTAGAACCACCAATCATCGATGAGGAAGAAGAGGAAGACGATGAAGATTTTGAAGATGAAGATGACGAAGACGAAGAAGAAGAGGAGATAGTCACCGTGGAATCAAGATTGCTTTCCGAAAGAGCCAAAATGGAGATCCTGTTCCGTCGACTCTCCACAGAGAATGTTCCCCTTCGAGTTCACAACGTTTTAATCAAGGGCAATACCAAGACGAAGGAGCCGCTGATCGTTTCAGAAATCGAAGCCCTAAAAGCAGCAACCTCAGTCCAAGAGTTGCTTCAGGCGGCTAGTATTGCTAATGCTCGGCTTCGACGGCTCGAGATTTTTGATTCGGTTAACATTACTCTCGATTCGGGGCCACCAGAGTTTCCCGGGACTACCAATGTGATTGTTGAAGTTGTTGAGACCAAAAACCGTCTCACCGGTGATATCGGCATTTTCTCCAAGACTGAGGTGTACTTTTGCAACTTCTCTATATTGCTATATGTGTATATACTAGGGTATGCCTATTTCAATTAATTACTGATGAATAAATTGTTAGTTGTTTTTTTTAATTGTGTGTTTGAGCGCTTGAGTATAGCAGTAGGAATTTAATTGTAATTGAAGTGATTAGATATGAGATTTATGCAATCTGCGAAATGGTACTAGTAGTTGCCTAATTCGTAGTAGTTATATTGAGAAACTTAATTTTTACTATGCACCATGGAATAAGGCTTTAAAATTTAAATTGTTTTGAAATATTAAGTCTATGTTACTGACTTAACTGCATATATGAGGCACCAAGATCATTCAACTTTAGATCATACAGAACTATAAGTGCAATTTTTTCAAGTTCCAACCGTCCATACTTTTTACTGTATTTATGTGCTAATTCAACTTGTTAAAAAAAATAATAAAAAATAACTAATTCAATTGATCACTATAATGCTATGCCATTACATCTGGAGGCAACTGAATGAACAAATATCTTGCAGCTGTCTACCTGGGTGGATCCACTTATATGCTTCAATCGCGTAAAATGATGTAAAACTCATGTATATTTTGGTTTCCACTCAACGCTGCTCAACTTGCCATGCAGTTCAAACATGCTCTTTGATTTGTGACTGCAGTTTGTATGGATGAACAAAGCATTGCGTGTCTATTATGTTTTTGAATTTTCAAATGCTTTTGCAGGCTAGATCTTGGTCACTTGAAGGATCAGTCAAGCTAAAAAATTTGTTTGGATACGGAGATCTCTGGGATGGCTCTTTAATTTATGGTTGGGACCAAATGTCAGAGGTCAGTGCTGGTGTATCCTTACCCAGATTTAAAGGATTAGTTACTCCTATGATGGCTCGAATATCATTGCTTTCCCAAGATTGGCTGAAGTTCTCTTCTTACAAGGAGCAATCACTTGGCCTGTCTCTTGGCCTAATATCATCCACGAATCATGATGTAGCATACAATCTCTCTTGGCGTACCTTAGCAGATCCATCACAAATGTCATCCACATCAGTTAGGAGGCAGCTGGGGCATGGTTTAAACTCTGCACTGAAGTACACATTTAAGATTGATAAGAGAAATTCACCTCTAAGACCAACACGAGGGTATGCTTTTGTTTCTGCCTCTCAATTTGGTGGCCTCGTACCTGATTATCGGAGTTTACGATTTTTCCGCCAGGTTAAGTATACTTCTCATACCAACCCTTTTTATTTTCCTAGTACTTTGTCAATTATCTTCCTTGAAGCTCTTACATTATTTTATTCTCATTTTGTAATGTCACTTTTGATTTTTTTTTTTTACTTCAAGTGTGTATGCTCATCAGGTATATGTAGTTATGTACATGTAATAAACCACCGTCTTATGGCATGTTTATATCATTTTTAAAATTTTGGATGTTTGTGATGATCTGTTTTAGTATGTTACTAAGCTTGACAACCGCAAGCAATTAATTTTTTTTCTTTTCTCAAAACACTTTTAAAATGTCATTGTTGTTAGCTAAGTTTAAAGCTTAAAATCCACGTTATGCTTTATCTGTGTCTTGGTTCTGGTTGATTATTGTACTTAATTGATTATTTACTTATGAAAGAAATTAGTTCTTTTTCAAGTTTTCAATCATTATAGTTTTTACTTGTGCTAATAATTCTCTAAGGGATGGGGCTAGGGAATGAAACTTTTTTCCTTATCTCAAAGTAAATGCAGAAACTTGAATGCAGATTTCCAACCCACCGATGCATTTATATTGACAACATGAGTGTGAAATTATCAATTTATATTTTGTTTTATTTACTTTCTGAGTTCCTTCTTTTTTTCTTGTCAAACAGAATTTATTTATATGTTCCTGCTCTTTAAAGTACTCTTAATTATATTATGTACTCATATTTTCTCTGCAGGAGTTTGATCTTCGATGTGCCTTGCCCTTGGGGTTTTACAATGCTGCACTGAATTTTGGGGTTGCTAGTGGTGTTCTTTTTCCATGGGGAAGTGGATTCTTGAACACACCTTCTTCTTTGCCTGACAGATTCTTCTTGGGTGGTAATACTTCTCCAGTTTGCACATTGGGAGGCCCAACGTCATTATTGGGTTTCAAGTCAAGGGGGCTGGGCCCTACTGAGCCAAGAAGGGAAGTTCGTGCTGATGACAGTAGCTCTGACACTTCTGGAAGGGATTTTCTAGGAGGTGACCTTGCTGTTACTGCCTTTGCAGACCTTTCTTTTGATCTACCATTGAGGGTGCTCAGAGAAGCAGGTATACATGGGCACACATTTGCTTGTGCTGGGAGCCTTAACAAGTTGACAGAGAATGCATTCCGGAATTTGTCTTTCCAGAAATTCCGTGATTCTTTCCGAAGTTCAGTAGGACTTGGGATAATTGTACCAACCAGACTATTCCGCATGGAGGTCAGTATTTGTCCTGCAAAATTTATATTTCCTCCGTGCCAAAATATAGGGTCATTATTGACTTTTTAAAGTCGACCTAAGATATTTTTAAAGTCAACTTAAGATATCTTTTGCTTTGGGACATATTCAGTTTAAGATTAGGTGTGCTCTGTAGTAAATAAGTTGGAAGAGTGGTCAGAATACTCTTAATAATACCCATCTACCCACCCTTGTAGAAGAATGTCCCCTAATCTCCTTCAGTTGGTTCGGAGAGAAAGGGAGGTATGGCACCATTTCCTACGCCCTATGCTTTAGTCGGACCCAGCTCTAACAACTGGTTTGGTTTTTGAATCACAGACTTTCAAATTCCTCATTGATGGGATCCAATATATTCATAAGCAATGTGAGACGCCTCCGGAACCCAGACAGAAGATTTAGTGATTTCACAATTCAAAATACTCCCTCCATTTCAAAATTATAGATATATTTCTAAAACGACAACTTTAAGGAAAACTTTATATTTCTATAACATATCCCTAACATTTTCTATAATGTACTAGAGGTCATTTGCTATAAATGTAAGAGTGAAGATATGATCGTACTCAACCTACCTAGTGTATAAGTAATGGCATCCTAGGAACTTCACTTTATAGTCTAAAAACTAAAAATGTATATTTAATTTTAACAACTAAAAAAAAAAATGTATCTCTAATTTTGAAACGGAGAGAGTATCAGCCAAGTCCCTTGGGTGTTGAAGCTGTCCAACCATAATTTCTCACATTGAGTTAAGTTCGGTCATTGCCTTGAAACAAATCAAAACTCATCAAAGCCCCTTAACCGCAAATAGAAGAGAAAAACTATTTGTAGAAAAAAAGAAAGAAGAATAAGAGATAACATGACAAGTATCAACTTCCATATTTTTCAGACTCTGATGGACCAACAAAAATATGGTGTGGACCTCTACTGTAAAAAGAATATTCTGTGACCTTTATTTTCTGTTTTACCATATTTATTCCTGAACATCACCAATGGCTTGGTTTTTTAATCAGGTTAACTATTGCTATATACTGAAAAAGCAAGAGCATGATGGAGAGAAGAGTGGCGTGCAGTTTAGCTTCTCTTCAGCGTTATAGACCCTATAGTTCATTTTCAACTTTGTTTGATGTCCAAAAACTTTGGGTTGACACTGGATGTAAGAGATTTTTTGTTCTCATCTAGTCTTGGCTATCACAATTTACCAGCTCTGATGTTTTTGTAATCTCAAAATCTAGATAGATTTTGTGGCGCACAATACAGGGTAATAAAATTCTAACAGCTATCAGAACACGCGATGACTGTTGATTGTTCCTTACTAGTTTCAGTGGATTCGACGACATTTCTATACTTCTCCATTGGTATTCATGGCAAAAGTGGCAAGCACTTCCCAGTAGATGCTTTGATGAAATGGTTTTTCAAGATTATGTTATGTGCATTCATTTTATGATTAGGATTGGAAAGAGAAACAGATGCCCACATACCTTTCCCTTTTCAGTATTTGGCTATCCTATCCTATCCTATTCTGGAGGTCGATAAAGGAAATACCCACCTGGACCTGGAGAGTGTGTGGGTAATTAATAATACTAGTTTTTTATAGGAGGATCTGGTTGGACTTGTTTAACCCATTTTTAAAGCAAAATATCATATAAATATAATTTCTAAATACGGAGTGACACAATATAATATGCAATAATGTTAGAAATATGGCATTACTCCATGTCCATGGGACATCACATGGTTTAGTAATCAATTTTGAGAATTGTATTTGCCTGGAAAAAAGATTTAAGTAAAAATAAAATTAATTGACAATAAAAAAGCAAAAAGAAAACTATGTTTTTTCGGTTATATGTATGTATTCCTTTTGTTTATTTGTACACGTTGTTATTATTTATTTATAAGTTAATAACATGTGTGTTATGAATAGTTATATTATGGATGTTCATTCATTTTCTATAACCTACATATTAGTACATTGATGAGATATTCATTCTCTTTATTTTAAGTTTATATTTCTTTCATCTTCTATCTTTATTCATTTATTAGTGAAGCCTATAAATAAAGACTCACTATCCATGTATTTTAGGACTTGAAGAATATTAGAAAATCTCATTTCTTATATATAATCTTCTTATGCTCTCTTTAAAATTATAAAACGTTATCGGCACGAATTGCTCCTTATTTTTATCTCGAATATAATTATATTTTGTTTGTAACAGAATTAGATATAATTTTGTCTCTTTATACATATAATATATGTTTTGTCTCTTATAATGACAATGAATGTGTGAAGCTCACGTAGAATTCTGTTTCTCTGATAAATAGCATATCCTACTTAATCCACTTTATATTATAGTGTGAAAATTTGAGGCTCTATTTTTGTGAGTCATGAAGCATTTGCAGATGATTTCAGCCTTTTCAGGCAGAACCAAACAGGAAGAATGGAAAAGAATATTTTTATTTGCTTAGAAACTTGACTGTCTCTCGATTTTTTTTTGCAGTGTATGTTGGCTTTCACATTATAAAAAAAAAATTAATTAATTAATTAATTCCAGATGTTATTGATTCTTACCTGTGATAGGCAACATAGTTCACTTTATTCATAGGTACACGCACATTAGTTGTATTCTATCACTTGCTTTTTGTTCTACACAACTATATTACTTTAGATACTACCTATGGTTCAACTGCGTATTATATGCGTTGTTGGTTTTCAATTTGTTTCACGGTCACTGTTATGAAAATTCAACATAATTATTTACTATACAATCATTTAATCTTTATGTTTATTACTATTTAAATGTTTAGCATTATAGCTTGTACAATAATGTTTACTAATTAATATTATTAACCACACTGCTATGTTACAAAAAGCTTATGTGTAAGCTTTACTAGCTTCAAGTATTAGTCTTTACCTATGTTAATTATCAAAGAGGTTACAACTATTCGACAAACTATTGTTGTGAAACCCTAGATTTTATGAATAAAGATTTAATTTTTTCGAAATATTTTTTTAAAATATTATGGTGTGAATTTGAGATAATATTATAGTTGTGGGTAGTATTTATAAATTTTGCAAAGTATACAAGTTGTTGTATTATATTCGATTGGTCGGGGAATATTATTTTTGTCGGGGAATATTCGTACGACGGCACAATTATTGGTGGACCCCACAACGGAATTATTGTCGGATTGAGAAAACGACAAAAATATTTTATTAAAAATAACGGCGGAAGTTTTACCGTTGATACTGTTGAACTACTCGGTAGTAAAAGTACAGTAATAAGTGTGGTTGCATAGTAGCACACGGTATTGATTATTAATGCTTATGTGAGAAGTCACTCAGTTTGATTTAATTATTGTCAATTAATAATATGAATTATTTAACGATAATGAAGTTTTGTTTTATTCGTATTATTAACGTAATAAAACAGAAACATCTTTTAATATAAAACAGAATACTTTATTAAAGTTATTCTATAAATAGAATATATTATATTTTATTTAAAAAAAATTTCTTTAAATATGGACCGTCAGATTAAAGTAAATCAATCTGGACCGTTCATGGATTAGTTACTATGCATTTCATTTTCTTATAAATAGAAGCTCATTCCTTCATTATTTTCCTACGAATTCACTGAACTCTAGAGAGAGAAACTATAGAGAGAAATTATAGAGAGAAAGAAGAAAAGTATTCTGCTACTTAACTACTTCTTTATTTCAGTTTTTTTTAAAACGGTAAGGGATATTATTTGTTGTACCCGTAAGGGGTATTATTTCTTTTGTATTCATGAAGAGAACTTTTGTTATTCCATTATTTATTATTCTGTTGGAATAACCTGTATACGCGTTCTACCCTATACTTTGTGACATTCTTCTATTATTCTGTTGGAACATCCTGTCTGTGTGTTTTACACCGGACCTGGTTCCGTCTTTATTATTATTCTGTTGGAATATCCTGTCTGTGCGTTTTACGCCGGACCTGGTTCCATTATTTATTATTCTGTTGGAATAACCTGTCTGTGCGGTCTATCACATGCATTGTGATTTCTTTTGTTATTCAATTCTTTATTATACTCAGTTGGTTAAAACTTTGACTTCTATACTCCATGAAATTAGTGAAATATCTTTGATATTTGCGCTTCATCTAGTATCTTTTCATGAAAATATTCTTCTAAGAATTCTTGAATTTTACTCCAAAAGCAGTATCATATTGACAATTTGGACGTTGTTAATTCCTGGATAAATTAATTCTTGAACTTGTTTTATTGAATTCTTATATCATTGTCATCCATCCTCATGTTTATATTTTGTTGAAAGTCATCTATGGCCTGTAGTGCATAGATGGACTTGGTATGATTATGACCAGGGATTAATCGGTGTAATCATGACCGTAACATTACAAATGATGTGAAAAAAATCCTCATTGGCCCGTAGTGCATTGATGGACAGTTTTTGGTATGATTATGGCTATGGATTCTCTTTGGTCGTAGTACAGAGATGAATTGTTTTATGACATGATCAGGACCGTTGATGAAACCATGATTATCTTTAGCTGTAGTGCATGGATAATTCGTGGTCGTGATACTAAAGAATATCCTTGGCCGTAGTGCAGGGGTGATTCGATGATGTGGATTATTTATTAAGCTGAGTCTCAGCGATAAAAGTCATGAAAAATCTTTTAAATCATAGAAGATAGTAGATTTTATTCTCTACTTGACTCTTCTTGTTCCGCTGCAGTTAAACTTGATGTTTATTATATTGTATCAGTTTAACACTGTTTAAGGCTAATGATAATTTATTCTGCATTATCTTAGTCATAATATTTCTTGCTGGGCTAGTTGAGCTCACCCTTTCTTTCACTGTTCTCTTCAGGAAATGAGAACGTAGCTGGGACTAGTCAGAGAACAGAGTGATGGACCAGATGATAGCATTAGTAGTCCTCACTATTCTATGTAATAGTGTGATAATAATTATAATGAGGACTCCTTTTAAGTATGGATACTCTCTAGAAGACAATATTTGTATTCAAACTCACAGTTTATGTTTTGTCGTATTGTACACGACAGTTGTATTAGTAAGTTGTATTTGAATTCTGTACTATGTATCTGGCGACCCAAGATAGGTGATGTATACCTGATTTTGGAGGCGTCACAGTTGGTATCAGAGCTTAGGGATATGATCCCTGACTAGAATGTGAGAATAGAACTAGGAGGGGAGAGACGGGTAATTCCTTCGCTAGTATGACCTACCTAAGTTTATTTGGTATTTAATTGGTCGGTCAGAGTATAGGGATAATATGTGATATGTTAATTAACCCTTGTTTTGTTGCAGTATTTGAAAATGGTATCTGAAAATGTTGAGATAAGCAATGGAGCACAGGAGACCGTTGAGTCTCCACAGATCAATAATCAGGACAATGTACAACAGGATGGCAATAATCCTCCTGTAAACAACAACACTGATCAATTGACAAACGACGGTACGTTTAGGAGTTTTTTAGAATTCATGAAACATCAGGCGAAGGCGGCTCCTGTTCATAATGCAGGTAAAAATAATGGCAACCCACGATTGGTCATCGCTAAGCAATTCAAGGAGCTGGGACCACCGGAGTTTTTGGGAAAGCCAGAACCACTTAAGGCGGAGACGTAGTTAAAGCAGATCACCAAGATATTTGATGTCTTGGGATGTTTCGAGGAGCAAAAGGTTCCCTTTGCCACCTTTATGTTGCGTGAAGAGGCAGATCACTGGTGGGAATCTGTAAAACGTACCCAGCCTGACGCACTCAAGATGTCTTGGGAGAAATTCCAGGAGCTGTTCAACGATAAGTACTTTCCCGAAAGCATTCGTCACATGAAGGAGGTGGAATTTATCAAGTTAGAGCAAAACAACATGATCTTGTCGCAGTACGAAGCCAAGTTTACTGAGTTGTCTCGATTTGCGTCCCACTTGGTTGATAATGAAGAAAGAATGACGCGGATGTTTTTAAGAGGTTTGAAGCCGGAGATACGTCAATATCTGATTTCTCATAAACTGTGTTTGTATTCAGATGTTGTAAATAGGGCTCAGTTAGTAGAGCGCGATAACGAGTCAACGCAACCAAAAGAGAGCAATCGACAAAATGATAATACTGGTGATAACAGTCATCAAAGCGGTGACAATAAGCATGGAGCGAATCAACATGCCAGAAATGGTAACCACTTCGATGATAATCATGGCCAAAACAATAAGAATAGACATTTCAAGAAGAGATGGTTCAACAATGACGTGAAGACGTCGGTACCAGCACCCGTTTCAAAGGAAGAAGAATGACCACCGGTCGTATGTTTCAAATGCGGACAGGAGGGACACATCCGTCCAAACTGTACGCAGCAATCCAAAGCGTGTTTTAATTGCGGAAGAGAAGGTCACCTAGCTCGATTTTGTCGTATGGTGAAGTCAAGTCCAGCTGGGATAGTGATGCCAAAGGATGTCCCAGACAAGCCAAAGCCGGTAGTTTAAGGGAGAGCGTTTTTTTTTTCGTGACGAGGAACCTGAATAAAATTATCACGGGTATGTTAGTCATAAACTCTTACGAAGTCTATACCGTGTTAGATACCGGTTCTACTCACTCTTTTATTTCACCTAGTTGTGTTCAATGTTTGAACTTAACTCCGGAGAAGTTAGACTTTGATATATCTGTTTAAACTCAGTTGGGAGAAACCTTCGTTACCTCCACTATTTATAAATCTTGTTCAAATAAACACTTTCACGTTACCTGTCGATCTTATCTCTTTGAAAATACTTGCACTGATGTGATTTTTGAAAACGATTGGTTAACTGCTCATCATGCTTTTCGTAAGGTTGTTAGCTTTCATATTCCTAACCAACCTATTATGCGAATTCAAGTAACCAAACCACTAAAGTCAATAATTATCATATCAAGCCATAAGTAAAGAGCCCCGAGCCTTTCGCTGATGACTTTCTTATGTGGAATGCACCGAAGCCAGACTTTCCGTAGGAGACGTTGTGAATGACGATGGCAAGTTGATAGGTATCAATGTGACGTGTTATCCAAGTCTTGGATGAGAGTCACAGTTTTGAGTGATATTTCTATTGTTAATAAATTTCTTGACGTATTCTTGAAGACTTCCTGGTCTACCCCAGAGCGCGAAATCGAATTTTGTATTGACCTCAGTACAAAACCCATTTCTTAAACCCTCAAATATTTATTTACTTAAAACGAACGTAATATGAGCCAAAGACGTTGGCTCGAGCTGTTAAAGATTACGATCGTACCAGTCAATATCATTGTGAAAGTACGAACGTGGTAGCTGACGCGTTGAGTAGAAGATCGTATGCAGTTACAAGTGCGAATATATGAACCCACGTGAGGATAACGAATATACGAGTAGAATCGACTTCAATTGATAAAGTTAAAGCCGCTTAAGCTACATACTCAGAGCTGATGAATGTGAAGAAGAAGGTTCAAGAGGGCGTTATTCTAGAAGCAAGAATCGACGAAGAGAGGAAATCTCAACCCTCGATTTAATTGGCCCATTTGAAATTCTTGATCGAGTAGGAACTGTGGCTTATAGACTCGTTTTACCGCCAAGTATGTCGCGTGTTCATAACATTTTTAACGTATTGATGTTACGTAAATATGTGGACGTTCCGAACCACATTATTGATTTAGAACCGGACGAGATAGCGAATAATTTAACGTATGAAGATGTACCTGTTAAAATCCTGGAATGTATTCAACACTCAAATGTTATACCTCAAGAGTTAGAATATGACGAAGTGTCCTCATCTGTTCGGCATACCAGGTACGTACGTAAATTTCGAGGGCGAAATTTCATAAGGAGGGGAAATTGTGAAACGCCAGATTTTATGAATAAAGATTTAATTTTTTCGAAATATTTTTTTTAAATATTATGGTGTGAATTTGAGATAATGTTATAGTTGTGGGTAGTATTTATAAATTTTGTAAAGTATGCAAGTTGTTGTATTATATTCGATTGGTCGGGGAATATTATTTTTGTCGGGGAATATTCGTACGACGGCATAATTATTGGTGCACCCCACAACGAAATTATTGTCGGATTGAGAAAACGACAAAAATATTTTATTAAAAATAACGGCAAAAGTTTTACCGTTAATACTGTTGAACTACTCGGTAGTAAAAGTACAGTAATAAGTGTGGTTGCATAGTAGCACACGGTATTGATTATTAATGCTTATGTGAGAAGTCACTCAATTTGATTCAATTATTGTCAATTAATAATATGAATTATTTAGCGATAATGAAGTTTTGTTTTATTCGTATTATTAACGTAATAAAACAGAAACATCTTTTTATATAAAACAGAATACTTTATTAAAGTTATTCTATAAATAGAATATATTATATTTTATTTAAAAGATTTTTCTTTAAATATGGACCGTCAGATTAAAGTAAATCAATCTGGACCGTTCATGAATTAGTTACTATGCATTCCATTTTCCTATAAATAGAAGTTCATTCCTTCATTATTTTCTTACGAATTCACTGAATTCTAGAGAGAGAAACTATAGAGAGAAATTATAGAGAGAAAGAAGAAAAATATTCTGCTACTTAACTACTTCTTTATTTCAGTTATTCTTTAAAACGGTAGGTGATATTATTTGTTGTACCCGTAAGGGGTATTATTTCTTTTGTATTCATGAAGAGAACTTCTGTTATTCCATTATTTATTATTCTGTTGGAATAACCTGTATACGCGGTCTACCCTATACTTGGTGATATTCTTCTATTATTCTGTTTGAACATCCTGACTGTGTATTTTATACCGGACCTGGTTCCGTCTTTATTATTATTCTGTTGGAACATCCTGTCTGTGGGGTTTACATCGGACCTGGTTCCGTCTTTATTATTATTCTGTTGGAATATCCTGTCTGTGCATTTTACGCCGGACCTGGTTCCATTATTTATTATTCTGTTGGAATAACCTGTCTGTGCGGTCTATCGCATGCATGGTGATTTCTTTTGTTATTTCATTCTTTATTATACTCAGTTGGTTAAAACTTTAACTTCTATACTCCATGAAATTAGTAGAATATCTTTGATATTTGCGCTTCATCTAGTATCTTTTCATGGAAATATTCTTCTAAGAATTCTTGAATTTTACTCCACAAAGCAGTATCATATTGACAATTTGGACGTTGTTAATTCCTGGATAAATTAATTCTTGAACTTGTTTTATTGAATTCTTATATCATTGTCATCATCCTCATGTTTATATTTTGTTGAAAGTCATCTATGACCTGTAGTGCATAGATGGACTTGGTATGATTATGACCAGGGATTAATCGGTGTAATCATGACCGTAACATTACAAATGATGTGAAAAAAATCCTCATTGGCCCGTAGTGCATTGATGGGCAGTTTTTGGTATGATTATGGCTATGGATTCTCTTTGACCGTAGTGTAGAGATGAATTATTTTATGGCATGATCAGGACCGTTGATGAAAATATGATTATCTTTAGCCGTAGTGCATGGATAATTCGTGGTCGTGATACTAAAGAATATCATTGGTCGTAGTGCAGTGGTGATTCAATGTTGTGGATTATTTATTAAGCTGAGTCCCACCGATAAAAGTCATGAAAAACCTTTTAAATCATAGAAGATAGTAGATTTTATTCTCTACTTGACTCTTCTAATGGGTTGCTTGTTCCGCTGCAGTTAAACTTGATGTTTATTATATTGTATCAGTTTAACACTGTTTAAGGCTAATGATAATTTATTCTGCATTATCTTAGTCATAATATTTCTTACTGTGCTAGTTGAGCTCACCCTCTTTCACTGTTCTCTTCAGGAAATGAGAACGTAGCTGAGACTAGTAGGGGAACAGAGTGATGGACCAGATGATAGCATTAGTAGTCCTCACTATTCTATGTAATAGTGTGATAATAATTGTAATGAGGACTCCTTTTGAGTATGGATACTCTCTAGAAGATAATATTTGTATTCAAACTCACAGTTTATGTTTTGTCGTATTGTACACGACAGTTGTATTAGTAAGTTGTATTTGAATTCTGTACCATGTATCTGGCGACCCAAGATGGGTGATGTATCCCTGATTTTGGGGGCGTCACAATTGTGCTTAAAGTATTATGTTAATTATGTTGTGTATTTAATTTATTTTTAGAATATTTTCTTCTAACTTGTTAATCATAGTTGTGATAGTTCATAATGTCAAACATTGCTAAACTCGAATTTGTGGCTCTTGACATTACTGGAAAGAATTATATTATCATGGGTGTTAGATGCTGAAATTCATCTAGATGCAAAAGGTCTTGGTGTTACTATCAAAGAAGGAAACAAAACATCTAGTCAAGATAAGGCCAAAGCGATGATATTTCTTCGTCATCACCTCCATAAGGGACTTAAAATTGAATATTTGACTGTTAAAAATCCACTTATCCTTTGGAACAATCTAAAGGAAAGATACGACCACCAGAAAACTGTAATACTTCCTAAAGCTAGTTATGATTGGATGCATCTAAGATTATAAAATTTTAAATCTGTAAGTGATTATAACTCAACTATGTTTAGAATCAGTTCTAAATTACAATTATGTGGAGAAAAGATCACCGATGCAAATATGTTAGAAAAAATATTCTCCACCTTTCACGCATCTAATATGCTCCTGCAGCAGCAATATTGTGAAAAGGGCTTTAAGAAATACTCTGAACTGATTTCATGCCTCCTTGTGGCTGAGCAAAACAATGAACTATTGATGAAAATTCATGAGGCCCGTCCAACTGGATCTGCTCCATTCCCTGCAGTGAATGCCGTAACATATAATGGAAAAAACAGAGGTTACGCCAGTAGTCGTGGACGTGGTCATGGACGCGGATGTGGACGTGGTCGAAAAAATCATCGTGGTGGTCATTTCTCAAACACATATACTATGATGCCCCCAAAATCAGGTATACATCACCCATCTTGGGTCGCTAAATACATGGTACAGAATTCAAAAACAACTTACTAATACAACTGTCGTGTACTATACGGCAAAACATAAACTGTGAGTTTGAATACAAATATTGTCTTCTAGAGAGTATCCATACTCAATAGGAGTCCTCATTACAATTATTACCACACTATTACATAGAATAGTGAGGACAACTAATGCTATCATCTGGTCCATCACTCTGTTCCCTGATTAGTCCCAGCTACGTTCTCATTTCCTAAAGAGAACAATGAAAGAAAGGGTGAGCTCAACTAGCCCAGTAAGAAATATTATGACTAAGATAATGCAGAATAAATTATCATTAGCCTTAAACAGTGTTAAACTGATACAATATAATAAACATCAAGTTTAACTGTAGCGGAACAAGCAACCCATTAGAAGAGTCAAGTAGAGAATAAAATCTACTATCTTCTATGATTTAAAAGGTTTTTCATGACTTTTATCGCTGGGACTCGGCTTAATAAATAATCCACATCATCGAATCACCCCTGCACTACGACCAAGGATATTCTTTAGTATCACGACCACGAATTATCCATGCACTACGGCTAAAGATAATCATGTTTTCATCAACGGTCCTGATCATGCCATAAAACAATTCATCTCTGCACTACGACCAAAGAGAATCCATAGCCATAATCATACCAAAAACTGTCCATCAATTCACTACGGGCCAATGAAGACTTTTTTCACATCATTTATAATGTTACGGTCATGATTACACCGATTAATCTCTGGTCATAATCATACCAAGTCCATCTATGCACTACAGGCCATAGATGACTTTCAACAAAATATAAACATGAGGATGATGACAATGATATAAGAATTCAATAAAACAAGTTCAAGAATTAATTTATCCAGGAATTAACAACGTTCAAATTGTCAATATGATACTGCTTTGTGGAGTAAAATTCAAGAATTCTTAGAAGAATATTTCCATGAAAAGATACTAGATGAAGCGCAAATATCAAAGATATTCCACTAATTTCATGGAGTATAGAAGTTAAAGTTTTAACCAACTGAGTATAATAAAGAATGGAATAACAAAAGAAATCACCATGCATGCGATAGACCGCACAGACAGGTTATTCTAACAGAATAATAAATAATGAAACCAGGTCCGGCGTAAAATACACAGACATGATATTCCAACAGAATAATAATAAAGACGGAACCAGGTCCGGTGTAAAACACAAAGACAAGATATTCCAACAGAATAATAATAAAGACGGAACCAGGTCCGGTGTAAAACACACAGACAGGATGTTCCAACAGAATAATAATAAAGACGGAACCAGGTCCGGTGTAAAACACACAGATAGGATGTTCCAACAGAATAATAGAAGAATGTCACCAAGTATAGGGTAGACCGCGTATACAGGTTATTCCAACAGAATAATAAATAATGAAATAACAGAAGTTCTCTTCATGAATACAAAAGAAATAACACCCCTTACGGGTACAACAAATAATATCCCTTACCGTTTTAAAGAAGAACTGAAATAAAAAAGTAGTTAAGTAGCAGAATACTTTTCTTCTTTTTCTCTCTATAGTTTCTCTCTCTAGAGTTCAGTGAATTCGTAAGAAAATAATGAAGGAATGAGCTTCTATTTATAGAAAAATAGAATGTACAGTAACTAATCAATGAACGGTCCAGATTAATTTACTTTAATCTGACGGACCATATTTAAAAAAAATCTTTTAAATAAAATATAATATATTCTATTTATAGAATAACTTTAATAAAGTATTATGTTTTATATAAAAAGATGTTTCTGTTTTATTACGTTAATAATACGAATAAAACAAAACTTCATTATCGCTAAATAATTCATATTATTAATTGACAATAATTGAATCAAACTGAATGACTTCTCACATAAGCATTAATAATCAATACCGTGTGCTACTATGCAACCACTGTGACGCCCCCAAAATAGGTATACAACACCCATTCTGAGTCGCCAAATACATGGTACAGAAAGCAAACTACAACTTCAATAATACAATTGTCGTGCGAAATACGACAACACATACTGTGAGTTTAAATATAAATATTGTCTTCTGGACAATATCCACACTCAAATAAATCCTCATTACAATTATTCAAACACTATTTTACAGAAATAGTGAGGACTGCTAAAACATCTTTCTAGAACCATCACTCCATACCCCGACTAGATCCTGCTATGTTCTCACCTCCTGAGAAGAAAAATGGAACAAAAAGGAAAAGGGTGAGCTCAACTAGCCCAGTAAAGAATATTATGACTAAGATAATATACAACAAATTATCGTTAGTCTTCAACAGGGAAAAAAAATCTGATAGAATATAATCGACAACAAGTTTTAGATCAACAACTACAGCGGAAACAACAAACCATTAGAAGAGTCAAGTAGAAAAAGAATTCTACTATCTTCTAAGATTTAAAAGTCCATCATCAATATTTTATCCCTGTAACATCAATTAATAATCATCTTTATCCAAATATTCATCTTTGCACTACAGGCCAAAGATATTCATTTGTATCACCTGTCAGTCATGTTCATCTCAACACCTGTTCATCTTTGCACTACAGGCCAAAGATATTCATCAAGTAATCATACATCTTTGCACTACAGGCCAAAGATATTCAGTAATATCATCATTTAGGACTGAGGATGATGAAAAATATCTTAAAGAAAACGAATCCAATGAGACAGAAGGATAAATAGTAGGGATTCGTATAACAGTTTATCCAAGATCAATAATACTTCATAATAATCAATTGTGAAGCAGAATTCAAAAATAAAGATCAAAACATGGATACAATCAAAGATAGTAACCATAATAGACATCTTGGACAAAAAGGAAAAATTTTATTTTTCGATGAATAGTGCCGTATTCGTGAATAGTACCGTATACGTGAATAGTGTCGTATACGTGAATAGTAATCCCGACACAAAAAGTTCCAAATTTGATAAAAACTCATATCAATATTTCAGCATAATGATATTGAAGAAAATAATATCATTAAGAAGAAAATAATATCCCTTACCTCAAAATATCAGTACTTCTGGTCGGAATACCGGTATAAGGCTGAAACAAACTTGCTCTGATGAATAGAAACTCTCAAAGTATCTAAATATTCACAAAATACACTCAATAATCTAGAGAGAGAAAGAGAGAAAACTTGTTTCTTGTGTGATTTTCAATTCTAACTTAGCCCTCTATTTATAGGAAAATGTTAGCACGCCGAAGCAGACTTAACCTGCAACCTGATGGCTTTACCTGCTACTATTCTCACCCATCACATTTGAATAAAAATCTCAGCACATTTCTTCACCAACCAAGAGTGGGGCCCACCAATTCTATAATTTTCCATCAAAATGATAAACTCTGAAAATTCAACAATTTCTGAACCAGTCATCTCGTAAAATTCATAATAAATCATACGTTCATTTTTAACGGTTCAAAATTTGTGGACATATACTCAACTTATATATGTATAACATATCCAAAAATTACCACGATCCAACGGTCGGATTAAAAATTATAACCCCCGCAAAATATCTCAAAACCCTGATTTTTAATACCTCCATTCCGACAAAAATACTGATAAAAACCTCAATATTAACCCCTTCATTTTTAACCAAAAAAATATATCCCTCATTTATATCCACATAAAATAAATATTTCCTTATCATATGAATCAATAATTAATTATTCACAAATAATATTACAGAATCACATTTATGACAACCAGGCCGTTCCCAAGAAAGAGGGGGCTTTCCAATAAGGATTTCTCCTTACTAGCGCGCAATTAGATGACCAAACCTCTCCTTAGACAGAACTTTCTAGACATTGCCAATAATGTTATCTAATAATATTATTCAAATAATATGAATTATTGATCTGATAAAGGAAAATACTGTACATCAACAATTATTGAAACAACAATAATATAAAATATTAACGCAGTAATTATTGAATCAATAAAATAAAATATTGAATAATAACTACTGTAACAATTATTGAGTAGTGCCTTCTTACGTAAGAATCAATAATTGGTGCAATACCGTGTGCTACTGTATTTTAACCACCGGGTATTCTAACAGTATTAACGGTAACAACTACGCCGTTATTTATAAACAACCTATACTTGTCGTTTTTTTCATCCAATCGCTTTCCGTTATGGGGCCCACACAAGGCTGCGCCGTCATAAGAATATTCTCCGACAGCAAGAATATTCCACGACCAAACGAATATTCCCTGACAAAATGAATATTTTATAACCACTTGCTTATTTTGCAAAATTTACACATTTCACCCATAACCAAAGTATTATATCAAATTAACCCCTTATTATTCACAATAATATTTAGAGAAAATTTGATTTTATTCATTAATAAGCTGGGGTCTTACAACCTCCCCTCCTTATGAAATTTCGTCCTCGAAATTGACGTACGTACCTGATATTTCGAAAAGGTGAGGATACTTCGCTTTCATTTCTGATTCCAACTCCCAAGTCATTTCTTCAATAGCATGGTTTCTCCACAAAACCTTAACTTATGGTATAACCTACGTGCGTAGGACATGCTCTTTCCTATCCAAGATCTTAACAGGTACCTACTCGTACGTTAAATCTTCAGCTATCTCGTCTGGTTCTAACTCAATAATGTGGTTCGGGTCTTTAACATATTTACGAAGCATAGATATATGAAAAACATTATGAACACGAGACATGCTTGGAGGTAATGCGAGTCTATATGCCACATTTCCTATTCGCTCAAGAATCTCAAATGGACCAACAAATCTTGGATTGAGCTTTCCTCTCTTCCCAAATCTTGTAACTCCCTTCCATGGTGCAACACGTAACAATACATGATCCCCAATATTAAATTTCACGTCCTTCTGATGAAGATCCGCATAACTCTTTTGTCGATCCTGTGTCGTTTGTATACGTTGTCGAATCGTTTGGATCTTCTCTGTAGTCATGCGTACCAACTCTGGTCCCAACAATGTTGCTTCACCCACCTCGTCCCAGTATACTGAAGAACGACATTTTCTTCCATACAACGCCTCGAATGGAGCCACACCTATGCTCGCTTGATAACTGTTGTTGTAGGAGAATTCCACCAATGGTAGGTACTTATCCCAACTCCCTTTGAGATCTAGGACACAGAGTCTTAATAGATCTTCAAGAGTTTGAATAGTCCTCTCTGATTGTCTGTCCGTTTGAGGATGGTATGCCGAACTGAATCGTAAATCCGTGCCCATAGCTTTCTGCAAGCTAACCCAAAATCGTGAAGTGAATCTTGGGTCACGATCTGAAACTATGGATACTGGCATGCCATGCAATCTCACAATCTCGTTCACATACATACTAGCAAGACGTTCAAGGGAATAAGTCTTACGTATCGGCAAGAAATGAGCGGACTTGGTTAATCTATCAACAATAATCCAAATCGCATCTATGCCTTGAGAAACCTAGGGAAGACCTGTAACAAAATCCATAGTAATGTGTTCCCACTTCCATTTCAGAATCTCAAGTAGTTGTAATGGACCCTTTGGTACTTGATGCTCCGCTTTTACACGTTGACAAGTTAAACATCTCGAGATAAACTCCGCGATCTCTCTTTTCATATTGCTCCACCAAAATATATGTCGAAGATCGTGATACATTTTGGTACTCCCAAGATGGATTACAAACGGTGTGTTTTGTGCCTCCATCATTATTTTATGCTTCAAGTCAAAATCGTTAGGAACACAAAGTCTGGAGTTGACTCGAAGTATTCCTTCTTCATCGATTCTTGCTTCTGGAATAACATCTTCTTGCACTTTCTTCTTCATACGCATCAGCTCCATGTCCGTAGCTTGAGCAGCTTTAACTTTATCGATTAAAGTTGATTTTACTCGTATATCATCACGTGGGTCCCTAGAGTCATTAACTCTATCTATATCATTTATAAATTATATAAAATAGGTCTTTGTGTTCAACAATATCGCACTCGTACTCGCGTACAATCTTCTACTCAACGCGTCAGCTACCACGTTCGCTTTTCCAGGATAGTATGGTCAGAACAAGTTCTGAATAAGTCACCTCTTGAGCTATTGGAAAATCTTCTCGCATTCCTCGCTCCATACGAATTTTGTATATTTTTGAGTCAGCTAAGTTAACGGAGTAGCGATTCGAGAAAATCCTTCCACGAATCTCCGATAGTAACCAGTTAAGCCCAGAAAGCTACATACTTTGGTCACCGACTTCGGTTGCTCTCAATTGTGATTCAAATCCCAATCTTGGATAGCACGTCACAATGGCACCTATTATATTACCACCACACAAATATAGAGTCCCTTACGGAGAGTCTGGCTTTGGCGCATTCTACAAAGGAAGTCACCAGATAGAGGCTCGGGTACCAACTTCTATAGTTGGGTTTTTAACTCCTGAAGTTCAATAGGAGCTATTCAATATGAGATTTTAGAAATGGGTTTTGTATCGGGTTGAAGATCAATACAAAAATTCAATATCACGCTCTGGGTTAGGCCAGGAAATTCTTCAGAAAATACGTCAGGAAATTCACTAACAACAGAAATATCATTCAAATCTGACGTATTTTTGTTCAAGTCCATGACATGGGCTAAGAAAGCTTGACATTCGTTTTTTAATAAACGAATGGCTTTATGGCTTGGTATGACAGCGATTGATTTTAGTGGTTTGGTTGCTTGAATTCGCATAACAGGTTGGTTAGGAATATAAAAACTAACAACCTTACGAAAACAATCAATTTTGGCATGATGAGTAGTTAACCAATCAATTCCTAAAATTACATCACAAGCAAGTATCTTTAAAGAGATAAGGTCAACAGGTAATGTGATGGTGCCAACTTGGATTAAGCAAAATTTATAAACTGTAGATGTAATGAAAGTTTCTCCTAACGGAGTCTTCACAGATAGGTCAAAGTCTAATTTCTCTGGAGTCAAGTTTAAACGTTGAGCACAAGCAGGAGAGATAAAAGAATGGGTAGAGCCAGTATCTAGTAAAGTATAAACTTCGTAAGAATTCAAGATTAGTTTACCCGTGATCACCTCGTTCGGGTTTCTCGCGTTTTGGCCAGTCACGCCAAACGCCCTTCCAGGAATCGCTGATTTCGACTTATCCGGGACAACTTTTGGAGTCACCATCCCCGTTGAACTTGGTTTTGCTACAGAACACTCTCGAGCTATATGACCCTCCTTTCCACAGTTATAACATACCTTGGATTGTTGTGGGCAGTTTGGGCTGATATGTCCCTCTTTCCCACATTTGTAACATACGACCAGTGGTCATTCTCCTCCCCTAGAAACAGTTGATGTTTGTGCTGACGTCTTCACGTTATCATTGTTGTACCTTCTCTTCTTGAAATCTCCTCCCGACTCGCTCCTTCTGTTATCACGACCACGATTACCACCAGAGTGGTTACCACTTTTGTCCGAATGTTTTCCTCCCTGCTGGTTTTCATTGCTTCGATGACTGCCACCACCGGTATGACCCTGGTTGTGGTCCCTCGGTTGCACATACTCATTATCTCGCTCTAATAATTGAGCCATGTTTACAACATCTGAATATAAAGAAAATTTATGAGAGATAAGATATTGCCGAATCTCAGGTTTTAGACCTCTCAGAAACATCCTTGTCATTCGTTCCTCATTTTCGACCAAATGAGGTGCAAACCTGGATAACTCTGCAAACTTCGCCTCGTACTGGGACACCGTCATGTTGTTTTGTTCCAGTCTGATAAACTCCACCTCCTTCATATGACGAATATTTTCAGGAAAATACTTGTCATTGAACAGTTTTTGAAATGTTTCCCAGGACATGTTGAGTGCGTCAGGCTGGGTACGCTTCACAGACTCCCACCAGTAGTCTGCCTCACCGCGGAACATAAAGGTGGCGAATGGAACCTTCTGTTCCTCTGTGCATCCCAAGACATCGAATATGTTGATAATTTGCTTGACCCACGTTTCCGTCATGATCGGATTCGGCTTTCCCTTAAATTCTGGTGGTTCCAATTCTTTGAATTGCTTGGCAGTGACAAACTGCGCGTTGTTATCATTTCCACCCGTATTTTGCACACGAGTCTCCCTCGTCTGATTTTGCATGAACTGCAAAAAGCTCCTAAACATTCCATCATTCATTGTTTGCTCGGTAACGTTGTTTACAGGAAGAATATTGCCTTCCTGTTGCACGTTCCCCTAGGTGGTGATCAAAGGTGTCTCCACGGTCTGATTTACTCCATTATTAACGTTCTCAGCTGTCATTCTTAAATACTGCCATAAAACAAGGGTTAATAGTCATGTCATATATTATCCCTATACTCTGACCGACCAAATAAACACCAAATAAACTTAGTCAGGTCATACTAGCGAAGGAATTTCCCGTCTCTCCCCTCCTAGTTCTTGTCTCACATCTCAGCCAGGGATCATATCCCTAAGCTCTGATACCCACTGTGACGCCCCCAAAATAGGTATACAACACCCATTCTGAGTCCCCAAATACATGGTACAGAAAGCAAACTACAACTTCAATAATACAATTGTCGTGCAAAATACGACAACACATACTGTGAGTTTAAATACAAATATTGTCTTCTGGACAATATCCACACTCAAATAAATCCTCATTACAATTATTCAAACACTATTTTACAGAAATAGTGAGGACTGCTAAAACATCTTTCTAGAACCATCACTCCATACCCCGACTAGATCCTGCTATGTTCTCACCTCCTGAGAAGAAAAATGGAACAAAAAGGAAAAGGGTGAGCTCAACTAGCCCAGTAAAGAATATTATGACTAAGATAATATACAACAAATTATCGTTAGTCTTCAACAGGGAAAAAAAATCTGATAGAATATAATCGACAACAAGTTTTAGATCAACAACTACAGCGGAAACAACAAACCATTAGAAGAGTCAAGTAGAAAAAGAATTCTACTATCTTCTAAGATTTAAAAGTCCATCATCAATATTTTATCCCTGTAACATCAATTAATAATCATCTTTATCCAAATATTCATCTTTGCACTACAGGCCAAAGATATTCATTTGTATCACCTGTCAGTCATGTTCATCTCAACACCTGTTCATCTTTGCACTACAGGCCAAAGATATTCATCAAGTAATCATACATCTTTGCACTACAGGCCAAAGATATTCAGTAATATCATCATTTAGGACTGAGGATGATGAAAAATATCTTAAAGAAAACGAATCCATGAGACAGAAGGATAAATAGTAGGGATTCGTATAACAGTTTATCCAAGATCAATAATACTTCATAATAATCAATTGTGAAGCAGAATTCAAAAATAAAGATCAAAACATGGATACAATCAAAGATAGTAACCATAATAGACATCTTGGACAAAAAGGAAAAATTTTATTTTTCGATGAATAGTGCCGTATTCGTGAATAGTACCGTATACGTGAATAGTGCCGTATACGTGAATAGTAATCCCGACACAAAAAGTTCCAAATTTGATAAAAACTCATATCAATATTTCAGCATAATGATATTGAAGAAAATAATATCATTAAGAAGAAAATAATATCCCTTACCTCAAAATATCAGTACTTCTGGTCGGAATACCGGTATAAGGCTGAAACAAACTTGCTCTGATGAATAGAAACTCTCAAAGTATCTAAATATTCACAAAATACACTCAATAATCTAGAGAGAGAAAGAGAGAAAACTTGTTTCTTGTGTGATTTTCAATTCTAACTTAGCCCTCTATTTATAGGAAAATGTTAGCACGCCGAAGCAGACTTAACCTGCAACCTGATGGCTTTACCTGCTACTATTCCACCCATCACATTTGAATAAAAATCTCAACACATTTCTTCACCAACCAAGAGTGGGGCCCACCAATTCTATAATTTTCCATCAAAATGATAAACTCTGAAAATTCAACAATTTCTGAACCAGTCATCTCGTAAAATTCATAATAAATCATACGTTCATTTTTAACGGTTCAAAATTTGTGGACATATACTCAACTTATATATGTATAACATATCCAAAAATTACCACGATCCAACGGTCGGATTAAAAATTATAACCCCCGCAAAATATCTCAAAACCCTGATTTTTAATACCTCCATTCCGACAAAAATACTGATAAAAACCTCAATATTAACCCCTTCATTTTTAACCACAAAAATATATCCCTCATTTATATCCACATAAAATAAATATTTCCTTATCATATGAATCAATAATTAATTATTCACAAATAATATTACAGAATCACATTTATGACAACCAGGCCGTTCCCAAGAAAGAGGGGGCTTTCCAATAAGGATTTCTCCTTACTGGCGCGCAATTAGATGACCAAATCTCTCCTTAGACAGAATTTTCTAGACATTGCCAATAATGTTATCTAATAATATTATTCAAATAATATGAATTATTGATCTGATAAAGGAAAATACTGTGCAGCAACAATTATTGAAATAACAATAATATAAAATATCAACGCAGCAATTATTGAATCAATAAAATAAAATATTGAATAATAACTACTGTAACAATTATTGAGTAGTGCCTTCTTACGTAAGAATCAATAATTAGTGTAATACCGTGTGCTATTATATTTTAACCACCGGGTATTCCAACAGTATTAACGGTAACAACTACGCCGTTATTTATAAACAACATATACTTGTCGTTTTCTTCATCCAATCGCTTTCCGTTATGGGGCCCACACAAGGCTGTGCCGTCGTAAGAATATTCCCCGACAGCAAGAATATTCCACGACCAAACGAATATTCCCCGACAAAATGAATATTTTATAACCACTTGCTTATTTTGCAAAATTTGCACATTTCACCCATAACCAAAGTATTATATCAAATTAACCCCTTATTATTCACAATAATATTTAGAGAAAATTTGATTTTATTCATTAATAAGCTGAGGTCTTACAACCACACTTATTACTGTACTTTTACTACCGCGTAGTTCAACAGTATCAATGGTAAAACTTCCGCCGTTATTTTTAATAAAATATTTTTGTCGTTTTCTCAATCCGATAATAATTCTATTGTGGGGTCCACCAATAATTGTGCCGTCGTACGAATATTCCCCGACAAAAATAATATTCTCCGACCAATCGAATATAATACAACAACTTGCATACTTTGTAAAATTTATAAATACTACCCACAACTATAACATTATCTCAAATTCACACCATAATATTTAAAAAAAATATTTCGAAAAAAATTAAATCTTTATTCATAAAATCTGGGGTTTCACAATTTTCCCTCCTTATGAAATTTTGCCCTCAAAATTTACGTACGTACCTGGTATGCCGAACAGATGAGGACACTTCGTCAGATTCTAACTCTTGAGGTAGAACCTTTGAGTGTTGAATACATTCCAGGATTTTAACAGGTACATCTTCATACGTTAAATTATCCGCTATCTCGTCCGGTTCTAAATCAATAATGTGGTTCGGGTCGTCCACATATTTACGTAACATCAATACGTTAAAAATATTATGAACACGCGACATACTTGGCGGTAAAACGAGTCTATAAGCCACAGTTCCTACTCGATCAAGGATTTCAAATGGGCCAATTAAATCGAGGGTTGAGATTTCCTCTCTTCGTCGATTCTTGCTTCTAGAATAACGCCCTCTTGAACCTTCTTCTTCACATTCATCAGCTCTGAGTATGTAGCTTAAGCGGCTTTAACTTTATCAATTAAAGTCGATTCTACTCGTATATTCGTTATCTTTACGTGGGTTCGTATATTCGCACTTGTAACCGCATACGATCTTCTACTCAACGCATCAGCTACCACGTTCGTACTTTCACGATGATATTGACTGGTACGATCGTAATCTTTAACATCTCGAGCCAACGTCTTTGGCGCATGTTACGTTCGTTTTAAGTAAATAAATATTTGAGGGTTTAAGAAATGAGTTTTGTACTGGGGTCAATACAAAATTTGATTTCACGCTCTGGGGTAGACCAGGAAGTCTTCAGGAATACGTCAAGAAATTTATTAACAATAGAAATATCATTCAAAACTGTGACTCTCATCCAAGACTTGGATAACACGTCACATTGATACCTATCAACTTGCCATTGTCATTCACAACATCTCCTACGGAAAGTCTGGCTTCGGTGCATTCCACATAAGAAAGTCATCAGCGAAAGGCTCGGGGCTCTTTACTTATGGCCTGATATGATAATGATTGACTTTAGTGATTTGGTTACTTGAATTCACATAATAGGTTGGTTAGGAATATGAAAGCTAACAACCTTACAAAAAGCATGATGAGTAGTTAACCAATCGTTTCCAAAAATCACATCAATGCAAGTATTTTCAAAGAGATAAGATCGACAGGTAACGTGAAAGTGTTTATTTGAACAAGATTTATAAATAGTGGAGGTAACGATGGTTTCTCCCAACTGAGTTTAAACAGATATATCAAAGTCTAACTTCTCCGGAGTTAAGTTCAAATATTGAACACAACTAGGTGAAATAAAAGAGTGAGTAGAACCGATATCTAACACGGTATAGACTTCGCAAGAGTTTATGACTAACATACTCGTGATAATTTTATTCAGGTTCCTCGTCACGAAAAAAAAACGCTCTCTCTTAAACTACCGGCTTTGGCTTGTCTGGGACATCCTTTGGCATCACTATTCCAGCTGGACTTGACTTCACCATACGACAAAATTGAGCTAGGTGACCTTCTCTTTCGCAATTAAAACACGCTTTGGATTACTGCGTACAGTTTGGACGAATGTGTCCCTCCTGTCCGCATTTGAAATATATGACCGGTGGTCGTTCTTCTTCCTTTGAAACGGGTGCTGGTACCGACGTCTTCACGTCATTGTTGAACCTTCTCTTCTTGAAATGTCCATTCTTATTGTTTTAGCCATGATTACCACCGAAGTGGTTACCATTTCTGGCATGTTGATTCCCTCCATGCTTATTGTCACCGCTTTGATGACTGTTATCACCAGTATTATCATTTTGTCGATTGCTCTCTTTTGGTTGCGTTGACTCGTTATCGCGCTCTACTAACTAAGCCCTATTTACAACATCTGAATACAAACACAGTTTATGAGAAATCAGATATTGACGTATCTCTGGCTTCAAATCTCTTAAAAACATCCGCGTCATTCTTTCTTCATTATCAACCAAGTGGGACGCAAATCGGGACAACTCAGCAAACTTGGCTTCGTACTGCGACACGGTCATGTTGTTTTGCTCCAACTTGATAAATTCCACCTCCTTCATGTGACGAATGCTTTCGGAAAAGTACTTGTCGTTGAACAGCTCCTGAAATTTCTCCCAAGACATCTTGAGTGCGTCAGGCCGGGTACGTTTTACAGATTCCTACCAGTGATCTACCTCTTCACGCAATATAAAGGTGGCAAAGGGAACCTTTTGCTCCTCGAAACATCCCAAGACATCAAATATTTTGGTGATCTGCTTTAACCACGTCTCCGCCTTAAGTGGTTCTGGCTTTCCTAAAAACTCCGGTGGTCCCAGCTCCTTGAATTGCTTAGCGATGACCAACCGTGGGTTGCCATTATTTTTACCTGCATTATGAACAGGAGCCGCCTTCGCCTGATGTTGCATGAATTCTAAAAAACTCCTAAACGTATCGTCGTTCGTCAATTGATCAGTGTTGTTGTTTACAGGAGGATTATCGCCATCCTGTTGCACATTGTCCTGATTATTGATCTGTGGAGACTCAACGGTCTTCTGTGCTCCATTGGTTATCTCAACATTTTTAGATGCCATTTTCAAATACTGCCACAAAACAAGGGTTAATTGAAATATCACATATTATCTCTATACTCTGACCGACTAATTAAATAACAAGTAAACTTAGGTAGGTCATACTAGCGAAGGAATTTCCCGTTTCTCCCCTCTTAGTTTTTATTTCACATCTCAGCCAGGGATCATATCCCTAAGCTATGATACCAACTGTGATGCCCCCAAAATCAGGTATACATCACCCATCTTGGGTCGCTAAATACATGGTACAGAATTCAAAAACAACTTACTAATACAACTGTCGTGTACTATACGGCAAAACATAAACTGTGAGTTTGAATACAAATATTGTCTTCTAGAGAGTATCCATACTCAATAGGAGTCCTCATTACAATTATTACCACACTATTACATAGAATAGTGAGGACAACTAATGCTATCATCTGGTCCATCACTCTGTTCCCTGATTAGTCCCAGCTACGTTCTCATTTCCTAAAGAGAACAATGAAAGAAAGGGTGAGCTCAACTAGCCCAGTAAGAAATATTATGACTAAGATAATGCAAAATAAATTATCATTAGCCTTAAACAGTGTTAAACTGATACAATATAATAAACATCAAGTTTAACTGTAGCGGAACAAGCAACCCATTAGAAGAGTCAAGTAGAGAATAAAATCTACTATCTTCTATGATTTAAAAGGTTTTTCATGACTTTTATCGCTGGGACTCGGCTTAATAAATAATCCACATCATCGAATCACCCCTGCACTACGACCAAGGATATTCTTTAGTATCACGACCACGAATTATCCATGCACTACGGCTAAAGATAATCATGTTTTCATCAACGGTCCTGATCATGCCATAAAACAATTCATCTCTGCACTACGACCAAAGAGAATCCATAGCCATAATCATACCAAAAACTGTCCATCAATGCACTACGGGCCAATGAAGACTTTTTTCACATCATTTATAATGTTACGGTCATGATTACACCGATTAATCTCTGGTCATAATCATACCAAGTCCATCTATGCACTACAGGCCATAGATGACTTTCAACAAAATATAAACATGAGGATGATGACAATGATATAAGAATTCAATAAAACAAGTTCAAGAATTAATTTATCCAGGAATTAACAACGTTCAAATTGTCAATATGATACTGCTTTGTGGAGTAAAATTCAAGAATTCTTAGAAGAATATTTCCATGAAAAGATACTAGATGAAGCGCAAATATCAAAGATATTCCACTAATTTCATGGAGTATAGAAGTTAAAGTTTTAACCAACTGAGTATAATAAAGAATGGAATAACAAAAGAAATCACCATGCATGCGATAGATCGCACAGACAGGTTATTCTAACAGAATAATAAATAATGAAACCAGGTCCGGCGTAAAACGCACAGACATGATATTCCAACAGAATAATAATAAAGACGGAACCAGGTCCGGTGTAAAACACAAAGACAAGATATTCCAACAGAATAATAATAAAGACGGAACCAGGTCCGGTGTAAAACACACAGACAGGATGTTCCAACAGAATAATAATAAAGACGGAACCAGGTCCGGTGTAAAACACACAGATAGGATGTTCCAACAGAATAATAGAAGAATGTCACCAAGTATAGGGTAGACCGCGTATACAGGTTATTCCAACAGAATAATAAATAATGGAATAATAGAAGTTCTCTTCATGAATACAAAAGAAATAATACCCCTTACGGGTACAACAAATAATATCCCTTACCGTTTTAAAGAAGAACTGAAATAAAGAAGTAGTTAAGTAGCAGAATACTTTTCTTCTTTTTCTCTCTATAGTTTCTCTCTCTAGAGTTCAGTGAATTCGTAAAAAAATAATGAAGGAATGAGCTTCTATTTATAGGAAAATGGAATGCATAGTAACTAATCCATGAACGGTCCAGATTGATTTACTTTAATCTGACGGTCCATATTTAAAGAAAAATCTTTTAAATAAAATATAATATATTCTATTTCTAGAATAACTTTAATAAAGTATTTTTTTTATATAAAAAGATGTTTCTGTTTTATTACGTTAATAATACGAATAAAACAAAACTTCATTATCGCTAAATAATTCATATTATTAATTGACAATAATTGAATCAAACTGAGTGACTTCTCACATAAGCATTAATAATCAATACTGTAAGACCCCAACTTATTAATGAATAAAATCAAATTTTCTCTAAATATTATTGTGAATAATAAGGGGCTAATTTGATATAATACTTTGGTTATGGGTGAAATGTGCAAATTTTGCAAAATAAGCAAGTGGTTATAAAATATTCATTTTGTCGGGGAATATTCGTTTGGTCGTGGAATATTCTTGCTGTCGGGGAATATTCGTACGACGGCGCAGCCTTGTGTGGGCCCCATAACAGAAAGTGATTGGATGAAGAAAACGACAAGTATAAGTTGTTTATAAATAACGGCGTAGTTGTTACCGTTAATACTATTGGAATACCCGGTGGTTAAAATACAGTAGCACACGGTATTGCACTAATTATTGATTCTTACGTAAGAAGGCACTACTCAATAATTGTTACAGTAGTTATTGTTCAATATTTTATTTTATTGATTCAATAATTGTTGCATTGATATTTTATATTATTGTTGTTTCAATAATTATTGCTGCACAGTATTTCTCATTATCAGATCAATAATTCATATTATTTGAATAATATTATTAGATAACATTATTGGCAATGTCTAGAAAGTTCTGTCTAAGGAGAAGTTTGGTCACCTAATTGCGCGCCAGTAAGAAACAATTCTTATTGGAAAGCCCCCTCTTTCCTGGGAACGGCCTGGTTGTCATAAATGTGATTCTGTAATATTATTTGTGAATAATTAATTATTGATTCATATGATAAGGAAATATTTATTTTATGTGGATATAAATGAGGGATATATTTTTGTGGTTAAAAATGAAGGAGTTAATGTTGAGGTTTTTATCCGTATTTTTGTCGGAATGGAGGTATTAAAAATCAGAGTTTTTGAGAAATATTACGGGTGTTATAATTTTTAATCCGACCGTTGGATCGTGGTAATTTTTAGATATGTTATACATATATAAGTTGAGTATATGTCCACAAATTTTGAACCGTTAAAAATGAACGTATGATTTATTATGAATTTTACGAGATGACTGGTTCAGAAATTGTTGAATTTTCGGAGTTTATCATTTTGATGGAAAATTCTAGAATTGGTAGGCCTCACTTGTGGTTGGTGAAGAAATGTGCTGAATTATATTTCAAATGTGGTGGGTGGGAATAGTAGCAGGTAAAGCCATCAGGTTGCAGGTCAAACCTACTAAAATTTTCCTATAAATAGAGGGCTAAGTTAGAATTGAAAATCACACCAGAAACATAAGTTTTCTCTCTTTCTCTCTCTAGATTATTGAGTGTATTTTGTGAGTATTTAGATACTCTGTGAGTTTCTATTCATCAGTGCAAGTTTCCTTCAGCCTTATACCGATCAGAAGTACTGCTCTTTTGAGGTAAGGGATTGTAAGGGATATTATTTTCTTCTTAAATGATATTATTTTCTTCAATATCATTATGCTGAAATATTGATATGAGTTTTTATCAAATTTAGAACTTTTTGTATCGGGGTTACTATTCACGTATACGGCACTATTCACGTATACGGTACTATTCACGAATACGACACTATTCACCGAAAAATTAAAATTTTCCTTTTTATCCAAGATGTCTATTATGGTTACTATCTTTGATTGTATCCATGTTTTGATCTTTATTTTTGAATTCTGCTTCACAATTGATTATTATGAAGTATTATTGATCTTGGATAAACTGTTATACGAATCTCTACTATTTATCCTTCTGTCTCATTGGATTCGTTTTCTTTAAGATATTTTTCATCATCCTCAGTCCTAAATGATGATATTACTGAATATCTTTGGCCTGTAGTGCAAAGATGTATGATTACTTGATGAATATCTTTGGCCTGTAGTGCAAAGATGAACAGGTGTTGAGATGAACATGACTGACAGGTGATACAAATGAATATCTTTGGCCTGTAGTGCAAAGATGAATATTTGGATAAAGATGATTATTAATTGATGTTACAGGGATAAAATATTGATGATGGACTTTTAAATCTTAGAAGATAGTAGAATTCTTTCTCTACTTGACTCTTCTAATGGTTTGCTGTTTCCGCTGCAGTTGTTGATCTAAAACTTGTTGTCGATTATATTCTATCAGATTTTTCCCTGTTGAAGACTAACGATAATTTGTTTGTATATTATCTTAGTCATAATATTCTTTACTGGGCTAGTTGAGCTCACCCTTTTCTTTTTTGTTCCATTTTTCTTCTCAGGAGGTGAGAACATAGCAGGATCTAGTCGGGGTATGGAGTGATGGTTCTAGAAAGATGTTTTAGCAGTCCTCACTATTTCTGTAAAATAGTGTTTGAATAATTGTATTGAGGACTTATTTGAGTGTGGATATTGTCTAGAAGACAATATTTGTATTTAAACTCACAGTATGTGTTGTCGTATTTTGCACGACAATTGTATTATTGAAGTTGTAGTTTGCTTTCTGTACCATGTATTTGGCGACTCAGAATGGGTGTTGTATACCTATTTTGGGGGCGTCACAAATACCGTGTGCTACTATGCAATCACACTTATTACTGTACTTTTACTACCGAATAGTTCAACAGTATCAACGGTAAAACTTCCGCCGTTATTTTTAATAAAATATTTTTGTTGTTTTCTCAATCCGACAATAATTTCGTTGTGGGGTCCACCAATAATTGTGCCGTCGTACGAATATTTTCCGACAAAAATAATACTCCCCGACCAATCGAATATAATACAACAACTTGCATACTTTGCAAAATTTATAAATACTACCCACAACTATAACATTATCTCAAATTCACACCATAATATTTAAAAAAAATATTTCGAAAAAATTAAATCTTTATTCATAAAATCTTGGGTTTCACATATTCCCACCAGAAGTAGGAATATAAGGATGGAAAACGCGAAAAATGTGATAAAGATAAATATACCATAGAGAATTTGTGTTATCGTTGTGGAGGTAAAGGCCATTGGTCTCGTACCTATCATACACCAAAACATCTTGTTGAGCTCTATCAACAATCACTAAAAGATAAAGGGAAGAAGATAGAGACAAATTTTGCTAGTGAGGATGGAAAAGATGAGACAAATCTCAATTTTTCTAGTAAGGATGGAAAAGATGAGACAAATCTTGATTCTGGAAATGATGATTTTAATTATGGTTGTGTTGATACCACTCATCTAGATGTTACTGATTTTTTCTCAAATCCTGAAGAAAAAATTGACTTCTTGTTTGGTGATGAGAGTGTCGAAATATAAAATTTTTAGATGATGCTTTGATGTTATTGGACTTTATTTTAAGCATTAATAAAATTCTAATTATTATGTTTTTATCATGTTTAACTGTTTTCTTATGATTCGTTATATATGGGATATTTTATTAATCTGATTATATATTTCTTATTTTCATTGAATAACATAGATACTTTCTTGATTCGATTTGCAATGAATGGTGGAGATATATGTCTCGCAGACAACGCCACTTCGCACACTATATTACAGAATAAGAAATATTGTTCTTCTTTCATAATGCAAAAGGCCAATGTTAGTACTATATCGGGTAGTGCAAAATTGATAGAAGGCTCCGGAAGAGCTAACATTTTCTTGTCTGGAGGAACAAAACTTGAAATTGATGAAGCATTATACTCTCTCAGGTCTCAAAGAAATTTATTTAGTTTTAAGGATATCCGCCGAAATGGGTATTATATTGAGACAACATGTGAAGGAAAGATTGAGTATCTTCACATTACGAGTATAATCTCGGGTAATAAAAGTGTATTAAAAAAATTACCAGCTTTTTCCTCTGGTTTGTACTACACGAGAATTAGAACAATTGAAACAAATGTGGTTGTTAATAAAAAGCTAACGAATCACAATAACTTTGTTGTTTGGCATGAACGGTTAGGCCATCCTGGATTGATAATGATGCGAAGAATAATTGAGAATTCATGTGGACATCCATTGGAGAACCAACAGATTCTTCAATCGAATGATTTCCCATGTGCTGCTTGTTTTCAAGGCAAGTTAATTGTTCGGCCATCACCGGCTAAGATAGGGACTGAATCCCTTACTTTTCTGGAACGAATACAAGGTGATATATGTGGACCAATTCATCCACCATGTGGACCTTTTAGATATTTTATAGTTTTAATTGATGCATCAACAAGGTGGTCACATGTATCTCTATTATCAACTCGCAACCTGGCGTTTGCGAGGTTACTTGCTCAATTAATCAGATTACGAGCACATTTTCCATATTATCCCATCAAGAAAATTCCTATTGACAATGCTGGTGAATTTACTTCCCAAACTTTTAATGATTATTGTATGTCTATTGGGATAAGTGTTGAACATCCTGTAGTACATGTTCACACACAAAATGGCCTTGCAGAATCATTGATTAAACGTCTTCAATTGATTGCAAGACCATTACTAATGAGATCAAAACTTCCAATTTCTGCTTGGGGTCATGCTATTTCACATGCGGCAACACTAATTCGCATCAGACTAACAAGTTATCATAAGTACTCTCCTTTACAATTGGTTTTTGGTCAGGAACCAAATATTTCTCATCTAAGAATTTTTGGTTGTGCTGTATATGTTCCAATTCCTCCACCACAACGTACTAAGATGGGACCTCAAAGGAGGTTAGGAATATATGTTGGATATGAATCCCCATCTATAATTAAATATTTAGAACCATCAACAGGGGATTTATTTACAGCTAGATTCGCTGATTGTCATTTTGATGAATCAGTCTTCCCAACATTAAGGGGAGAAAATAGGCAGCTGGAAAAAGAGATAAGCTGGAATGAATTATCATTGTCTCATTTTGATCCTCGTACAAAACAATGTGAACTAGAAGTTCAGAAGATAATTCATTTACAAAGTTTAGCAAATCAATTTCTAGACGCATTTTCTGACCCAAAGAGTGTAACAAAGTCACATATACCAGCTGTTAATGCTCCAATTAAAATTGATGTCCCAGCAGAACAACCTCCTGTTGCCAATGAATCTAAAGCACGCTTGAAGCGTGGTAGACCAGTCGGTTCCAAAGATAAGAATCCTCGTATGAGAAAAGGAACAAAGATTCAAGATGGTCATAACGAGGAAATGGTAACTCCAGAAGAGTTTACAGAAAAACCTCTAGACATGACTAATATTACAGTTCCAAAAGACAATCAGGTACCTGAAATCATTGAAAATGAAGAGATCTCGATAAATTATGTTATGTCCAGAAAATTATGGAACCGAAATGAAATTGACGTCGATAATGTTTTTTCATACAATATAGCGCTAGATGTTATAAAAGATGATGAGGATCTTGAACCAAGGTCTATTGAGGAATACATGCATAGAATTGATTGGCCAAAATGGAAAGACACAATTGAGGCAGAATTGAAATCTCTTGAAAAGAGAAATGTTTTTGGACCAGTAGTCCGTACACCTGATGGTGTAAAACCAGTGGGGTACAAATGGGTTTTTGTTCGAAAACGAAATGAAAAGGGTGAAATTGTGTGACATAAAGCACGACTAGTTGCGCAAGAATTTTCACAAAGACCTGGTATTGATTATGAAGAGACATACTCTCCTGTGATGGATGTGACTACTTTTTGATTCCTAATCAGTCTGGCAATAAAAGAAGGACTTCACTTGCGTCTAATGGATGTCGTTACAGCATATTTATATGGCCTACTTGATAATGAAATTTATATGAAACTCCCAGAAGGATTTAAATTGCCAGAAACATGTAAATTCGGTTCTCGAGAACAATACTCAATCAAATTAAATAGATCTCTATATGGATTAAAACAATCTGGTCGCATATGGTATAACCGTCTTAGTGAATATTTGTTAAATGAGGGATATAAGAATGATCCTGTTAGCCCATGCATTTTTATAAAGAGATCTAGATTTGAGTTTGTTATTATTGTAGTATATGTTGATGATCTAAATATCATTGGAACTCCTGAAGAGATTTCAAAGGTAGTAGAGTACTTGAAAAGAGAATTTGAAATGAAAGATCTTGGAAAAACAAAATTTTGTCTTGAGTTACATATAGAGCATTTAAAGGACGGTATTCTTGTGCATCAAACATCTTATATAGAGAAGGTGTTAAAACAATTTTATATGGACAAAGCACATCCGTTGAGCACCCCAATGGTTGTGAGGTCACTTGATGTAAATAAAGACCCTTTCCGACCTCGAGAAAATGATGAGTAGATTATTGGTCCTGAAGTACCATACTTGAGTGCAATTGGAGCACTAATATATCTTGCTAGTCATACACGACCTGGTATATCATTCTCTGTCAACTTATTAGCAAGATATAGCTCTTGTCCAACCCGAAGGCATTGGAATGAGATTAAACATATACTTCGTTACCTATAAGGTACAAAGGATATGAGTTTGTATTTTCCTAACCAACCCAAAACAGATTTGACTGGTTTTGCAGATGCAGGGTACCTATCCGATCCTCATAATGCTCGATCGAAAACTGGATATGTATTCACTTGTGGTGGAATCACAATTTCTTGGCATTCGATGAAGCAAACTATAGTAGCTATGTGATGCCTCCCCCAAAATAGATATACATCACCCATCTTGAGTCGCAAAATACATGGTACATAAAATAAATACAAACTTAATTATACAACAGTCGTGTAATATACGACAATACATAAACTGAGAGTTTTAATAGGAATATTGTCATCTAGACAATATCCACACTCAAAGGAGTACTCATTACATTTATTGTCACACTATTTAACAGAATAGTGAGGACTACTAATGCTATCATCTGGATCGTCACTCCTTTTCCTGACTCGTCCCAGCTATATTCTCATTTCCTGAAGAGAGCAGTGAAAGAAAGGGTGAGCTTAACTAGCCCAGTAAGAAATATTATGACTAAGATAATGCAGAATAAATTATTAATAGTCTTCAACAATGTTAAACTGATAAAATACAATAGACATCAAGTTTAACTGCAGCGGAATAAGCAATCCATTAGAAGAGTCAAGTAGAGCATGATATCTACTATCTTCTATGATTTAAAATGTTTTCATCAATTTTTATTGCTGAGACTCAGCTTAATAAATAAACCACATCATCTAATCATCCCTGTATTACGGGCCAAAGATATTCATTAAATCATCAACAGTCATGACTATACCGAATAATCTCTGGTCATAATCATACCAAAAACTGTCCATCAATGTATTATAGGCCACTGAGGACTTTTACCACATCATTTATAACATTACTGGTCATGATTATACCGAATGATCCCTGGTCATAATCATACTAAGTCCATCTATGCACATAAGCTAAAGATGACTTTCATTACAACATAAGCATCAGGATAATGACAATGACATAATAATTCAATAAAACAAGTTCAAGAATAAATTTTAAAGATTAATATGTTAATTTATCCTGAACTCAATAATGTCCAAATTGTCAACATGATACTGCTTTGTGGAGTAAAATTCAAGAATGCTCAGAAGAATATTTTCACGAAAAGATACTGGATGAAGCGCAAATATCTAGGATATTACACTAATTTTAAGAAATATAGAAGCCAAAACTTTAACCAACTGAGTATAATAGAATGTATGAAACTGCAAATAGATTTTTACCCGCCATGCGGTAATCCACGTATACAGATCATTTTCACAATTTAATAAGGAATGAATACAAAAGATCATTCACCATGCATGTGGTAATCCACATAGACAGGTTATTCCAACAGAATAATAAAGAATGAAATAACAGAAGGATTCACCATACGTGTGATAGACTGCACAGACAGGTTATTCCCAACAGAATAATAAATAATAGAACCAGGTCATGCGTAATCGCACAGACAGGATATTTCGACAGAATAATAAATAATGGAACCAGGTCCGGCGTAAACGCACAGATAGGATATTCCGACAGAATAATAAATAATAGAACCAGGTCCGGCGTAAACGCATAGACAGGATATTCTGACAGAATAATAAAGAACGGAATAATTGAAGAATTTCACCATGTATGCGATACTTCACATAAACAGGTTATTCCAACATAATAGTGAGGAATGGAATAACAGAAGAATTTCACTATGTATACGGTAGTCCACGTATACAGGTTATTCTAACAGAATAATAAGAATGAAATAACAGAAGTTCTCTTCATGAATACGAAAGAAATAATACCCCTTACGAGTACAACAAATAATATCCCTTACCTTAGAAGAACCTGGATATTGGAAAAGTGAAGTAGTTGAATACTTTTCTTCTTTCTCTCTATAGTTTATCTCTCTAGAGTTTCAGTGAATTCGTAAGAAATAATGAAGGAATGAGCTTCTATTTATAGGAGAATGGACTGAATAGTAACTAATTCATAAACGGTCCATATTGATTTACTTTTAAACGGACGGTCCATATTGATTTACTATTAAAACTTAAAGCAACGGTCCATACTGATTTACTATTAAAATTTTAAACCAGCGATCCATATTGATTTACTATTATAACTTTCCACCAGCGGTCCATATTGATTTACTATCATATCTTCAACCAACGATCCATATTGATTTACTATTATAACTTCAACCAGCGGTCTGAAAAATTATCACATCTCCTCATGGAATAATATTGTACCAAAAAATGATTTGGACCGAAAAGAAATATATTTTTTGGGTGAATAATATCATGTGATAGTACTTCGGGAATAGTACCCCGTGAATAGTATTTCGACACGAAAAGTGTCCCGAATACCCGAGTGAACAATACTAGAGTAAATAATAATCGGGTGAATAGTACTCCGACACAAAAAGTGTCCCAAATACCCGATTGGTCAATATAACCTCCAGTCATCAATTATTATCGAAATAAATATCAATTTTCACTAACGCTAATAATCCCAACACAATGGAATTATCAATTTCATCTTTAATCAACACGAACTTATTCATTATTAATATTATAACTCACAATATTTAACAACCAGGTCGTTCCCAGGAAAGAGGGGGCTTTTCAATAAGAAATTTTCCCTATTGGCGCGCAATTAGGTGACCAAACCTCTCCTTGACAGAACTTCTAGACATTGTAAATATTACAATTTAATAATATGAACAACTTTTTCGTCTCAATTATTAATTTAATAATATAACATATTATGCAGATGATACTGTGACAATAATCGAATTAATAATATGAGAGATTTGATGCCGCAATTACTATAGCAATAATTGAGTATAACTGAGTAACTTCTTACGTAAGCATCAATAATCAATACTGTGTGCTACTATGCAACCACGCGTGTAAGACCCCAACTTATTAATGAATAAAATCAAATTTTCTCTAAATATTATTGTGAATAATAAGGGGGTTAATTTGATATAATACTTTGGTTCTGGGTGAAATGTGCAAATTTTGCAAAATAAGCAAGTGGTTATAAAATATTTATTTTTGGTCGGTGAATATTCGGTTGGTCGTGGAATATTCTTGCTGTCGGGGAATATTCGTACGACGACGCAGCCTTGTGTGGGCCCCATAACGGAAAGCGATTGGATGAAGAAAACGACAAGTATAAGTTGTTTATTAATAATGGCGTAGTTGTTACCGTTAACACTGTTTAAATACCCGGTGGTTAAAAATACAGTAATAACGCGTGGTTGCATAGTAGCACACGGATTGCACAGTATAGTTAAATTATTGATTCGTACGTAAGAAGGCACTACTCAATAATTGTTACAGTGATTATTGTTCAATATTTTATTTTATTGATTCAATAATTGCTGCATTGATATTTTATATTATTGTTGTTTCAATAATTGTTGCTGCACAGTATTTTCCATTATCAGATCAATAATTCATATTATTTGAATAATATTATTAGATAACATTATTGGCAATGTCTAGAAAGTTCTGTCTAAGGAGAGGTTTGGTCATCTAATTGCGCGCCAGTAAAGAGAAATCCTTATTGGAAAGCCCCCTCTTTCCTGGGAACGGCCTGGTTGTCATAAATGTGATTCTGTAATATTATTTATGAATAATTAATTATTGATTCATATGATAAGAAAATATTTATTTTATGTGGATATAAATGAGGGATATATTTTTGTGGTTAAAAATGAAGGAGTTAATGTTGAGGTTTTTATCCATATTTTTGTCGGAATGGAGGTATTAAAAATCAGGGTTTTTGAGATATTTTGCGGGGGTTATAATTTTTAATCCGACCGTTGGATCGTGGTAATTTTTGGATATGTTATACATATATAAGTTGAGTATATGTCCACAAATTTTGAACCGTTAAAAATGAACGTATGATTTATTATGAATTTTACAAGATGACTGGTTCAGAAATTGTTGAATTTTCGGAGTTTATCATTTTGATGGAAAATTCTAGAATTGGTGGGCCCCACTTGTGGTTGGTGAAGAAATGTGCTGAATTATATTTCAAATGTGGTGGGTGGGAATAGTAGCAGGTAAAGCCATCAGGTTGCAGGTCAAACCTACCAAAATTTTCCTATAAATAGAGGGCTAAGTTAGAATTGAAAATCACACCAGAAACAAGTTTTCTCTCTTTCTCTCTCTAGATTATTGAGTGTATTTTGTGAGTATTTAGATACTTTGAGAGTTTCTATTCATCAGAGCAAGTTTCTTTCAGCCTTATACCGGTATTCCGACCAGAAGTACTGATATTTTGAGGTAAGGGATATTATTTTCTTCTTAATGATATTATTTTCTTCAATATCATTATGCTGAAATATTGATATGAGTTTTTATCAAATTTGGAACTTTTTGTGTCGGGGGTTACTATTCACGTATACGGCACTATTCACGTATACGGCACTATTCACGAATACGGCACTATTCACCGAAAAATAAAATTTTCCTTTTTGTCCAAGATGTCTATTATGGTTACTATCTTTGATTGTATCCATGTTTTGATCTTTATTTTTGAATTCTGCTTCACAATTGATTATTATGAAGTATTATTGATCTTGGATAAACTGTTATACGAATCCCTACTATTTGTCCTTCTGTCTCATTGGATTCGTTCTCTTTAAGATATTTTTCATCATCCTCAGTCCTAAATGATGATATTACTGAATATCTTTGGCCTGTAGTGCAAAGATGTATAATTACTTGATGAATATCTTTGGCCTGTAGTGCAAAGATGAACAGGTGTTGAGATGAACATGACCGACTGATGATACAAATGAATATCTTTGGCCTGTAGTGCAAAGATGAATATTTGGTTAAAGATGATTATTAATTGATGTTACAGGGATAAAATATTGATGATGGACTTTTAAATCTTAGAAGATAGTAGAATTCTTTCTCTACTTGACTCTTCTAATGGTTTGTTGTTTCCGCTGCAGTTGTTGATCTAAAACTTGTTGTCGATTATATTTTATCAGATTTTTCCCTGTTGAAGACTAACGATAATTTGTTTGTATATTATCTTAGTCATAATATTCTTTACTGGGCTAGTTGAGCTCACCCTTTTCCTTTTTGTTCCATTTTTCTTCTCAGGAGGTGAGAACATAGCAGGATCTAGTCGGGGTATGGAGTGATGGTTCTAGAAAGATGTTTTAGCAGTCCTCACTATTTCTGTAAAATAGTGTTTGAATAATTGTAATGAGGATTTATTTGAGTGTGGATATTGTCTAGAAGACAATATTTGTATTTAAACTCACAGTATGTGTTGTCGTATTTTGCACGACAATTGTATTATTGAAGTTGTAGTTTGCTTTCTGTACCATGTATTTGGCGACTCAGAATGGGTGTTGTATACCTATTCTGGGGGCGTCACAGTTGGTATCAGAGCTTAGGGATATGATCCCTGGCTGAGATGTGAGACAAGAACTAGGAGGGGAGAGACGGGGAATTCCTTCGCTAGTATGACCTGACTAAGTTTATTTGGTGTTTATTTGGTCGGTCAGAGTATAGGGATAATATATGACATGACTATTAACCCTTGTTTTATGGCAGTATTTAAGAATGGCAGCTGAGAACGTTAATAATGGAGTAAATCAGACCGTGGAGACACCTTTGATCACTACCCAGGGGAACGTGCAACAGGAAGGCAATATTCCTCCTGTAAACAACGTTACCGAGCAAACGATGAATGATGGAATGTTTAGGAGCTTTTTGCAGTTCATGCAAAATCAGACGAGGGAGACTCGTGTGCAGAATACGGGTGGAAATGATAACAACGCGCGGTTTGTCACAGCTAAGCAGTTCAAAGAATTGGGACCACCAGAATTTAAGGGAAAGCCGGATCCGATCATGGCGGAAACGTGGGTCAAGCAAATTACCAAGATATTTGATGTCTTGGGATGCACGGAGGAACAGAAGGTTCCATTCGCCACATTTATGTTCCGCGGTGAGGCAGACTACTGGTGGGAGTCTGTGAAGCGTACCCAGCCTGACGCACTCAACATGTCCTGGGAAACATTTCAAAAACTGTTCAATGACAAGTACTTTCCTGAAAGTATTCGTCATATGAAGGAGGTTGAGTTTATTAGACTGGAACAAAACAACATGACGGTGTCCCAGTACGAGGCGAAGTTTGCAGAGTTATCCAGGTTTGCACCTCATTTGGTCGAAAATGAGGAACGAATGACGCGGATGTTTCTGAGAGGTTTAAAACCTGAGATTCGTCAATACCTTATCTCTCATAAATTTTCTCTGTATTCAGACGTTGTCAACAGGGCCCAATTATTAGAGAGAGATAATGAGTATACTCAACCGAGGGACCACAACCAGGGTCATACCGGTGACAGCAATCATCAGAGCGATGATAACCAACGAGGAGGGAAAAATACGAACAAAGGCGGTAACCACTCGGGTGGTCATCGTGGCCATGATAATAGGAGAGGTGAGTCAAGTGGAAATTTCAGAAAGAGGAGATTCAACAATGACGGGAAGACATCAGCACCAGCACCAGCACCAACAACAAATTTTAGGGGAGGAGAACGACCGCCAGTTAGATGTTACAAATGCGGGAAAGAGGGACATATCAGCCCAAACTGTCCACAACAATCCAAGGTGTGTTACAACTGTGGAAGGAAGGCCACATCGCTCGAGATTGTACTATAGCGAAACCAAGTTCAGCGGGAGTGGTGATTCCAAGGGCTGTCCCGGATAAGGCGAAATCAGCGGTTCCTGGAAGAGCGTTTGTCGTAACTGGCCAAAACGTGAGAAACCCGAACGAGGTGATCACGGGTAAGCTAATCTTGAATTCTTGCGAAGTTTATACTTTACTAGATACCGGTTCTACCCATTCTTTTATCTCTCCTGCTTGTGCTCAACGTTTAAACTTGACTCCGGAGAAATTGGACTTTAACTTATCTGTTGAAACTCCGTTGGGTGAAACCTTCGTTACATCTACAGTTTATAAATCTTGCATGATCCAAGTTGGCACTATCACATTACCTGTTGATCTTATCTCTTTAAAGATACTTGCTTTTGATGTGATTTTAGGAATTGATTGGTTAACCACTCATCATGCTAAAATTGATTGTTTTCGTAAGGTTGTTAGTTTTCATATTCCTAACCAACCTGTCATACGAATTCAAACTACTAAACCACTAAAATCAGTCACTGTCATATCAAGCCACAAAGCTATTCGTTTATTAAAAAACGGATGTCAAGCTTTCTTAGCCCATGTTATGGATTTGAACAAAGACAAGTCAGATTTGAATAATATTTCTATTGTTAGAGAATTTTCCGATGTATTTCCTGAAGAACTTCCCGGTCTACCCCCGGAACGAGAAATTGAATTCTTTATTGACCTTGAACCCGGTACAAAGCCCATTTCTAAAACCCCATATCGAATGGCTCCTATTGAACTTCAGGAGTTAAAAGTCCAACTACAGGAGTTGTTGGACATCGGTTTTATTCGTCCTAGTACGTCTCCTTGGGGTGCTCCTGTTTTATTCGTAAAGAAGAAAGACGGGAGTATGCGACTTTGTATTGACTATCGAGAATTGAACCATGTCACCATCAAGAATAGGTATCCGCTACCTCGCATTGATGACCTGTTTGACCAGTTGCAAGGAGCACAATTCTTTTCAAAGATCGATCTTCGTTCTGGATATCATCAGCTGAAGATTAAAACTGAGGATATTCCAAAGACTGCCTTCAGAACTCGGTACGGGCATTATGAATTCTTAGTAATGTCTTTTGGATTGACTAATGCTCCTGCTGCCTTCATGGATATGATGAACCGTGTATTCAAAGAATATTTGGATCAGTTCGTTGTTGTCTTTATTGATGACATCCTCATCTATTCCAAAAGCCGTGAAGATCATGAGCGCCATTTGAAGCTGGTACTGCAAAGGCTTCGTGAAAACAAGCTATATGCCAAACTGAAGAAATGCGAGTTCTGGCTTGAGGAAGTAGCATTCCTTGGGCACGTGGTGTCAAAACATGGAGTATCTGTCGACCCGGCGAAGATTGAAGCCATACAAAGTTGGGAGCAACCGAAGTCGGTAACCGAAGTACGTAGCTTTCTGGGCTTAGCTGGTTATTATCGGAGATTTGTGGAAGGATTTTCTCGAATCGCTACTCCGTTAACTCAGCTGACTCGGAAAGATACAAAATTCGTATGGAGTGAGGAATGCGAGAAGAGTTTCCAAGAACTCAAGAGGAGACTCATTTCGGCACCTGTTTTGACAATACCATCTGGTTCGGATGGATTTGTTATCTACAGCGATGCTTCAGGCAAAGGGTTAGGATGTGTTCTCATGCAACATGGGAAAGTCATAGCCTATGCCTCACGACAACTCAAAGAATATGAGAGGAATTATCCTACTCATGATTTGGAGTTGGCAGCAGTCGTTTTTGCGTTGAAGATCTGGAGACACTACCTGTATGGGGAGAAAGTGGAGATCTATACAGATCATAAAAGCCTCAAATATTTCTTCACCCAAAAGGAACTCAACATGCGGCAACGACGTTGGCTTGAGCTGTTGAAAGATTACGATCATACCATCCAATACCATCCTGGAAAAGCAAACGTAGTAGCTGACGCATTGAGTAGAAGATCATATGCGGGTACGAGTGCAATGTTTTTAACACAAAGGCCCATTTTGTATGACTTGCAAAGGATGGAGATAGAGATGAAGGCTCCAAGTACCCACATGATGATATCAAATATACGAGTAGAACCGACTTTAATCGATAAAGTTAAAGCTGCTCAAGCTACGGATATAGAGCTGATGCGTATGAAGAAGAAAGTGCAAGAAGGTGCTATTCCAGAAGCAAGAATCGATGAAGAAGGAATACTTCGAGTCAACTCCAGACTTTGTGTTCCTAACGATTTTGACTTGAAGCATAGAATAATGATGGAGGCACACAACACACCGTTTGCAATCCATCCTGGGAGTACCAAAATGTATCACGATCTTCGACATACATTTTGGTGGAGCAATATGAAAAGAGAGATCGCGGAGTTTATCTCGAGGTGTTTAACTTGTCAACGTGTAAAGGCGGAGCATCAAGTGCCAAAGGGTCCATTGCAACCACTTGAGATCCCGAAATGGAAGTGGGAACACATTACTATGGATTTTGTTACGAGTCTTCCCAAGGTTTCTCAAGGCATAGATGCGATTTGGGTTATTGTTGATAGATTAACCAAGTCCGCTCATTTCTTGCCGATACGTGAGACTTATTCCCTTGAACGTCTTGCTAGTATGTACGTGAACGAGATTGTGAGATTGCATGGCATGCCAGTATCCATAGTTTCGGATCGTGACCCAAGATTCACTTCACGATTTTGGGTTAGCTTGCAGAAAGCTATGGGCACGGATTTACGATTCAGTTCAGCATACCATCCTCAAACGGACGGACAATCAGAGAGGACTATTCAAACTCTTGAAGATCTATTAAGACTTTGTGTCTTAGATCTCAAAGGGAGTTGGGATAAGTACCTACCATTGGTGGAATTCTCCTACAACAACAGTTATCAGGCGAGCATAGGTATGGCTCCATTTGAGGCGTTGTATGGAAGAAAATGTCGTTCTCCAGTATGCTGGGACGAGGTGGGTGAAGCAACATTGTTGGGACCAGAATTGGTACGCATTACTACAGAGAAGATCCAAACGATTCGACAACGTATACAAACGGCACAGGATCGACAAAAGAGTTATGCGGATCTTCATCGGAAGGACGTGGAATTTAATATTGGGGATCATGTATTGTTACGTGTTGCACCATGGAAGGGAGTTACAAGATTTGGGAAGAGAGGAAAGCTCAATCCAAGATTTGTTGGTCCATTTGAGATTCTTGAGCGAATAGGAAATGTGGCATATAGACTCGCATTACCTCCAAGCATGTCTCGTGTTCATAATGTTTTTCACATATCTATGCTTCGTAAATATGTTAAAGACCCGAACCACATTATTGAGTTAGAACCAGACGAGATAGCTGAAGATTTAACGTACGAGGAGGTACCTGTTAAGATCTTGGATAGGAAAGAGCATGTCCTACGCACGAAGGTTATACCACAAGTTAAGGTTTTGTGGAGAAACCATGCTATTGAAGAAATGACCTGGGAGTTGGAATCAGAAATGAAAGCGAGGTATCCTCACCTTTTTGAAACATCAGGTGCGTACGTCAATTTCGAGGACGAAATTTCATAAGGAGGGGAGGTTGTAAGACCCCAACTTATTAATGAATAAAATCAAATTTTCTCTAAATATTATTGTGAATAATAAGGGGGTTAATTTGATATAATACTTTGGTTATGGGTGAAATGTGCAAATTTTGCAAAATAAGCAAGTGGTTATAAAATATTTATTTTTGGTCGGTGAATATTCGGTTGGTCGTGGAATATTCTTGCTGTCGGGGAATATTCGTACGACGACGCAGCCTTGTGTGGGCCCCATAACGGAAAGCGATTGGATGAAGAAAACGACAAGTATAAGTTGTTTATTAATAATGGCGTAGTTGTTACCGTTAACACTGTTTAAATACCCGGTGGTTAAAAATACAGTAATAACGCGTGGTTGCATAGTAGCACACGGATTGCACAGTATAGTTGAATTATTGATTCGTACGTAAGAAGGCACTACTCAATAATTGTTACAGTGATTACTGTTCAATATTTTATTTTATTGGTTCAATAATTGCTGCATTGATATTTTATATTATTGTTGTTTCAATAATTGTTACTGCACAGTATTTCCCATTATCAGATCAATAATTCATATTATTTGAATAATATTATTAGATAACATTATTGACAATGTCTAGAAAGTTCTGTCTAAGGAGAGGTTTGGTCATCTAATTGCGCGCCAGTAAGGAGAAATCCTTATTGGAAAGCCCCCTCTTTCCTGGGAACGGCCTGGTTGTCATAAATGTGATTCTGTAATATTATTTATGAATAATTAATTATTGATTCATATGATAAGAAAATATTTATTTTATGTGGATATAAATGAGGGATATATTTTTGTGGTTAAAAATGAAGGAGTTAATGTTGAGGTTTTTATCCATATTTTTGTCGGAATGGAGGTATTAAAAATCAGGGTTTTTGAGATATTTTGCGGGGGTTATAATTTTTAATCCGACCGTTGGATCGTGGTAATTTTTGGATATGTTATACATATATAAGTTGAGTATATGCCCACAAATTTTGAACCGTTAAAAATGAACGTATGATTTATTATGAATTTTACAAGATGACTGGTTCAGAAATTGTTGAATTTTCGGAGTTTATCATTTTGATGGAAAATTCTAGAATTGGTGGGCCCCACTTGTGGTTGGTGAAGAAATGTGCTGAATTATATTTCAAATGTGGTGGGTGGGAATAGTAGCAGGTAAAGCCATCAGGTTGCAGGTCAAACCTACCAAAATTTTCCTATAAATAGAGGGCTAAGTTAGAATTGAAAATCACACCAGAAACAAGTTTTCTCTCTTTCTCTCTCTAGATTATTGAGTGTATTTTGTGAGTATTTAGATACTTTGAGAGTTTCTATTCATCAGAGCAAGTTTCTTTCAGCCTTATACCGGTATTCCGACCAGAAGTACTGATATTTTGAGGTAAGGGATATTATTTTCTTCTTAATGATATTATTTTCTTCAATATCATTATGCTGAAATATTGATATGAGTTTTTATCAAATTTAGAACTTTTTGTGTCGGGGGTTACTATTCACGTATACGGCACTATTCACGTATACGGCACTATTCACGAATACGGCACTATTCACCGAAAAATAAAAATTTTCCTTTTTGTCCAAGATGTCTATTATGGTTACTATCTTTGATTGTATCCATGTTTTGATCTTTATTTTTGAATTCTGCTTCACAATTGATTATTATGAAGTATTATTGATCTTGGATAAACTGTTATACGAATCCCTACTATTTGTCCTTCTGTCTCATTGGATTCGTTCTCTTTAAGATATTTTTCATCATCCTCAGTCCTAAATGATGATATTACTGAATATCTTTGGCCTGTAGTGCAAAGATGTATAATTACTTGATGAATATCTTTGGCCTGTAGTGCAAAGATGAACAGGTGTTGAGATGAACATGACCGACTGATGATACAAATGAATATCTTTGGCCTGTAGTGCAAAGATGAATATTTGGTTAAAGATGATTATTAATTGATGTTACAGGGATAAAATATTGATGATGGACTTTTAAATCTTAGAAGATAGTAGAATTCTTTCTCTACTTGACTCTTCTAATGGTTTGTTGTTTCCGCTGCAGTTGTTGATCTAAAACTTGTTGTCGATTATATTTTATCAGATTTCTCCCTGTTGAAGACTAACGATAATTTGTTTGTATATTATCTTAGTCATAATATTCTTTACTGGGCTAGTTGAGCTCACCCTTTTCCTTTTTGTTCCATTTTTCTTCTCAGGAGGTGAGAACATAGCAGGAACTAGTCGGGGTACGGAGTGATGGTTCTAGAAAGATGTTTTAGCAGTCCTCACTATTTCTGTAAAATAGTGTTTGAATAATTGTAACGAGGACTTATTTGAGTGTGGATATTGTCTAGAAGACAATATTTGTATTTAAACTCACAGTATGTGTTGTCGTATTTTGCAAGACAATTGTATTATTGAAGTTGTAGTTTGCTTTCTGTACCATGTATTTGGCGACTCAGAATGGGTGTTGTATACCTATTCTGGGGGCGTCACAACGCGTATTACTGTACTTTTACTACCGAGTAGTTCAACAGTTTTAACGGTAACACTTTCGCCGTTATTTTTATAAAAAGATAATTCTGTCGTTTTCTTACTACGACAATACTTCCGTTGTGGGGTCCACCAATGATTATGCCGTCGTACGGATATTTCCCGACAAAAAGAATATTTTTCGACCAAACGAATATTATATAACAACTTGCATACTTTGTAAAATTTATAAATACTATCCACAACAATAACACTATCTCAAATCCACACCATAATATTAAAAAAAATATTTCGAGAAAATTAAATCTTTATTCATAAAATTTGGGGTCTCACAAGCTACATCTTCTAACCATGCTGAAATTTTGGCAATACATGAGGCTAGTCGTGAATGTGTATGGTTAATGTTTGTAATTCAACACATACGAGGAGCTTGCGGTTTATCTTCAGGAGAAGAAACACCGACGGTCTTATATGAGGATAATACAACATGCATTATCCAACTCAAGGAAGGATATATCAAAGGTGATAGAACAAAACATATTTCACCAAAGTTCTTTTTCACTCATAACCTTCAGAAGAATGGTGATATAAATGTTCAACAAATCCGTTCAAGTGAAAATTTGGCAGATTTATTAACAAAGACGCTTCCTACTTCTACATTTGAGAAACTAGTCCACAACGTTGGATTACGTCGACTCAGAGATCTCAAGTGATATAATCATGAGGGGGAGTAATTAAAATTTTTCATAAAGCAATATCTCATAAGTTTTTTTTTGAAGAATTATGTACTCTTTTTTCTTCACTAGGTTTTTATCCCATAGGATTTTTTCTAGTAAAGTTTTAACGAGGCATATTCTTCAGTAATGGACATCCAAAGGAGAGTGTTATGAATATTTATATTATGGATGCCCATTCATTTTCTATAACCTACATATTAGCACATTGATGAGCTATTCATTCTCTCTATTTAAGTTTGTATTTCTTTCATCTTCTATCTTTGTTCATGTATTTGTGAAGCCTATAAATAAAGGCTCACTATTTATGTATTTTAGGACTCGAAGAATATTAAAAAATCTCACTTCTTATATATAATCTTCTTATGCTCTCTCTAAAATTATAATAATGCGAATATTTTAGCCTTTTTTTGTTTACTGTCGATAGTAACCCAAAATATTTGCAAAATATAAAAGTTGGTACGGATAATTCAAGGTAACACAAAAAAGAAAACCAAAAAATGGAGGAGGGAAGAGAGAATATGGAGAGCCAATGAATATAAAAACAGATGATGAGGTTACGAAGGAACAGTGAGAAAACATTTTGTATAAACCAAAATACTTTTGAATATCCTCTTCTTCCCCCTCCCCCCCTCCTTTGGTACAAAGTATATGCTTCCAGAATCTCCTCTTCTTATCCTCCTTCTCTTCCATTTCTTTTTCCTTTCCATTCTATAAATTTCCATTCTTAACTGTCACTTACTTTTCTATCTGTGTCAGTTATGGCGCCCACAGCTCCAGGATCAGCAGCAGCACTTCACCAAAACCATTTTCTCTTCACTTTCCAATCAAAAAACACCATTAATTCTCTCTTCTTCAACTCCCATAACTGCAAATCATCTCTCCTGTTTTCACCTACTACCAAACCTCTGCTCAATTCTCTCTCCTCCTCTATTTTTTCATCACCCCCATGTTTTCACATCACGCGCGTCACCACCGTCCCAGTCGAGTACGCGCCACCAGCTCCCGGTTTCGATCTCAACAAAGAAATTGCCCGCCTAAAAACTATCCGCTCCCACCTCTCCCATTCTTTGAACCTGAGGGATAAAATCAGAACAATTGACCGTGATCCCAGAGTGAAGAATTTCTTTAATGCACATAAAAATGGGGTTTCTAAGGTTTTAGAGTCTCTGGATTTGGATGAATTCCAACTGTTTTTGCTCAAATGCGTGGTTGCCGCGGGACAGGAGCATGTACTCGGGTCGGGTTCTAATTCAGTTGATAGTGAGGATGAGTTCGATTTTTCCGCTAGGAGTTCATTGAAGAGTGCGCTTTATGCTTTGGCGGACATAATTGAGAACTGGGATTCGAGTGAGGGTTTTGGGAAGAAGGGATTTGAAGTGAGGTTTGGGGATGAAGAAATGAAGGCATTGAGATCATTATTGAAGAATCTTGAAGATATTGAACTGTTCTATAACTGCATTGGAGGAATTATTGGGTTCGTCTCCTTTTCTCGTAGTAATCTTCCTTAAAAATTGTTTTATTAGCAAAATAGTTACTTCCAAAATGCTTTACCAAACAGTAATTAGAGCTCATAAGTTAATTTTTTTAATGTACTTTTTATCTTATATTTCTTGTCCTCTTTGAGTTTTGTTAAACTCCCTTAATGGACCCTATCCCAATTGTTAATGTCAAAATAAAGCACAGGTCAAAAGTTAGAAGTTTAGGGTGACATAGTTTGGGGACAACAATTTGGGATGGAGGAATTAATTAAGGCAACTGAAGAGAGTGAAAGTAGAACAGTTAGATGATTAACCTCTTTCTGATAAATACATAGCATTATAGTTTTTGAGTTTTAGTCAATGTATATATAACAAGAAACTGGTGTCTTTGCTGATTTCTTTTACTCCCTCGTTCCGAAATATATGATCAAATTTGACCTTTTGAAGTCGAGAAATTTTCAATTTTAAAATTGATTTGTATGCATATACTTTTAGAAATGAGAATTGTAAACTATCTTTAAAATATTATTAATTACAAATGAATTAGATCACTTTTGGTTTCAAAAATATCTCAAAGAAACTTTAAAATGTCAAAAGTGATCTTATATTTAGGAATAGAGGGAGTATATTATTTAAACCAAGTACTCATATACAATCCATTTGTCTGGCGGTATGGACAGGTGAGTAACAGTTGGAATTTTATGTAATCTCAACTTGCCCGTTATTTGTATTACGTATGATGCTCGCTGAATTGCAACTATTGACTGCATTTAAAGAAGAAATGGGAAGAAGAGAATTTTCCCCTTAACTGTCCTCTGTTCTATTTTCCTTGATATTTCCCCATTTTTCTCTTGAATTAATGACAGTATAGGTTGAAGTAATGTTGGTGTTATGTTAGAATTCAGTCTGAGTCGAGAACAAGTAATGATGAATTATGTTACTGCAAAACTTTCTGAAAATCTCAAGTCCGCTTTATCTGTCCAGCTACATTTTTATATTAGTTATTGTTGTTTTGATATTATTAAAACTAAAAAATTAACTATTTTATATGTTCAAATACTGTTCTAACTTCTAACTATGACTGAAAGCATTTTAGATTATAATTTTATTTACCAATAACTTAAAACCTTTTGTTATAGATATCAGATGATGGTTTTGGAGCTTCTTGCTCAATCAACATATGAAGGACAGAGTTTAAATTTCTCCCGTCATGTACCTAAATCAACGGAATCCCAAATTTTAGAAATTCACCCTCCTAATGTACTCGACCTCTCTGAAGATACTGAATATGCATCTCAAGCAGCTTTATGGGGAATTGAGGTTAGTGTCAATGTTTTGTTATTTATTCCAACAGAAAGTATGTTGCACATATAATATGGAATTATAAAAGTTTAATTAATCAATTATTTTTATTTAATTTCAGGGCTTGCCAGACTTGGGAGAAATTTATCCTCTTGGAGGCTCTGCAGATAGGCTTGGTTTGATTGACCCTAACACAGGTGAATGTCTTCCTGCTGCAATGCTTCCTTATTGTGGACGGACACTGTTGGAAGGTCTTATAAGAGATCTTCAGGTATAAAATCTTTGTTTGTCAAGCTTTGAAAATTTGTCTGTTCCCCTGATGCTTGACAATATGAAGGATTGTTTGTTGATACTATAGATTTTGGATGATAAATTTACATGTATGTATTTTAATTGTTTGCAAGGCTAGAGAGTTCTTGTATTTCAAGTTGTATGGAAAACAATGTATCAGCCCTGTTGCAATTATGACTAGTTCGGCAAAGAACAACCATAAACACATCACTTCACTTTGTGAAAACCTCAGATGGTTCGGAAGAGGTCGATCAAGTTTCAAACTTTTTGAACAGGTTCAATATGGAACACTATGACAATGTCATTTATAGTTCATCCCTTAGTTTTTTAGGGTTTAATTATTCAGAGTTATATAATTTATAATACGCTTGCCAATTGGCAGCCTCTTGTTCCTTCTGTTAGTGCAGAAGATGGCCAGTGGCTGGTCACTGGAAAGTTCATTCCTGTATGCAAGCCTGGTGGTCATGGTGTGATATGGAAACTTGCATATGATAAAGGAATTTTCCAACATTTTCGAAATTATAGAAGAAAAGGTGCAACTGTCCGACAAGTCAGGTTGACTTCAAATATATTAATAATCCCAGGATATTTCTTACTGTGCCATATGAATTCATTACCTAGTGTTTCTAATATTTTGAGTATATGCTGACATTGACGACTTTGCAGTAATGTTGTGGCCGCTACAGATCTGACCCTCTTGGCACTAGCAGGGATTGGATTGCGCCATGGGAAGGTAGGTTTTCAACATTTATTACAGATACATACCATTCTGTTTCCATTATAATTTGTAACTGAATATTCACTAAATCTTACTATTATGTGACATCAATCGGTGAATTACACATCCCAAAGGATTACATCACATGTTAACAGTAAAAGGATTACATCACATGGCTTTCTGTCATACAAGCCATTTGCAAATCATGTTTAGGGATGTGCCAATCTGCCATTGGACATATCTATATATACAATTATCAGTATACTTACTTATAAAGGTCATTGCCGTGCTTATTCCCAACTTCCCATCAATGGATGGAACTGAGAGAATTAAACTGGTTGTTCACCTATCAAACATCTTAAATTGTCTGAATCAAGTGGCTGCACTCACATTTGAACAATTCTGCATTTTCATTGTGGTTGCCCCAAGCTTTTACTTACATCCCTGATCACTTCTATGTATTTTGTTACTATATTTTACAAATTTGATGTATAATTAATATTTTTCAATGAATTGCCACCACTTTATGAATATACCTGTGTAGGTACCAGCTGCTAGCTTGAGTGTATTGAAGTCCTGAATGGTATGGGTGCGCATCTAAATTTATTATTGAAAGATCAAATGCAACAAATGTTAGGGTATCTGATATGGTTAGATTTGACTCTCTTATCGATAGATAGTCTCACGTCTTACTTGAGACTTTCAAGGGGAAACTTAGAAGCATTTCTGAAATTTAAATTCATATAGATATCCTCCATAAAGAAACAGTTTCCTTAGAAATGAAAAACAGGGTGATTTTGTAAGGTATATTATATCACATGAACACCGTATTTATTGCCTTAATGGAATATTGCTTCTTGATTTATTTTTTCAAATTGATTATACAATCTTTTCATATGCTCTAATGACTAATTGTCAAATGCTTATCTTACAGAAACTGGGGTTCGCATCATGTAGGCGGAATTCGGGGGCTACTGAAGGCATAAATGTTTTAGTTGAGAAAAAGAATGGTGATGGGAAGTGGGCATATGGTTTGTCATGCATTGAGTATACTGAGTTTGACAAGTTTGGAATTACTGATGGACCTCTTTCTCAATATAGGTATTATTTAATTCCTCTATCCTTCATGAGAGAAGTGATATTGATGCTCAGTTAATATTCATTGTGAATACATTTAATAGTTATGCTTGGCATGTCTGCTTCTAATATTCAATCCAGATTGTTATCCTATCAGGAAATTGCATAGGATATTTGATATTTGAGGAAATCCTTCTTATTATTTCTTGGCCAGTATTTCAATCTGAACTATGTAATTAAGTGTAATGCCAAACTGATTAGCTATGAGAAGCCCCTGCCCTGGGGTAAGGCTTTAACCTCAGCCTCCATATTATTGTCCTGACCAAAGTTGCATGAGAATGCTAAAACAATGACACATGCTGAGTGTCTAATGCAGTCACCTACTGGCTACTTAATTCAATAGCAGAACCATCCACATTTAGTTTAAGGCCTGTATAGGAGGAATCCATTTGAGCCATTGGGAATGTTAGGCAGAATGATTATCAAGCCTTGAATGCATGTCTGATCATGAAAATCAGCTATAAAAGGTAGAGTTACAGTCGCTGAAAACTTGTTAGATCAATTTAAAATCTCTGGAATCAAAGATTAATGAATATTTGAATATATGAGAATTAAGATTTATTTAATAAAATTGTGAGTATTTCATTGTTTCTGCATGATTAAACCCTTAACTAGCTAGCTATCAGCTTGATGGACATCATTCCCATAATATATGTATATTGTTATTATTGGTGAATAACTGTACATATGGCCAAGAGAACCTTTAAGAGAAGGTGGGGGTTGATACCTAATAGATGTCCTGCAGGAATGTTCTTGCTTTCATTCATTTTGAAAAGAATACAAGTGTATGTGCTGCTTTGATTTTATATATATTTTTTTCTAAGGTCCACCTTTTGCTAGAAACAAGATGCAAAGATACAGTAGTCACTTTATGTTTAAGAGTACGAAGTCTGGAAAACAGTGTACTTGTAACCACTTTCTGTGTCTTAGCTCGTTTCTTTTCTATGGGGATAAGCACAATATTGACCGATTAAGAAAAGAACCTTTAGAACTTATTATTTACAAGCTCAAACAGATAAAAGTTTCACCTCTGATTCTTTCTTACCTTGGCTGTAAAGTACCTCGTTACTTATAATTAATTGGTTACTTAAATGGCCATATATTAGTTCATGTATAAATGAAATGAAGAGGTGAAGCTATTTCTTTATTTACTGATTAGAACTTTTACATAGTCAGGCCCCAAGTTTTGATGGGCTTACTTTACTTGGTTGCCGAAAGAGTGAGTTTTTGAATTTGTTTGCGTGTTAGCTTATGAAATTTAAGGACTTGAATTAACATTTAATTACTAGTTAGTAGTTACTACATTAGTAAGACTATTACTTCAGGAGAAGATTACACAAACATATGCGGGACAACAAAGTCACATCACTCGACATAACTGCATGAAAACTCTTTCCCTTTATCTAACAATCTTCCTATCATGAACGTAATAATGGAAATAAAATAGACAGAAATACTATAACAATACTCTATAAATGCTACATAAATCTTAATCAGGTACAAAGTTTCTTAGATGTTATTATCCCTAGTAGCCTCTTCAGATTAACTAGAGGGCAGTCCTTAGTTTAGAGTTTTCATGAGTCGCGCAGAATGAGCTCTCATATCGAATATATGTAAAGGTTTCTATATTTGCATTGAATTAAAGAGGAGTTTAGCGGAGAATGTTTGATGAATATCAACAAACTGCCTAATTGCACCTACTTAATAGTGTTGAGATTACAACTTGACAAGTTTCTTGTAGGATATCTGTCAATTACTTGGTTCAAATTTCATATTTAGGTACATACAACCATATATTCCTTTTAGCTTTCTCTTCTCCTTTATATGAATTATAATTGATGCTTCAAGTGATTTGTCATGTTTTTCTATGTACTATTTTTATTTTCATATGCTATACTATTAGAATATTCTCCATTATGTTAAGTTTGCAGGAAGAGTTCCCAGCCAATACAAACATTCTATATGTGGATCTGCATTCTGCAGAGCTTATTGGATCAAGTAATAATGAGACCAGTTTGCCAGGCATGGTGCTTAATATAAATAAGCCAATCACGTACATGGATCAGTTTGGTAACCATCATTGGTACATTCTTTTAACTTCTGATATTCTCTTGTTACTTTCTTAATATATATAATAGATGACCACCACAAGGAGTATCTGTGACCACAACTTGCAGAGAGAATAAGGGAGCTGAAGTGTTAAGATAAGGGTGAGGAAATAACTCCCCTAGAGATTGGGAACACACTAAATGTGAATTTTTCCGTCAATAGCTTTAATCTCATTGCCCAAACACCTCTTCAAGTCTTCCTTTAGAAGTTTCAATTTGCAGTCTGGCATAATACCAGGAGAGCACTCCCTAGAGTAACCAAGCCACCAACCCCTTTACCATTTCCACAAAACCATTAACCTTTAACTGCATATTTTCAAAACGGAAAAGAACCTTGCTGCCTTGTACCCCCCCACTGTCCAAAAGCAGTGGCACATGCTTGAAGATTGGTCTCACAAAGCACATCTGAGAAACATCTGGGAATATCTCCTCCCAATGTAGCGTCACCAAAAAACTATCAATCCTGGACATCTTTAAAGACTCAACCTCCCACCCCCACCCCCCTGCGAACCACGCGAATGATCCTCACACCAAGGGTAGATCCACCAAATTCATCTATCCATAGAATTAGTAAAAGTCCTTCGTACCACTGGTTAGCCTGGAGCAACCCCCGTCTCCACTAGGAAAATCACCACATTAAAGTACCCCCAACACAGAATAATACATAATTAAAATAAACCTAGCTGCACCCATTGCATCAACACAACATCATCTCACCCATATACTCCCAAACACCATCACCCCACCCCCCCCCCCCACCCCCAAAAAAAAAAAAAATTTTTTTTTTGCCAACATTGAATTCAGCTTAGTTTCTTGCAAGGAGATTACACAAGCCTTTGCCCTCCCAAACATCTCTTTCGCAAATGCCCTCTTGTTAACATCAGCCACCCCTCAAATTCCAACATAAAAATATTCTCTCATCTCATAATAATTGCAGAATTACCCGCTTGTCTCCTAGTAAAAGCATTTAATATATTTTTATGTCATCATGATCCGCTGATCAGGTGAGATTTTAATTGTCTAGAGTATAAATTGATTAGCTTGTGTGAGACCTGTACCTGTCTTTGCCATAGTTTCTTAGATGAGTGTATGTATTACTCCAGTGCACCCTTACTATACAAAGCTGCCCCCCAACTCACTTAAAGGATGCTGCTTAATTACGAAGGAAAATTTTCCTTAATCTAGAGAGTTCCTTTTCAATATCATCCATGGATAATGTTTACTCAATGATATATGGATTTGTTAACTCCAAGAGTTGGTTATAATTTACCTGCTTGAACTATAATAATCATTACTTGTCCAGACATTGTCCTTAGTTCTGATCACTGTTTCTTGTGTTAGTGTGTCTGGTGGACGTCTGGAATGCACAATGCAAAATATTGCTGACAGTTTTGTGAACACATATCCATCTCGATGTTACAAAGGTGTAGAAGGTATATAAAGTTGTTATTTTGCAATTTCATTCACGCACTATAAACATCTAATTTCCTGTGCACAAGTCATTATATATATATTGTCTCTCTGTGTGTCTCTGTGTGTGTGTGTGTGTGTGTAACTTGGCTACATGATTGCAGATTTGCTGGATACCTTTATTGTGTATAATGAGCGAAGGAAGGTTACATCATCTGCTAAGAAGAAGCGAAAACATGGTGACAAGTCCCTACACCAGGTCAAATTTTTGTTTGGATATTTTCTTTGTTCACTAGGAATGATTACATAGTCTCTTCTAGGACATATTTACATTTCTCTTGTAGGACATATTTACATTTCAAACTTCATATTATTAGTTCTTTAACTTCCCTTTTATCCCTGTTTTTCACTTTTGTTCCTAAAATAAATTTTTTTTTTTTGGAAGCTACAGTGTATTGGGGATTTTGGTAAGATCCCTACCCATCTTAGTATTTAGCATCGGGTGTGATGAATACTTTTTCATTAAAAAGATGGAAGAATAAACAATAACGAGAAAAAGACCTGAGATAGAAATCTTGAAGTAATTGTTAGAAGCAAATTCATCAAACTACTCTTCCTTGGTTTGTATGAGAACTTATTTGTACACCTACATTTTTCTTAAATTGAAATATATTGAGATGGACCAAAATCCCCCAAAAGATAACCCAAGAAATGTTTTTAACTATGTAGCAATGTTCAACTTCTTAAATTCTGAACTTCAAGATTTCGTTTCCATTTTCTGGAATCTAAATTGGAATCGGAAACGAAATCATCTAATTGGGAACATATATTACTCGGTGAACTTGATTACTGTTTTTCTAATATTAAATGTAAATGTAATAATTTTTGGTACTATTAACCCATGAATGAACCTGATGATAGTTTATTTAATGTTAATAGTACATGTGCAGACTCCGGATGGTTCACTGTTAGACATCATACGCAATGCCTATGATCTTCTTGCTCATTGTGATATAAAAATTCCTGAGGTATAAATCCGGAATCTTTGTGAGTCTGTCTTAGCCTTCTTTTGATTGATTTGAGATTAGCTCTATCTTTTAATCTATTACCAGATTTATTGGTTTGTTATGTATATATTATGTTATTACATGTCGAAAGAAAGATTTTTTATAGTGTTTGCAACTGTGTCTCTTAGTGAACATTCTTGATCTACAGTTTTAATTGTATTTCTTGTCTTGTATATTCAGATTGAAGACAACGACAAATATGCTGATTCTGGACCCCCTTATCTCATCTTTCTTCATCCTGCTCTTGGTCCACTCTGGGAAGTCACTAGACAAAAGGTAAGATCATGATTAATAGTATTGTTATATTTTAATGGTTCACTGACAATTTCATTTTTGTCATCTTTTCATTGCTATGTATTGCATGGGATTTTCCATTCAATCCACTTAATAAGTCATTACAAATTAGATCAGAGAACCCCAAGGTGTAATAGGAAGATCAGAGAACGTATTTGCCTATGAGAATTAGGATCTTTTCAGTAATTGTTTCATTATGAGCATTTGTGTGACTTTATACAAATTTTTAGCTTCTTGAAAACTGTTACGTTGTTTGCTTCATTAGTTCCCTTTTGTTCTACCTGCTGTTTAAATTCTTCTAATATATGACCGAAAATTCTATGCTTCATTAACTTTTCCTCAATAATTGAAGCACCGAAAGGTTAAGCAACAATCTGTAACCTTCTTACCTCTATCTTTACTCTTTACCAGTTCAATGGAGGTTCAATTTCCAAATGTTCCGAGTTACAAATAGAGGTTGCAGAATTCTTGTGGAAGGACGTTCAGGTTAATATTCAGAGATCGTCAATATGGCTTTATTTGTTCTTAGCTGATCTGCTTATACTTTATTTTTAGCTCGATGGTAGTCTGATTGTTGTAGCTGAAAATGTCATGGGCTCAATGAAGATGGATAAAAATGGTGAACCTGTACTACAGTATGGGCATAGGTAATACATTATACAATTCATTTTATTTTCAAAAATTATAGGAAAAAAGAAAAGAAAATAGAAGGAACAAGAAAACTTGTGAGGTAATTGATATAATCTGTAAATTGAAAATCAAGTTCATTGTTGTAGGTGTGGAAGATGTAAGTTAGAGAATGTTAAAGTGCTGAATGATGGAATTGATTGGAATTCTGGCAATAACATATATTGGAAGCATGACGTCCAACGATTTGAAGCATTAAAGGTCATACTTCATGGAAATGCTGAATTTGAAGCTGTGGATGTTATCCTGCAGGTTATATCGGCACTAGACCAATTTACTTAAAAACCGTGGTATAGATTTATTTTTCTGTTATATAAAAACTAAGACCAATTTACTTAAAAACCGTGGTATAGATTTATTTTTCTGTTATATAAAAACTAAGTACCGCTTGATGATGGAATCACTGAATTGTCGCCTGCCTGACCCTAGCATCTTAAACATACAATTCAGGATAGTCTACTGCTCTTGATCAACAAATATATTTATCAACTTTATGAATTTTCAAGGAACCCACAAGACAAATAATTCCCAGATACTTAATATGAAGTGATAATTACGAATTTAAGTCATCTTATGAGAACGTATCAGTTTATACTCAAACAGGTCTTTTTAGTGAAATGGTTCCACTTGCCATATGTGAAGCTTTTACTTAAATTCTAGCTATAATGGAAACTTTTGCGTTTTTGTACATTGATCTCAACGACGAAACGCTCAAACACTTCTTTTGCTGCTCTTCCTTAATGCAGGGCAATCATACATTTGATGTCCCAAATGGCTATACCTTGAAGATTACGTCCGGAAATTCAGGTTCTTAGACAATTAAATTAGTTTATGTGGCATAAGTGGTTACTTTTGTACCAGACATTCTGATTGCAAACGAAGAATTCCATTACTTTTTTATTTTATGTTAGATTGGCATCATCCATCAAGTGGAAGAAATAATTTCATATTTAGAACATATATGAAAGTGCAAGACCTCTGTAGTGTTAGAAGAAAGAAGGGCCTCTTTAGTATAATGTTCTCTTTGTAGAGTGTGTCAACATCACTGTGCAATCTACCTATCAAATTATGTTCGTTTAAAGTTCCCAGATATTGTTGAATGAGCTTGGGAAGCTGGGAAGATTGTGCTGGCTCACCAACCCATTGTTTTCAATTTTACTTTACTTTTCTGTTTCTTTATTGGGTGTCAGTTTATGTTGGTCATGATCTTTATGGATTTGGGGGTTCCAAATGCCCATTAATTTCGACTCGAGGCACTAGACACTAGACATTTCCCTATTTGTTCTCCAATTCTGTATATTTTCCAAAACAAAACCGAGTCAAACTGATTGTTCTTGCCTTGGAATTTGGTAGTTTAAACTTGATGGGGTTTTCAATGTAGTGTGCTGACGACTGCCATGAATAGTTAACTTGTTGAAATTTGGTTGTGATAATCGTAGGAGGTAGAATTCATTATTTTTTCACTTTTATCAGTTAATTACTCTGTCTAATTGTGTAGCCTCCAATTGTTAACTCTCTGTGCTTTTATAGTATGTACAATTTATGTCCTCTATTGGTGTCGACTGATGTTTTAACTTCTAAGTTAATTCTGGGTTGGGGGAAATGGCAGAGAAGCCTTGAGGAATAACCGCGAGGGGTCAATACTAATTGCCAAAAAGGGGATAAGTTAATTCTACTTTTTATGCCGAAAAGGATTTTACACCGGTAGAGTTTCTTTATTTGTCTTTGTCTATATAAACATATATGGGAGCTGATTCATAACTAGCACTTGATGGTGATATTCCATCTAGTGCATCTCCCACCGTCCAAGACTAGATGTGAAGGTCCAAATTTTTAAAAAAAATTACCTTCCGCTCTAGGAGCAGAGCGGAAGGTAAAAAATAAAAGGCCATTTCACTCCTCTAAGGGGCGGACAGTTAAATTACCCTTTTGACCCTATTGGTATTAATAAAAGAAGTCGGATGTATATTATTAGTCTATGTATGTATATTTTAATAAAATTTGTTTAAAGTATGTAGTTTCTATTATCGGATTAAAACAGATTAGTATAAAAATATTAAATTAAATTATGTGAATGCACTTTTTCTTTAAACTTTAATAAAAATAATATTTTATATGATGCTAAAATACATTTAAGAAAAATAAATTAAAACTCTTTGATAAATTAACAAGCATTTTAGAATACTATGGATTGCATTGATTTACAAGCATTTAAAAATAGTTGGGTTTTTGAAATCCCCCAATGATCATAATTCATGCAATTGTAATTAATGGAAGCCTTTTACTTATTTTTATTAATAACAATAGGGTCAATAATGTAATTTCTCCTTCCATGCCCCTTAGAGGAGTGGAAGGAAGGGCCTATTATTTTTGTGCCGAAGGTATTTTTTCAGCTCTTGAATCTTCCTTTGGACAGTCCTAAATGCACTAGTTGGAATAGTATTACTATCTAACACTAGCCATGGATCACCCCTATATATATAATATCAGCAATTATATCTTCTGAAATTTAATTTATTTTCTTTTTCCATTTTGTTTCTTTTCGAATCATGTTATGCCATTGAAAAGCCTTATTTTCCGTTTTTTCTGGCCATGTTGATATATTATTTGCCTTACAAAGGATTGTTTGTTAACACATCTATCCTCTTGTTTTCTAATGTTTTTGTGGTCTTGATGGTTCTTTTGTTTTTTTTCTTCTAAATTTAAGACTGAATTAAAAATGGGTCTTTTGTTTATAAAGTATTAAAGCGTTTATCATTTGACTTCCTCCAAGAATGAAATTTATCAGTTGAATTTTTCACTCATCAGTTCCGAACATCCTCTCCCCTCCCCCTTTTTTGCTCCCTCTTGGGCATAACAAATCTAGCCACTTGTTTTTTAATGTTTATGTAGTCCCGATGGACCTTTTGTTTATAAAATACTTAAATGTCTTATTTGACTTTCCTCTAAGATGAAATTTGTTGGTTGAGTTATTTAAAAAAATATTGTCTTTTGAAATTCTCATTTGTTCCTTGTCCTTCATCTCTCTCTCTCTCTCCGTGTGTGTGTGTGTGTATCATCTGCTCTCTCCTAGGCGTAAAAGGTTTTCATGGCTTAGCAATTAACTTTGCAGATATATCTGCTAAGAACAGCGAAGGGGCTACGTATTAATTAGCTTTTCTTTCATAATTTTTTGATTCAGGTTTAGCAGCCCAGTTAAAACCTATCAAAAAGGAACATATGCATAGCGGAAGCTGGTTTTGGAAGTACCACATAGAGGGCAATCATGTTCAATTGGAATTGATGGACTTGTAGAAGACTAACCAGATCCCTAACCTTAGATTGTGAATCACAGTTCACATATGGATTTGGAGTACACTTAGTGGCCCATTCGATTTATCTTGGTTGAACAGAAGTTAAACCTTTTCACCTTTTTTTTTTGGTAGCAGTAATATTTGTAGTGAGATCCTAGTGTGATATAGAGGATCAGGTTGCTGCCATTGTAACTTCAATGTAAATTACGTGTAAAAGCAATGCCATGACCTCATTAATAAAAGTTTATATAATTTAAGTTTTGTTATGTCTCTCATGCTTCATCACTTGGATCTTGATGTTTATTTAATCCGAACCATGATGAACCCTCCGAAAACATTTCCAGTTGCAAGAATCTTTCCATTTTGGGCCATCTGTTTTACATGTTTACATTGGACCTGTTGCTAATCCACATTCAGAGTGAAAGACATGTTGTCTCACTTAGTGTCTAAGAGATGCTAAATCATAAGGTGTATACCAGCAGCATTGTCATTTTGTGGTTTTATTTATGCTCTGATTATTGGGAAATCAAGTGACTCTGGCAGTGCTCTTGGATCTAGTTCCATCAAAGCTTGAGAATTCTAGGATGTCTCTTTGTTATGCTTCTTTCTTTCATTTTATGTCATGAAAATCCTGCTTTGTGCTTTGGATTTCGTTTATTTTAGTTCTGTGCCTTATTATTCTAAGAGAATCCTAGTGATTTTCATCTTTAGCTTTTGGTTAATGCTGTTTACAAGGTAGTATTTTGACTTCTGAGCAGCAGGTAGGACAATCATAAAGTTTATGGCAAGCAGGGCTGCTGCCTTAAGTAACATCTTCTGCACAAAAGGCTGTAACGGGTCCAGATTCTTAGAGCTAGGTAATTTTGCTTATGCGAAAGTTTTTATTATATTGTTAATTGTTCTAACCTAGCAAACTAGAAAGGAGAGGGATTTAATGTATGGAATCATTAGATGAAGAAGCAAGGAGGTCGTACTGCAGTGCCATATGAACACAGTTTCCATATACGTAATCTCCACAGATTTACAATTCTCTATTTTTGGCAATTTTCTTACACTTACTTGTCTCTGTTATCCAATAGGATTTCGAGATTGGAAGCAACATCTATTGAGCAATCTAAGCAGAGCATCAGCCTTTCTACGAGCTTTCAAAGACCCATCAGCAGCCAAGCTTTGGAGAGAAGGAATGCTTCTCGGATTCATCAATAATCTCCTTGCAACTTCCTCACCGCCATCTTTACATAGGCCCAATAGAAGGGTTATAGAATTCTCTTTTCCCTTGGGAGATCCAAATCTCAACAAATCAATGAGAAGAGGCACTAACACCCTACTCTTCCTTATTTCCTCCAATCCTTCATTGCACCCCAAAAGCAGTGCAAGCACCGCCAAGGCATCATCTGTGATACCTGCCTTGTCATCCATCAACAAATCAATGAGTAATGGAATGGCCCCGGCAAGCACAACACTTGCCTTGTTAGCATTATAAACTGCAAGATTAAATAGTGCTGTCGCAGCATCCCTTTTTCCAGCTGTAGTGCCATCTCCAAGAAGTTCCACCAATGCAGGAATTGCTCTAGGATGGGCACCAATATTTACCTTGTAATCATCTATCATGGACAAGCTGAATATTGTTGCTGCAGCATTTTCTTTTGCCTCCATTGTTTTCCCTGATTGAAGAACATGTATTATGTTGTCAAGTGAGCCTGCAGCCATTATTAGTATCTTGTTGTTGTCAAATATGGAAAGGTTAAGTAGAGCAGTGATTGCATTCCCTTGGATTCTCAAGTCATGGGAACCTAGCAATGTGACCAGAAATGGAATTGCTCCTGCCTCCGCAATCATCCTGCGATTGTCCATGCCAGTTTTGGCAAGTAGCCGGAGCTCATATGCAGCCTGTCTTTGGATGTCTGGTGATCCTGTTGCTAGTTTCCCAACTAGAAATTCTGCCGTCATCTTAACAGCATCACTTGCAGTTTTTGTGGCAGAAATGTGATCAACAGCTTTCTCATGTAACTTCCTCTTGCTACTGCCCTGCTCCAAGTCTGAAGAAGATGTAGATTCAGTTATTGGTACATTATTCTCTTGGCACCATTGATGAATTAGACTTTTGAGTGCGTAGTTAGGTATGAGTGCCATGTGTATTAGCCTCTGACCGCTCTTAGGGCATGTGTGATGCCCTGAGTTTATCCACTGGGCTATTGAATTACGATCGTAAGTATGCCCTGATGCTACTATCACTGGATCTCTCATTAACTCGAGTGAAATCGGACAACGGAATTCATCAGGGACATTGAATACCGTTGACTGAGATGATGATGAATGATCTTGCCAATTTGATGCCGAGGACTTTTTCATATCCTCTTGGGTTTCCTCATTTTCTTCCTTGCTGAAAATCATGGATTTCGATAATGAAACAAGAGACATAAGATTGTTAATATTGGAAACCACAATGAGTCCACCTGTGCCTGCCTGCTTCTCGGCTTCAGCCTCTAGCTTGGAAATTTCTTTCTCAAACTCTAACGGACTTCTCACACCAATGCTGGTCAAAATTTCTTTCATTTTGTCAAAATCGATTATGCACTTGTTCTTGTTGTTTCTGTCATTATAGATAGCCATCACTAGGAGAAGCTCCTCCCTTCTCTGAATCTCTCTGGGTTCAACAAACAATTCAGCCCTTTTTGCTTGCTTACGAAGAAGCTCAACTTGCTCTCTTGTGTCAGTTGTTATCTTAAGCAAGCTCAGAGGTAAGATATCTAATGCGTTTCCCATCTCTTTCACTGCTACATGATATTGATTTGAGATAAGATCAGTCTGCATAAGGTTCCACAAAGAGCTACCTTCCTTGCACCTTTCAATCAAGAAATTTGCTCTGCGGATCAGGGAAAATAGCTCAGTGAGACACAAGATTGTTGATGGTGGAAGTGAGGTATTTGTTTCTCGAATCTCTTCAAACAATGAAGAAAGAAGTTTGATCCTTCTTATCATCGTCGAGACATTTTTCACCTGTACGAGTGGAAACTTTTCCATGGATGTAACTTCATTGGAGATGTGAATCAATGATTCTAGCAAAGACCCAGTTGGAGGAAAGCCCGAGGAGACCATGAGAGGAGGTAGAGTTATATCCATGGTGTTGTTGCCGTTCAGAGTAACTTTATATTCATTGTTCTTTGCATGTTTTAAGTTTAGATTTCATGGAGAAAACTCCTATGTTAGGACAAGATGATAATTATAAACTAAAATATTGTGGAGGAGTATTGACTGGTTCTGTTTGTACTGTTGTTGTAGGTGACAATAAGATGGCTAGTTGGAGAAGTCCCGAATTTCTGCCACTTGGAGGGCGTACCGCTCTTGCCGGGTCAGTTATATTCTCCATCAATTTAATATTCAGAGAAACATACATATACATATGTACACGCACAAAAAATGAGCCTAGTCAAAAATTGCTTTTATCGGTCATAGCTTCTTATTAAAGTATTTACTTGCAGATTATTAGTATATGTTAAAACTAAGTAGGGAGTTTCTTATATGGGAAATATTTTAGTGCTGCAGTTGGACAGAAACGGACATGCCCGGTAGCTTAGGATCAGTGCAACTTGATTCACATATTATTTTATTTATTCCCTGAGTAGTTTATTTTAAGATGATCTGGAAGATCCATTATTTGAGTTTTTGTGCTCTGTTGATGTTGCTATAATACCACAATCCGTGGCGTTGGATCAACAGAAGAGAATTTTTAGTTGTTGATTCATTGATTTGCCTCATGCTTGATGCGCTGAGCAGCATGAACTTGTAACTGATTAAGAAAATAATAGAGCCAATATTTGACATGGGTTATGAGTACCACCACCACACCAATATCTGCTTTATTTTGGTTGGATTATGTGTTAATAATAATCGGCATTTCCTTAGATTTCCCCGTCATCATCTAATTTTCTATTCCTAAAGTTTGATACAAATCTCAAACGTTATACTGGACGGACAAATACAAGTTTGTTTAAATCTGGTGAGAGTCGGAGGAGGAGGAGGAGGAGGAGGAGGAGGAGGGGAGAATGAGCTGAATTTTAATTTTACTTTTTTTGGCTTCACATCATTCATTAACCATGTCATCAACACTGACCGACTGACTGGCCTGCATTTTACTTGAAAATTCCAAATTTGCCAACCAACTCTTTTAAAGAAAGAGGCCAAGTCTTGCACACTGTTGTAATTGGATGATGATAAGTAGGCTTGATTTTTTTTTGACCAAGAACATGTCGTATTTCAACTAATGAATCAGCACAAACTCATGGCGGATTTACTTGTTTGACTCCATCTCTAGATTAGAAGTCAATGCTTATTGTTTAGTATCCCGGTAAGATATTTCTTGTTGAAATCATTTTTGTTTTTAACAATAAATATATAAAATGTTTGTTTTTTTTTGAAATATATTTCCCTGAAACAAACGTGGTGGAGGGAGGAGGTGGTATTTTGTTGCTACATGATAGTCCTCCTACTCGTAATCATTTTGTTGCCTTTTCTTTTCTTGCCTTGCATTGGAAAACACTGTGTTAGGTAGGGCTGTGAATGAAGAACCAATTCTTGACTTTGATTTAGATCTGGCAAAATATAAATTTGGTTTGGTTTTAGTTTACATAAAATGCTTATGGGTCAAAATAAAAATAAAAATTATATTATTTATTTTTAATATGGGTTGAACCCAAATAATGATTATAATTTTAATATAAGTCGACCCATATTTTATTCTCTCATTCCAATTCTCATCTTCCTTTAATTAATTATCTCTAAAATAGATTAATAAAAATATACTAAATATTATATTAGATTAATTAAATATTAATTTTTTTTGGAGGGGTATACATAATCTGTAAATATTATTTTTTTAAGGGGGAGGGGCCGAGAGTGTATATATAATCAATAAAAAAAATTTATTTTTTTGGGGGGTGGGGGTTGTTTAAAGTTTTGTCCATAGTAAAAGTATATATATTGAATTCACAAATGTGTTGTATCTACACAAATAGGTCAGTTTTCATATTCAGAAACACCGGTTAATATGAGTTAAAACTAGTTAAACTAAAACCATATTTATAATTAATAATATGAATTCAAAATTGAACCAATCCGTAATTTAAAAACTAGTTAACCAACTCAATACATCGGAGTAATTTTGGTTAACTATATAATTTTCAACCTAAGTTGACATGTCTACTTTGATTTGATCTACTCCAATTTAATTTATAAAATCAAAGTTCCAACTCATTTAATTACTTATTTTTGATAATTTAATCCATTAGATTAATATTTTAATCAAATTTGATTTGACCCACTGATATAGCAAAAAAAAAATCGTGGTGGAAATATTTGATGTGATTGCATATCCACATTTGGAGTTCCTGCCTCCTGCCAACATCATCAATTCATCAAATTGGGGGGGGTAGACAGGGAATATTTGTTTAAAAGATAAATAATATGAAGGATTCACAAATTGAAAGAAATAAATTACCTTAATTTCTTCAAATCGTAAGGACGCCTGTAATTGAGAGTGTTGCAACTTGAATTTAAGAAATGACACGAGTGAATAGCCCATTCCATTCCATTCCATTCAATTCAAGCTCTTCTTTCTTGAAAAGGACGAGGAGGAGATGCATCCATCCATCCCTCCCAAATTCGATGAAATTTGCAAAGGGTGGGTTCAAAAGGTGTTTGAAGCTAGCAACCTTATTAGAGGATTAGGAACCTGCCTGCAGTATGTATGGATACATTATTATTATTATTATTATAGCATAGGGGAGGGAGGAGGAATACGGTTCAGCTCAAACATCAACTGGCCATTGCTTGGCGCTCAAAATGGAAACTATTTCCCTAAGTTCAAATGAGTAATTTTCCAAACATTCTTGTCATTATGCGAAGTTCTGGAAACATTACTAACAAAATAGGGAAGGAGGAGGAAAGTTCAATCAACATTTTGCAAATAAATAATAATAATCACACATTCAATAGTAGACTTGAAAAAATTATTTATGAAACCTAACTAAGAGAAGAATCGTACAACCATGGACACACATAGAAGAATACAACAAATGTCTACCTCTAGTCTTCAGTATATAATATACTCCATCTGTCCCTAATTATTTGACGTTTTAGAGTTTTTTATTTGTCTCTAATTATTTGACGTTTGTTCAAATCTAGGAGAATTAATGATAATTTTTTCAAAATTACTCCTCATTACCCTACCTATTTTTTGATACTTTAAACTCTTTCTCTCTCCTTAACCCAACATAACTCTTCTTATCCCAACAAAAGATTTAAGGGTATTATAGACAATTGAGTATTATATTTAATACTTTTCAATCATTATCTTAATTCTTGTGTTCACCTCTAAAACGTCAAATAATTAGGGACGGAGGGAGTACCACCGAATTTGTGTATAACCATGTCCACATGAGACTGCAGAACAGGGCTTTTTACTTGCTGTCACTTCTTCTTCCCTGTTAATAAAGTTTAACAAAAGTGCTCCTAAATCTGAACGGAAAAGCAGAAATATTGAATCACATATGAGCTTCAAACTTCAATTTAACAACAAGTAGCACAAAAAAAAAGAAAGGAAAAAGCCATTGACCGTGATAAAAACTAAAGAAATGATACCCTATGACCTATCATTTTAAAGAGAGAATGAAATTATATAACTTTTGGATTATTTTTGATTTAATCAGTGATATCATTATATAGTCTCCTACATCATAATAAATCACTTGGACCTATAGTTCTTTCCTCTCTTCTTCTCGCATCAGCATCTCCCTTGCCAAATGACAAGTCCCCTCAGGCCTCAGTTTAGTTTGGCTAGTCCGAAATAGCTACTTGATGTTGTCAGGTTAATACCAAACCGAGTTGCGAGATGGGGTTAATCATAGATTATCATGTGCTGCACCATCTGCTTCCTCCCCACAGATTCAGCACGCACAGCAGTATGACATGAATGAACTAAATGTGAACCTCTTGAAATGCTGAATATGACTATGTCATATAGATGCCACACCTTTAGTCATATAGCCACTAAATGACATAACTTAGACAAGAGGCTGCATGGCTAGAAGCTATATAGTTATTCTAAGCACCTACAGCATGCCAGAGGAGTATTCTTTGATCTGACTGTTGCATGAGAACTTGGAAAGGAACTACTACAGAACCAGTCTATAAGCCCTCCTCCTACATGAATTCCTCAATACAAAGAAGAATAAAGAATCATAATCCCTATAAAATATATACACAGATTTCTCTCTCCAATAGTTTATCCTTTCATGTTTCTTCCTTTCCTCCCTAAGAGGTCAAGAACAACATTATTTCGCCACAAATTTTTGGACACGTACACAGAGGAAATGGATCAATTTGGAGTTAGCGCAAGGAATTGTAATGCATTAATAATTTAATACAATAGCATTCAAGAAAGACTAAAACTTTGTAATACTACTATATCAAATTTGTGAAATAACTGCTCTATGTTTAAACTTGAAAGAGATATGAACACACTTCAAACACAGTCACTTGAGCAGGTATGAGTTTTTTCCATTTACATGTATCCCCGAACCCCAGTGCCCAATTCACTAATAGACACATACCAATAATGAGTTGCATTTGAAGAATTTGCTAAATTACCATATTAATCTATCTCATTAAAAATAAAAGGCAGTATATAAAGTATGAGTCTTGAAAATTCACCTGCTCCAGATGTTCCCTTTCTATTCCTCTTCATCTTCTCAAGCTCGATCTTAGCTTCCAAGTTCCAAAAACATATTCATCCTCTGGAACTCAAGATCCTTGGTAAACTCCACCCTCTGCTTCTCCAATTCGATCATATGTTGCTGTTTTGAACTCTCAGTCCTCTAATAAAAATTTCTCCAAACCTAAGAATTGCCCTCGCCAATTCCTTAAAAGCAATCTCCCCCGAAAAATCAACATAATCCATATGTTCCCTCACACCACCACCAAACACAACATCATCATCCTTTCTTCTACCGCCGAGAGAGCTCAGCCACTCGAGTTCAGCCTCGACGAATCACCGCCGGTATGAACAACCAAATTATAGCTACAACTAGGGTTAGGGATTGGCCCGGGTTTAGATTTAACTGTTAAAGAAAGGGAAGCTAAGGTACGCCGGAGGTGGGGTGGTGTGGGCAATCTTGTCCATTGAGAAATTGGGGACGGTGCTGCTGCTAAGGTACGCCGGAGGTGAAGGGTAGAAAAATTGGAGGGAGTGAAAGGGACCGGAATGGGAAAAGTGAGAGGGAGAGGGAGAGATGTTTTTGTCTGACCGGAGAGGATAACGGTCAGGTCAGCTACTGCTCATTGGTAGTTGGACGGAGTGACTTAAGAAGTCGGCCGTCGACAATCTTTCCCTTGTTTTTAGTCCACGTTGACTTTTTTTTCCCCTGCACTTTCAGTTCGGTAGTCTACCTCCAACTTCCAAGCTGTTTAATGTTGATTGGCCAATTAACCGAGTGTATCTATTAGAGAAATATTATATTATATATTTACATTAATCATTTTATGCATAATTAAGTTGAATATATCCAATTTCTATTCATGTGCCTTGTTCAAGTAGTAAATCTCTAAAATTAGTATAGTTGACTAATTTGTACATTTTTTAAGGAGCATTAATTTGTATAAGTATCATTAGTATATTTTAAATAATACTACTAATAATTGTCAATTTTTAATAATCCATTAACTGAATTGGTGGTAGAAATAACTCACCAAAAAGTATTTAATGATAATGGACATCGAAAATGATGTAATTAGTTTTCTTTGGAAACTACAAGCGAAATAACTTTATAAAACAAAATTAAAGTTTTATTCACTTTTTAGCTATTTCTAACACGTATTTAAGCTTTGTTTAATACTCATATTTTATTTTTTTTAAATTATGGGAAAAAATCATCGGAAGAAATTGTCTTAATATACTAAAATATGTGACAAACTTTAATAGTTGGAAATATATATATATATATATATATATATATATATATATATATATATAGAAAAATATATGTACTCAGTTGTGTAGTATACAGTAGGCTATAGCGATGGTTTTTTAGGCTATAGCGACAGGTGTTGTCGCCATAGCTATTCTGTGCTACGACGATGGACTAACCGTCGTCATAGTCCAAAAAATCCGTTGTCATAGTCCGACTATATAATACAAAGATGTGTATATACATATAACCCATATGTAAGACTTCAAATTTTATGAAATAAAAGTATTTAATTTTTTTATAATTATTATTCTATTTAATAAATGGTTAAATTGATAAAAAGTTAAAGTTAAGGGTAATATATAAAATTTTTATCAAGTAAATAAGTTGTCATAAAATTTTAAATATTAAGAATTTAAATGTGTGAAAATTTTACCATATATATATATATATATAAAGAATGTTAAGAATTTAAACGGGCTCTCATTTGAGAAACATTGGGCCGTTAACATGAAGATACAGCTGTTATATTGTCATATGCCCATCCTATCGATGTTTTTGATATCATGAATTTTAATTAAAATTTTAAGATTGACCTGTTTATATCATATATATATATATATACACACACACACAAGCGCATGCAGTCATGTACATTGAATTGAATGTGGAGTGTTTGGGAAGATATGGAAAGTGGACCAACATTGAGGATGAGCTGCATGTGTTTCTGCTTAACCAAACATGCAGGTCAGGTCAGATCAGGTCAGGTCAAGTAATTTGGTGGATTTTTGTGATTAATGCATTGGAGCAATTTAAGAATAAAAAGGATTTTTCTGGTGGATTCAAATCTCTAATTTTTTAATTTTACACTGACCGGGGAATCTAGCAACCGGTCAAAATTTACACTGACCGGGGAATCTAGCAACCGGTCAAAATTTTTTAATTTATTTTGCTCTCAAAAAATATATAATATTTTTTTCAACTGAAATTTTTATAAAATTTAATAATTTAAGTGTAATTTGAATATATAAAATACTGTTGCACAAGAAAAAAAATTGAATCAATCGCTAGATGGGTCAAAATTCCAAGTCCCTAAGAAAATTGATAGTTATATATTTCCTCAATTCCTAAATGTTTGTCGTTTTAAAAAAAAAAAATTGTTCCAAAAAATTTATCGTTTAAAACTTTCGAGGAGAATAAATTATTTACTTTTCTATAGTACCCTTACATTCTCTCATTGTCCTAAAGAAATTCTCTCCATTGTATTAATAGTTTTTAACTTCCCATAAAGGAGTAGTAATGAAATTTCAAACAAATTTTACTTAGTAAATGATACTTTCTTAATCCATGTATCAAAACTTTAAACGAAGATCTTTTAAGAACGGATATAGTATCAGTTAAGAAGCAACTCTCACCAGTCATGTTCATAGGAGTATTTTGTAGTACTCCCTCCGTCCCTATTTAAATAACATTTTAGAATTTTTATTTGTCTCTAATTAATTGACGTTTGTTCAAATTTAGGAGAATTAATGACAATTTTTTCAAAATTATCCCTTATTACTCTACCTATTTTTTTGGTTCTTTAAACTCTTGTGCTATGATAAATTAATGATTTAAGGGTATTATATACAATTGAGTACTATATTTAATGATTTTCAATCATTATTTTAATTCTTGTGTCCATCTCTAAAAGGTCATTTAAATAGGGACGGAGGGAGCATATGCTAGGCTAGGCTAGGCTAGGCTAGGCTAGGCTAGGTGTGATATGGACGACTGAAATATGTGGGGGCTGTCTAGGAGTGTTCAACCGGTAAAAATTAGACCGAAATAGGCCAAATTTTCGGTACCGATTTTTACCGAAAATTAACATAATTATTATTTTTATTATTATTTTATTTTTTTATTATTATTTTATTATTATCATTTTTATTAATATTACTATTATTTTTATTATTATAATTATTATTATTTTATTATTATTTTTTTTATTGATATTATTATTATTTTTATTATTATAATTATTATTTTATTATTATTATTTTAATAAATTATTAATAATAATAAAAAAATTAAAAATTCGGTATATACCGGTCCGATTCGATTTTTACCGAACCATAAAAACGCTGAATCGAAACCGGTACCGAAAAATCGGTATATACCGATTTTTTTGTACCGGACCGGTTCTTTTTTATACCGAACCGACCGGTTCTGTCCGGTTCGAAAAATCGAAAACTCGAAAAAATCGATCCAAATGAACACCCCTAGGGCTGTCCATTTCTCTCTTGAAGCTGGAATATAACACTATTTTTTTTCTTTTTTAATTCAGCTGAAATTCTTACTTGGACATGAACGAACCTCTAGACCTTTTAAACTCAAAGCCTTATGAACAGTTATTTTATCATTGAACCAAGAGGGACTTGATGAATATAACACTATTCCCTTGTCCTGAAACTCAAGTTTCATTTGCCTATTTCACCTTTCTTATTTATTTATTTTTTATTATTATGTTTGAATTAAGGAATGAATATTAGAATGGAATCACTCATTTTTATATATAAAAAAAAATTTATGTTGGGTTTTTCCTTTAGAATGAAATGATTTCTGTCAAATTTATGAATTTTATTTTTTAAGAAATGTATGGAATGACTCGTTTCAACTGCTGGAATAAAATGAATCATTCCACTTTCTATTCAATTTCCTTCTTTATTTTATTTCTTCAACAATTTCATTCATTCAATTCAAACGTAACATTATTTATCTTTTCTTATAATTCCAAAAATGCATTTTCTTTAAATATAGAATAAATATGTTCTGAATATTTACCAATTTTGTAAACAAGACTTTATAATTTTATGAGGAGGAGGGAGTATATAGTACTCCCTTCGTTCCTTAATATAGGTCGTTTTAGAGTTGTGCACAAGTATTAAGAAAATGATTGTAAAACATTAAATATACTATCAATTGTCTATATTGCCCTTGTATTGAAAAAAGAGATTGTTATTTATTGGGCAAAAAATAATGAGAAAACCAAAGTTATATTTATTACTTGGAGTAATATTGAAAACTATGCAATTAATGCTTACTTGAAATTCTCAAACGACTTATACTACCTCCATCTCATAATAACTGTCGTTTTAGAAGGAATTTTTTTTTTCCAATTTATTTGTCGTTTACAATTTTCTAGGAGAATAAATTATTTATTTTTCTATATCACCCCTACCTTCTCTCATTATCCCAATAAATTTTCTCCTTTGTATTAATAGTTTTTAACTTCCCATAAAGGGGTAGTGATAAAATTTCACACCAATTTTAATTAATAAATGATAGCACTAAATGATTTTCTTAATCCATATGCATCAAGCTAAAACGACAGTTATTATGAGATGGAGGGAGTATTTAGGAACAAAAATATTTCTATAAAACGACCTATATTAAGGAACTGAGGGAGTATGTACTTTTGGAACATGGAAAACGGCGGATAAAATAAAGGCTTAAATATAATTTACTACCCTAAACTATGGCCATATTCCACTTCGGTGATCCACCTTTCAATTTTGTCAATTAGGTGATTGAACTATCAAATTTTTTCGATTTCATTCAATTGGGTCTGCCACGTCAGAAATTGCTGACGTGACATCCTAATAGGCAGCAGGAGTGCTTATGTGTAAAAACATTATATATTTTTAATGAGATCAAAGGACAAAAAGGTAAAATAAGAAATAAAACAACTAAAAATTACACAAATAATATAAATTAGTTGTATAATTATTTATTTATAGTTATATAATAATATAAATTATTATATAAATAATATAATAATTATTTTTATTAAAATTAATTGTTTTTATTAAAAAAACTGCGTTTTTTTAATTTTTTTTATTAAAAAATATTGTGTTTAATATTAATGATAATAAAAATTAAAATATTAATGATAATAAAAATAAAAATAAAAGCAGTTTTTTTAATAAAAAAAATAATAACTAAACAACTAAAAAAAACGCTGTTGCTTTATTTTAAAAAAAAAGCAGTTGGTTGGTTTTTTTTAATAAAATAATTATTATTCTTAATAAAAATAATTATTAAAAATAATAAAAATAAAAACGCAGTTGCTTTATTTTTTAAAAAAATGCAGTTGGTTGGTTTTTTTTTTTAATAAAATAATTATTATTTTTTTTAATTAAAAAAACTGTGTAACGACCCCAAAATAGATCCATTCCATCCAACCTATTCTGAGTCGCCAAATACATGGTACAGAAAATAACTATAACTTTATTACAACAATTGTCGTGCAAAATACAACAACACATATGATGTGAGTTTGGATACAAATATATACCAAATGTGACTCATGTTCCAACTGTGGACATCACCTCACAATGACACCTTACATAAAGGTATAGTCAAAAACTGTTTTAGAAACTAGAATCTTTGGGAAGTGCTCAAGGAAACCTTCGTATATGGGAGGCCACGCGTCTAGGTTATGATAGATATCATATGGCCACAGAATTATCCTTGGTTGACCCAATAGACCCCAAAGAAAAACGAGAAGATTACTATCATATTCTTCCCAATGGTGAGTCTTCTCTTGACATATCATTATCTCTACTGTCTCTAATTGAAAATTATACTTTAAACAAACACCAAGATTATATAGGTAGTGCTCGTATATATACTCAGCAAGTGGATGAGCACATCCATGTCTTATGATGACACGAGGTTGTATGTCGTTAGACATCTTGTATGATAGTGGCAAACCACCCTTCCAACGTTGGGTACACCTTACCCTATTGGATTCACCAAATATAACTACTAAATGAACTTTTCTATACTGCTTCGGGAGAACATCCACAGCTAGAGACCACTGTTCTATTTCCCCGTTACCCTCGCTCGACCCAGCTACACTCTTATTACCTGAAAGGAATTGTGAAGCAAAAGGGTGAGCACAACTAGCTCAGTAAAGAATATCATGACTAAAGATAATTCAATTATCAATAGCCTTCATCAACAATAAATCAGAGATTTAGAACATATGGTAAATGATAAAAATTTCAACCATAGTTGCAGCGGAACGAGCAATCCATTAGAAGAGTCAAATAGACTATAAAGTCTATTATCTTCTCCATGTTAAAAATCCACCAACAATATTTTATCCATGTAACATCACTCAACAGTTCCTTTCCACAATCATATGAATAACTCATAATCATAATTGTGACTATAAATTTTTCTTCGCACCCAGGACGAAGAATATTTTCATCACCTGTCTTTACCTGAAACATCAAAGATCATGGTTATACCAAATCACAATTCCTGTTTATAATCATACTAACAAATTCATCTTTGCACTACGGGCCAAAGATATTCATCAACAAACCATCTTTGCACTACGGGCCAAAGATATTCAACAACAGTTCATCTTTGCACTACAGGCCAAAGATATTCAACAACAGTTCATCTTTGCACTACAGGCCAAAGATATTCATCAACAGGCCATCTTTGCACTACATGCCAAAGATATTCATCAACAATTCATATTTGCACTACAGGCCAAATATATTCATATCTCAAAGAAATATATAATCATTTCAGAATTTATATAAACAATAATTATAACCATGTTGATCAATTCACCTTTGCACTTAAGCTAAAGATATTCACTTATAAATTCAATGGTCATGATCATACCAGTCACAATTCAACTTTGCACTACAGGCCAAAGAGAACCCTAGTCATGATCATACCAATAATCTATCCATCTTTACACTCCAGTGAAAGAGAATTTCAACATCAGGGTTATAAAAATGTTATATATGATGATAAAAATAATATGATCAACATATAGTTTTAATCTCAAGAGTAATATTCATAACTCATGAATAGTAACCCCGACACAAAAGATAGAAATTCTACAATAAAATTCATACCAATATTTCGGTATAATGATATTGAAAGAATAATATTTCTTAAGCTTATAAACAATTTATTTTAAATTGTTTACACTTTACTAAATAATGTATTTAATCATTCTAAAATACCAAACTCATAAGATTTTATCACCAATAATCAAAACTCTCATCAAAAATCTGCATATACCTCATATAGGATTCTCAAGCCATAAAATCCTATTTTCCAATTTTCTTTCTTCACAAAACATATTTAATTCATTTACTCATAACTAGACCATTTTCATGAAAAATACCAAATCAGTTCCAAAAATATTTCTTTTCTGGGATTTAGCATAATATAGTCCCATAGTGAACATATATTTTTCTTAGAATTTTTAAAAGTCATTTACTATTTTTCATATGGCCAAAATAGCCGAATATTTAGACATTTATCAAAAATTATACTTTTGTCTAAAAATTCTGAAATTTACAGAGTATACTTCTATCATATACATGTACTCCCAATAAAAATTTCATCAATTTTGGAGTTAACCACAAGGAATTATAAGCGGTTACTTTTAAAATAGTCTTTTCTCATAAAATTCATAACTCTCAATCTATACATCCAAAAATCACCATTTTTGGACACAATCAAGAAAACTCATCAAAATATCATTTCAAATTTTTTCAGAATTTTTGAAGATCAGAAAAATTACGAAACTGAAAATCATAACAACCCTTAAAATTCCTTACTATCCCTTACAATCCCTTACAATCCCTTACAATCCCTTACCTCAAAAGAGCAGTACTTCTGATCGGTATGCAAAACTGAAGGAAACTTGCACTGAATAGCAACTCTCAAAGTATCTAAATACTCACAAAATATGCTTCATAATATAGAGAGAGAAAGAGAGAAAGCTTATGTTTTTGGTGTGATTTTCAATTCTAAGTTAGCCCTCTATTTATAGGAAAATTTTGGTAGGTTTGACCTGCAACCTGATGGCTTTACCTGCTACTATTCCCACCCACCACATTTGAAATATAATTCAGCACATTTCTTCACCAACCACAAGTGGGGCCCACCAATTCTAGAATTTTCCACCAAAATGATAAACTCCGAAAATTCAACAATTTCTGAACCAGTCATCTTGTAAAATTCATAATAAATCATACGTTCATTTTTAACGGTTCAAAATTTGTGAACATATACTCAACTTATATATGTATAATATATCCAAAAATTACCACGATCCAACGGTCGGATTACAAATTATAACCCCCGCAAAATATCTCAAAAATCCTGATTTTTAATACCTCCATTCCGACAAAAATACTGATAAAAACCTCAACATTAACTCCTTCATTTTAACCACAAAAATATATCCCTCATTTATATCCACATAAAATAAATATTTTCTTATCATATAAATCAATAATTAATTATTCACAAATAATATTACAGAATCACATTTATGACAATCAGGCCGTTCCCAGGAAAGAGGGGGCTTTCCAATAAGGATTTCTCCTTACTAGCGCGCAATTAGATGACCAAACCTCTCCTTAGACAGAACTTTCTAGACATTGCCAATAATGCTATCTAATAATACTATTCAAATAATATGAATTATTGATCTGATAATGGAAAATACTGTGCAGCAACAATTATTGAACAACAATAATATAAAATTTCAACGTAGCAATTATTGAATCAATAAAATAAAATATTGAACAGTAATTACTGTAACAATTATTGAGTAGTGCCTTCTTACGTAAGAATCAATAATTTCAAAAATACTATGCAATACCATGTGCTACTGTGCAATAACGCGTATTACTGTATTTTAACCACCGGGTATTCCAACAGTGTTAACGATAACAACTACGCCGTTATTTGTAAAAACTCAAATTTGTCGTTTTTCTTCACCCGACAGTTATTCGTTATGGGGCCCACAAATAGCTGCGCCGTCGTACGAATATTCTCCGACAGAAAGAATATTCCACGACCAAACGAATATTCCCCGACAACAATGATTATTTTATAACCACTTGCTTATTTTGAAAAAAAATTCATATTTCACCTATAACTTTAAACTTTTATCAATTTAACCATTTACTGAATAGTAATTATAAGAAAAATTGAATACTTTTATTTCATAAAATTCGGGGTCTTACAATCTCCCCTCCTTATGAAATTTCGTCCCCGAAATTTACGTACCTGGTATTTCGAAGAGTTGAGAATACCTTCCTTTCATTTCAAATTCCATCTTTCCTGTCATCATAATTTCTCCATTGCTCATCTCCTGTATTTCAAATATCATTCTAGAATACAACTTCAAAACAAGGGTTAATTTAACAAATTAACATATCACATAATATCCCGATATTATGACTGTCTAATAAGCTTAGGTAGGACACACTAGCGAAGGATTTACTCATCTCTCCCCTCCTAGTTGTATTCTCCGATCTCCGCCAGTGATCATATCCCCAAGCTCTGATACCAAATGTAACGACCCCAAAATAGATCCATTCCATCCAACCTATTCTGAGTCGCCAAATACATGGTACAGAAAATAACTATAACTTTATTACAACAATTGTCGTGCAAAATACAACAACACATATGATGTGAGTTTGGATACAAATATATACCAAATGTGACTCATGTTCCAACTGTGGACATCACCTCACAATGACACCTTACATAAAGGTATAGTCAAAAACTGTTTTAGAAACTAGAATCTTTGGGAAGTGCTCAAGGAAACCTTCGTACATGGGAGGCCACGCGTCTAGGTTATGATAGATATCATATGGCCACAGAATTATCCTTGGTTGACCCAATAGACCCCAAAGAAAAACGAGAAGATTACTATCATATTCTTCCTAATGGTGAGTCTTCTCTTGACATATCATTATCTCTACTGTCTCTAATTGAAAATTATACTTTAAACAAACACCAAGATTATATAGGTAGTGCTCGTATATATACTCAGCAAGTGGATGAGCACATCCATGTCTTATGATGACACGAGGTTGTATGTCGTTAGACATCTTGTATGATAGTGGCAAACCACCCTTCCAACGTTGGGTACACCTTACCCTATTGGATTCACCAAATATAACTACTAAATGAACTTTTCTATACTGCTTCGGGAGAACATCCACAGCTAGAGACCACTGTTCTATTTCTCCGTTACCCTCGCTCGACCCAGCTACACTCTTATTACCTTAAAGGAATTGTGAAGCAAAAGGGTGAGCACAACTAGCTCAGTAAAGAATATCATGACTAAAGATAATTCAATTATCAATAGCCTTCATCAACAATAAATCAGAGATTTAGAACATATGGTAAATGATAAAAATTTCAACCATAGTTGCAGCGGAACGAGCAATCCATTAGAAGAGTCAAATAGACTATAAAGTCTATTATCTTCTCCATGTTAAAAATCCACCAACAATATTTTATCCATGTAACATCACTCAACAGTTCCTTTCCACAATCATATGAATAACTCATAATCATAATTGTGACTATAAATTTTTCTTCGCACCCAGGACGAAGAATATTTTCATCACCTGTCTTTACCTGAAACATCAAAGATCATGGCTATACCAAATCACAATTCCTGTTTATAATCATACTAACAAATTCATCTTTGCACTACGGGCCAAATGTAAGATCCCGAATTTTATGAAATAAAAGTATTCAATTTTTCTATTCAGTAAATGGTTAAATTGATAAAAGTTAAAGTTATGGGTGAAATGTGAAAATTTTTCAAAATAGACAAGTGGTTATAAAATAATAATTGTTGTCGGGGAATATTCGTTTGGTCGTGGAATATTCTTTCTGTCGGGGAATATTCGTACGACGGCGCAGCTATTTGTGGGCCCCATAACAGAATAACTGTCGGGTGAAGAAAACGACAAATTTAAGTTTTTACAAATAACGGCGTAGTTGTTACCGTTAACACTGTTGGAATACCCGGTGATTAAAATACAGTAATACGCGTTATTGCACAGTAGCACACGGTATTGCATAGTATTTTTAAAATTATTGATTCTTACGTAAGAAGGCACTACTCAATAATTGTTACAGTAGTTACTGTTCAATATTTTATTTTATTGATTCAATAATTGTTGCGTTGATATTTTATATTATTGTTGTTTCAATAATTGTTGCTGCACAGTATTTACCATTATCAGATCAATAATTCATATTATTTGAATAGTATTATTAGATAGCATTATTGGCAATGTCTAGAAAGTTCTGTCTAAGGAGAGGTTTGGTCATCTAATTGCGCGCCAGTAAGGAGAAATCCTTATTGGAAAGCCCCCTCTTTCCTGGGAACGGCCTGGTTGTCATAAATGTGATTCTGTAATATTATTTGTGAATAATTAATTATTGATTCATATGATAAGAAAATATTTATTTTATGTGGATATAAATGAGGGATATATTTTTGTGGTTAAAAAATGAAGGAGTTAATGTTGAGATTTTTATCCATATTTTTGTCGGAATGGAGGTATTAAAAATCAGGGTTTTTGAGATATTTTGCGGGGGTTATAATTTTTAATCCGACCGTTGGATCGTGGTAATTTTTGGATATGTTATACATATATAAGTTGAGTATATGCCCACAAATTTTGAACCGTTAAAAATGAACGTATGATTTATTATGAATTTTACGAGATGACTGGTTCAGAAATTGTTGAATTTTCGGAGTTTATCATTTTGGTGGAAAATTCTAGAATTGGTGGGCCCCACTTGTGGTAGGTGAAGAAATGTGCTGAATTATATTTCAAATGTGGTGGGTGGGAATAGTAGCAGGTAAAGCCATCAGGTTGCAGGTCAAACCTACCAAAATTTTCCTATAAATAGAGGGCTAAGTTAGAATTGAAAATCACACCAGAAACATAAGCTTTCTCTCTTTCTCTCTCTATATTATGAAGCATATTTTGTGAGTTTTTAGATACTTGGTGAGTTGCTATTCATCAGTGCAAGTTTCCTTCAGCATTATATCCGATATCCAGTCAGAAGTACTGCTCTTTTGAGGTAAGGGATAGTAAGGGATTTTAAGGGTTGTTATGATTTTTAATTTCGTAATTTTTCTGAACTTCAAAAATTCTAGAAAATTTTGAAATGATATTTTGATGAGTTTTCTTGATTGTGTCCAAAAATGGTGATTTTTGGATGTATAAATTGAGAGTTATGAATTTTATGAGAAAAGACTATTTTAAAGGTAATCGCTTATAATTTCTTGTGGTTAACTCCAAAATTGATGAAATTTTTATTGGGAGTACATGTATATGATAGAAGTATACTCTGTAAATTTCAGAATTTTTAGACAAAAGTACAATTTTTGATAAATGTCTAAATATTCGGCTATTTTGGCCATATGAAAAATAGTAAATGACTTTTAAAAATTCTGAGAAAAATATATGTTCACTATGGGACTATATTATGCTAAATCCCAGAAAAGAAATATTTTTGGAACTGATTTGGTATTTTTTATGAAAATGGTCTAGTTATGAGTAAATGAATTAAATATGTTATGTGAAGTAAGAAAATTGGAAAATAGGATTTTATGGCTTGAGAATCCTATATATGAGGTATATGCAGATTTTTGATGAGAGTTTTGGTTATTGATGATGAAATCTTAAGAGTTGGCATTTTATGATGATTAAATGCATTAATTAGTAAAGTGTAAACAATTTAAATAAATTGTTTATAAGCTCAAGAAATGTTATTCTTTCAATATCATTATACCGAAATATTGGTATGGATTTTATTGTAGAATTTCTATCTTTTGTGTCGGGGTTACTATTCATGAGTTACTATTCACGATTTACTATTCATGAGTTACGAATATTACTCTTGAGATTAAAACTATATGTTGATCATATTATTTTTATCATCATATATAACATTTTTATAACCCTGATGTTGAAATTCTCTTTCACTGGAGTGTAAAGATGGGTAGATTATTGGTATGATCATGACTAGGGTTCTCTTTGGCCTGTAGTGCAAAGTTGAATTGTGACTGGTATGATCATGACCATTGAATTTATAATTGAATATCTTAAGCTTAAGTGCAAAGGTGAATTGATCAACATGGTTATAATTATTGTTTATATAAATTCTGAAATGATTATATATTTCTTTGAGATATGAATATATTTGGCCTGTAGTGCAAATATGAATTGTTGATGAATATCTTTGGCATGTAGTGCAAAGATGGCCTGTTGATGAATATCTTTGGCCTGTAGTGCAAAGATGAACTGTTGATGAATATCTTTGGCCTGTAGTGCAAAGATGAACTATTGTTGAATATCTTTGGCCCGTAGTGCAAAGATGGTTTGTTGATGAATATCTTTGGCCCGTAGTGCAAAGATGGTTTGTTGATGAATATCTTTGGCCCGTAGTGCAAAGATGGATTTGTTAGTATGATTATAAACAGGAATTGTGATTTGGTATAACCATGATCTTTGATGTTTCAGGTAAAGACAGGTGATGAAAATATTCTTCGTCCTGGGTGCGAAGAAAAATTTATAGTCACAATTATGATTATGAGTTATTCATATGATTGTGGAAAGGAACTGTTGAGTGATGTTACATGGATAAAATATTGTTGATGTATTTTTAACATGGAGAAGATAATAGACTTTATAGTCTATTTGACTCTTCTAATGGATTGCTCGTTCCGCTGCAACTATGGTTGAAATTTTTATCATTTACCATATGTTCTAAATCTCTGATTTATTGTTGATGAAGGCTATTGATAATTGAATTATCTTTAGTCATGATATTCTTTACTGAGCTAGTTGTGCTCACCCTTTTGCTTCACAATTCCTTTCAGGTAATAAGAGTGTAGCTGGGTCGAGCGGGGGTAACAAGGAAATAGAACGGTGGTCATCATTTAGTAGTTATATTTGGTGAAGAAAATAGGGTGAGGCGAACCCAACGTTGGAAGGGTGTTTTGTCACTATCATACAAGATGTCTAATGACATACAACCTCGTGTCATCATAAGACAGGGTTGTGCTCATCCACTTGCTGAGTATATCTACGAGCACTACCTATATAATCTTGGTGTTTGTTTGAAGTATAATTCTCAATTAGAGACAGTGGAGATAATGATAAGTCAAGAGAAGACTCACCATTGGGAAGAATATGATAGTAATCTTTTCGTTTTTCTTTGGGGTCTATTGGGTCAACCAAGAATAATTCTGTGGCCATATGATATCTATCATAACCTAGACGCGTGGTCTCCCATGTACGAAGGTTTCCTTGAGCACTTCCCAAAGATTCTAATTTCTAAAACAGTTTTTGACTATACCTTTATGTAAGGTGTCATTGTGAGGTGATGTCCACGGTTAAAACATGAGTCACATTTGGTATATATTTGTATCCAAACTCACAGCATATGTGTTGTTGTATTTTGCACGACAATTGTTGTAATAAAGTTGTAGTTGTTTTCTGTACCATGTATTTGACGACTCAGAATGGGTTGGATGGAATGGACCTATTTTGGGGTTGTCACACCAAAGATATTCATCAACAAACCATCTTTGCACTACGGGCCAAAGATATTCAACAACAGTTCATCTTTGCACTACAGGCCAAAGATATTCAACAACAGTTCATCTTTGCACTACAGGCCAAAGATATTCATCAACAGGCCATCTTTGCACTACATGCCAAAGATATTCATCAACAATTCATATTTGCACTACAGGCCAAATATATTCATATCTCAAAGAAATATATAATCATTTCAGAATTTATATAAACAATAATTATAACCATGTTGATCAATTCACCTTTGCACTTAAGCTAAAGATATTCACTTATAAATTCAATGGTCATGATCATACCAGTCACAATTCAACTTTGCACTACAGGCCAAAGAGAACCCTAGTCATGATCATACCAATAATCTATCCATCTTTACACTTCAGTGAAAGAGAATTTCAACATCAGGGTTATAAAAATGTTATATATGATGATAAAAATAATATGATCAACATATAGTTTTAATCTCAAGAGTAATATTCGTAACTCATGAATAGTAACCCCGACACAAAAGATAGAAATTCTACAATAAAATTCATACCAATATTTCGGTATAATGATATTGAAAGAATAATATTTCTTAAGCTTATAAACAATTTATTTTAAATTGTTTACACTTTACTAAATAATGTATTTAATCATTCTAAAATACCAAACTCATAAGATTTTATCACCAATAATCAAAACTCTCATCAAAAATCTGCATATACCTCATATAGGATTCTCAAGCCATAAAATCCTATTTTCCAATTTTCTTTCTTCACAAAACATATTTAATTCATTTACTCATAACTAGACCATTTTCATGAAAAATACCAAATCAGTTCCAAAAATATTTCTTTTCTGGGATTTAGCATAATATAGTCCCATAGTGAACATATATTTTTCTTAGAATTTTTAAAAGTCATTTACTATTTTTCATATGGCCAAAATAGCCGAATATTTAGACATTTATCAAAAATTATACTTTTGTCTAAAAATTCTAAAATTTACAGAGTATACTTCTATCATATACATGTACTCCCAATAAAAATTTCATCAATTTTGGAGTTAACCACAAGGAATTATAAGCGGTTACTTTTAAAATAGTCTTTTCTCATAAAATTCATAACTCTCAATCTATACATCCAAAAATCACCATTTTTGGACACAATCAAGAAAACTCATCAAAATATCATTTCAAATTTTTCCAGAATTTTTGAAGATCAGAAAAATTACGAAACTGAAAATCATAACAACCCTTAAAATTCCTTACTATCCCTTACAATCCCTTACAATCCCTTACAATCCCTTACCTCAAAAGAGCAGTACTTCTGATCGGTATGCAAAACTGAAGGAAACTTGCACTGAATAGCAACTCTCAAAGTATCTAAATACTCACAAAATATGCTTCATAATATAGAGAGAGAAAGAGAGAAAGCTTATGTTTTTGGTGTGATTTTCAATTCTAAGTTAGCCCTCTATTTATAGGAAAATTTTGGTAGGTTTGACCTGCAACCTGATGGCTTTACCTGCTACTATTCCCACCCACCATATTTGAAATATAATTCAGCACATTTCTTCACCAACCACAAGTGGGGCCCACCAATTCTAGAATTTTCCACCAAAATGATAAACTCCGAAAATTCAACAATTTCTGAACCAGTCATCTTGTAAAATTCATAATAAATCATACGTTCATTTTTAACGGTTCAAAATTTGTGAACATATACTCAACTTATATATGTATAATATATCCAAAAATTACCACGATCCAACGGTCGGATTACAAATTATAACCCCCGCAAAATATCTCAAAAATCCTGATTTTTAATACCTCCATTTCGACAAAAATACTGATAAAAACCTCAACATTAACTCCTTCATTTTAACCACAAAAATATATCCCTCATTTATATCCACATAAAATAAATATTTTCTTATCATATAAATCAATAATTAATTATTCACAAATAATATTACAGAATCACATTTATGACAATCAGGCCGTTCCCAGGAAAGAGGGGGCTTTCCAATAAGGATTTCTCCTTACTAGCGCGCAATTAGATGACCAAACCTCTCCTTAGACAGAACTTTCTAGACATTGCCAATAATGCTATCTAATAATACTATTCAAATAATATGAATTATTGATCTGATAATGGAAAATACTGTGCAGCAACAATTATTGAACAACAATAATATAAAATTTCAACGTAGCAATTATTGAATCAATAAAATAAAATATTGAACAGTAATTACTGTAACAATTATTGAGTAGTGCATTCTTACGTAAGAATCAATAATTTCAAAAATACTATGCAATACCATGTGCTACTGTGCAATAACGCGTATTACTGTATTTTATGTAAGACCCCGAATTTTATGAAATAAAAGTATTCAATTTTTCTTATAATTACTATTCAGTAAATGGTTAAATTGATAAAAGTTTAAAGTTATGAGTGAAATATGATTTTTTTTCAAAATAAGCAAGTGGTTATAAAATAATCATTGTTGTCGGGGAATATTCGTTTGGTCGTGGAATATTCTTTCTGTCGGAGAATATTCGTACGACGGCGCAGTCATTTGTGGGCCCCATAACAAAATAACTGTCGGGTGAAAAAAATGATAAATTTGAGTTTTTACAAATAACGGCGTAGTTGTTACCGTTAACACTGTTGGAATAGCCGGTGGTTAAAATACAGTAATACGCGTTATTGCACAGTAGCACACGGTATTGCATAGTATTTTTGAAATTATTGATTCTTACTTAAGAAGGCACTACTCAATAATTGTTACAGTAATTACTGTTCAATATTTTATTTTATTGATTTAATAATTGCTACGTTGAAATTTTGTATTATTGTTGTTCAATAATTGTTGCTGCACAGTATTTTCTATTATCAGATCAATAATTCATATTATTTGAATAATATTATTAGATAGCATTATTGGCAATGTCTAGAAAGTTCTGTCTAAGGAGAGGTTTGGTCATCTAATTGCGCGCTAGTAAGGAGAAATCCTTATTGGAAAGCCCCCTCTTTCCTGGGAACGGCCTGGTTGTCATAAATGTGATTCTGTAATATTTTTTGTGAATAATTAATTATTGATTCATATGATAAGAAAATATTTATTTTATGTGGATATAAATGAGGGATATATTTTTGTGGTTAAAAAATGAAGGAATTAATGCTGAGATTTTTATCAGTATTTTTGTCGGAATGGAGGTATTAAAAATTAGGGTTTTTGAGATATTTTGCGAGGGCTATAATTTTTAATCCAACCGTTGGATCGTGGTAATTTTGGATATGTTATACATATATAAGTTGAGTATATGTCCACAAATTTTGAACCGTTAAAAATGAACGTATGATTTATTATGAATTTTACAAGATGACTGGTTTAGAAATTGTTGAATTTTTGGAGTTTATCATTTTGATGGAAAATTCTAGAATTGGTGGGCCCCACTTGTGGTTGGTGAAGAAATGTGCTGAATTATATTTCAAATGTGGTGGGTGGGAATAGTAGCAGGTAAAGCCATCAGGTTGCAGGTCAAACCTACCAAAATTTTCCTATAAATAGAGGGCTAAGTTAGAATTGAAAATCACACCAGAAAGATAAGCTTTCTCTCTTTCTCTCTCTATATTATGAAGCATATTTTGTGAGTTTTTAGATACTTGGTGAGTTGCTATTCATCAGTGCAAGTTTTCTTCAGCATCATATTCGATATCCAGTCAGAAGTACTGCTCTTTTGAGGTAAGGGATTGTAAGGGATATTAAGGGATTTTAAGGGTTGTTATGTTTTTCAGTTTCGTAATTTTTCTGACCTTCAAAAATTCTGGAAAAATCTGAAATGATATTTTGATGAGTTTTATTGATTGTGTCCAAAAATGGTGATTTTTGGATGTATAGATTGAGAGTTATGAATTTTATGAGAAAAGACTATTTTAAAAGTAACTGCTTATAATTTCTTGTGGTTAACTCCAAAATTGATGAAATTTTTATTGGGAGTACATGTATATGATGGAAGTATACTCTGTTAATTTCAGAATTTTTGGACAAAAGTATAATTTTTGATAAATGTCTAAATATTCGGCTGTTTTGGCCATATAAAAAATAGTAAATGACTTTTAAAAATTCTGAGAAAAATATATGTTCACTATGGGACTATATTATGCTAAATCCCAGAAAAGAAATATTTTTGGAACTGATTTGGTATTTTTTCATGAAAATGGTCTAGTTATGAGTAAATGAATTAAATATGTTTTGTGAAGAAAGAAAATTGGAAAATAGGATTTTATGGCTTGAGAATCCTATATGAGGTATATGCAGATTTTTTATGAAGGTTTTGGTTATTGATGATGAAATTATAAGAGTTGACATTTTATGATGATTAAATGCATTAATTAGTAAAGTGTAAACAATTAAAATAAATTGTTTATAAATTTAAGTAATGTTATTCTTTCAATATCATTATACCAAAATATTGGTATGGATTTTATTGTGGAATTTCTACTTTTTTGAGTCGGTGTTACTATTCATGAGTTACTATTCACGAGTTACTATTCACGAGTTACTATTCACGAGTTACTATTCACGACAAAATTGGTTTCTTTTACTAACCAAATTATAGTTGATTTATGAATATTACTCTTGAGATTAAATCTATATGTTGATTATATTGATTTTATTATCATATATAACATTTTTATAACCCTGATGTTGAATTTCTCTTTCACTGGAGTGTAAAGATGGGTAGATTATTGGTATGATCATGACTAGGGTTCTCTTTGGCCTGTAGTGCAAAGTTGAATTGTGACTGGTATGATCATGACCATTGAATTTACAATTGAATATCTTTAGCTTAAGTGTAAAGATGAATTGATTAACATGGTTATAATTATGGTGTATATAAATTCTGAAATGATTATATATTTCTTTGAGATATGAATATATTTGGCATGTAGTGCAAATATTAATTGTTGAGGAATATCTTTGGCATGTAGTGCAAAGATGAATTGTAGATGAATATCTTTGGCCAGTAATGCAAAGATGAACTGCTGATGAATATCTTTGGCCTGTAGTGCAAAGATGACTTGTTGATGAATATCTTTGGCCCATAGTGCAAAGATGAAGCTATTAGTATGATTATGAACATGAACTGTGATTTGGTATAACCATGATGTTTGATGTTTCAGGTGATGAAAATTATCTTCGTCCTAGATGAGAAGAGAAATTTAGAACTACAATTATGATTATGAGTTATTCATATGATTGTGGACCAGAATTGTTGATTGATGTTACAGGGATAAAACATTGTTGATGGATTTTTAATATGGAGAAGATAATAGACTTTATAGTCTATTTGACTCTTCTAATGGATTGCTCGTTCCGCTGCAACTATGGTTGAAATTTTTATCATTTACCATATGTTCTAAATTTCTGATTTATTATTGATGAAGGCTATTGATAATTTAATTATCTTTAGTCATGATATTCTTTACTGAGCTAGTTGTGCTCACCCTTTTGCTTCACAATTCCTTTCAGGTAATAAGAGTGTAGCTGGGTCGAGCGGGGGTAACAAGGGAATAGAACGATGGTCTCTAACTGTGGAGTTCTCCCGAAGCAGTATAGAAAAGTTCATTTAGTAGTTTTATTTGGTGAATCCAATAGGGTAAGGTGTACCCAATATTGGAAGGGTGTTTTGTCACTATCATACAAGATGTCTAACGACATACAACCTCGTGTCATCATAAGACAGGGATGTGCTCATCCACTTGCTGAGTATATATACGAGCACTACCTATATAATCTTGGTGTTTGTTTGAAGTATAATTCTCAATTAGAGATAGTAGAGATAATGATATGTCAAGAAAAGACTCATCATTGGGAAGAATATGATAGTAATCTTCTCGTTTTTCTTTGGGGTCTATTGGGTAAACCAAGGATAATTCTGTGGCCATATGATATCTATCATAACCTAGATGCATGGCCTCCCATGTACGAAGGTTTCCTTAAGCACTTTCCAAAGATTCTAATTTCCAAAACAGTTTTTGACTATACCTTTATGTAAGGTGTCATTGTGAGGTGATGTCCACAATTGGAACATGAGTCACATTTGGTATATATTTGTATCCAAACTCACAGCATATGTGTTGTTGTATTTTGCACGACAATTGTTGTAATAAAGTTGTAGTTATTTTCTGTACCATGTATTTGGCGACTCAGAATATGTTGGATTGAATGGACCTATTTTGGGGTCGTCACATTTTAACCACCGGGTATTCCAACAGTGTTAACGATAACAACTACGCCGTTATTTGTAAAAACTCAAATTTGTCATTTTTCTTCACCCGACAGTTATTCGTTATGGGGCCCACAAATAGCTGCGCCGTCGTACGAATATTCTCCGACAGAAAGAATATTCCACGACCAAACGAATATTCCCCGACAACAATGATTATTTTATAACCACTTGCTTATTTTGAAAAAAAATTCATATTTCACCTATAACTTTAAACTTTTATCAATTTAACCATTTACTGAATAGTAATTATAAGAAAAATTGAATACTTTTATTTCATAAAATTCGGGGTCTTACAAACTGCACTTGTATTTTTATTTTTATTATCATTAATATTTTTATTTTTATTATCATTAATATTAAACACAATTTTTTTAATAAAAAAATTAAAAAAAAACACAATTTTTTTAATAAAAATAATTATTTTTAATAAAAATAATTATTATATTATTTATATAATAATTTATATTATTTATATAACTATAAATAAATAATTATACAACTAATTTATATTATTTGTGTAATTTTTAGTTGTTTTATTTTTTATTTTACCTTTTTGTCCTTTGATCTCATTAAAAATATATAATATTTTTACACATAAGCACTCCTGCTGCCTATTAGGATGCCACGTCAGCAATTTCTGACGTGGCAGACCCAATTGAATGAAATCGAAAAAAATTGATAGTTCAATCACCTAATTGACAAAATTAAAAGGTGGATCACCGAAGTGGAATATAGCCTATAGTTTAGGGTAGTAAATCATATTTAAGCCAAAAATAAAATGGTGGCATATTAAACTTCAAATTTTTATATATATATATTTATTTAATTTTAATTGATACAATTATTATAATTGTATGGTATATAATAAAACTATTAATCACAAATTTTATTTTATTTTAAATTTTTACGAGTTATACTAATTTTAAAATTTAATATGTCGTCTTTTAATTTCAAAATTCAAATTATATCTCTACTTTTAAAAACGGACAAAGTACAATTATCCCAATCAAGATTAATCTAATTCTATACTTGTGAAGTATGCCACGGAGAAAGACAAGAAAACTTGTAGAATTGCAATAATGAATGAGGAATTAGCTAGAAAACAAAATCAATTAATTTGTAGACACACGATACCTAGTGAATTAATTAATTCAATTCGTCACAAGTCTAATAGAGCACTATCTTCATACCTGACTAAAGAGGAATAGAGGATCACTTGTTTAGTATAACTTGTAAATTTTAAATTACTTACTTAAAGTTCAATTATGACGATTATAAATTTACTCCATATTATAGGGTGAATTTCGAAATATATGGAAAATCTCCTTTTAAATCGTATATAGGACTGAATGTTATAAGTAAATGAATTATTGGAAGGAAAATAATGTGTTAATTATTGTTGGGATTGACTCATATTTCTGTGGGTCCGATCAATGACCACTACGACAGAATAATTAGAAATCTCATTTTTGTTCGGTGTGTGAATCATGTAGAGACGTTACTTAATGAATTAATTCAAATCCTCACAAGTCTAATAGAGCACAATCTTCATACCCGATTAAGAGGATCACATGCTTAGTATAACTTGTAAATTTTAAATTACTAACTTAAAGTTGAATTATAACGCAATCAATGTTAAGTTTTTTAAATGACTTTTTCTTTTAGCATAAGAGTAGAATATTGTAAGGTGAATTTCAAAATATAGGAAAAATCTCCTTTTAAATCGATCGTACATAGGATTGAATGTTATAAATGGGTTACCGAAAAAGAACGTGTTGATTATTGTTGGAATTGACTCATATTTCTGTGAGCTCGATCAATGATCATTACGACAGGAATCTCGTTTTGTTCGGTGTGTAAATCATGTAAGGTGTGCATGTGAGATTGCTAAATGAATATATCGCCAAATTAATTAACATGGATAAAATTATACTTCCTCTGTTCCTAAAATATTATTATTTTAGAAGAAAAAATTTGTTCTAAAATATTTGTCGTTTACAACTTTCGAGGAGAATAAATTATTTATTTTTTTATATTATCCATACCTTCTCTCATTGTCCTAAGAAATTCTCTCCCTTGTATTAATAGTTTTCAACTTCCCATAAAGGGTAGTGATAGAATTTCAAACAAATTTTACTTGATAAATAATACTTTCTTAATTTATGTGCAAAAATCTTACTCCCTCCGTTTCTTAATATAGGTCGTTTTAGGGTTATGCACAAGCATTAAGGTAATTATTGTATAGCATTAACTATAATATCAATTATCTATATTACCATTGTATTGGAATAAGAGATTGTTATTTATTGGACAGAAAATAGTGAGATGACCAAAATTATATTTAATATTTGGGGTAATATTGAAAACTAAGCAATTAATACTTACTTGAAATTTTAAAATAACTTATATTAAGGAATAAAAATATTTCTTTAAAACGACCTATATTAAAGAACGAAAGAAGTATTACGATAGTAGTAATTTTTTAGGAACGGAATAAAAGATTGCTCGGGATTTTCAATCTTAAATCCAACAATTATGAATCACTTCCCGTATCTAAATTTCTCGGAAGCTACGTGCCTAGCTTGCTCAAATTTCATAGCATGCATTAAGTGAATTTATTAGATGTCACACAGTTCAAGAGAACATAATTTCATTCATTCCAGAACCTATCTTCTAGCATTTACTATTATATACTTCCTCCGTCTTTAACTATTTAACGTTTTAAGGATGGATACAAGAATTAAGATAATAATTAAAAAATATTTTTTTTATTTCTTAATATAGATCATTTTAGAAAAATATTTTTGTTCCTAAATATAACTCGTTTAAGAATTTCAAATAAACATTAATTACTTAGTTTCTAATATTATCTCAAGTAATAAATATAATTTTGGTTCTCTCACTATTTTTTATCCAATAAATAACATTCTCTTTTTCTAATATAAGTGCAATATAGACAATTGATAGTATATTTAATAGTTTACAATTATTTTCTTAATATTTGTGCACAACTCTACGACCTATATTAAGGAACGGAGGGAGTATTAAATATAATACTCAATTGTCTATAATACCCTTAAATTTTTTGTTGGGATAAAGATAGTTTTATTGGGATAAGGAGAGAGAGTTTAAAATATCAAAAAAATAGACAGAATAATGAAGGGTAATTTTGAAAAAATTGTCATTAATTCTCTTAAATTTGAACAAATGTCAAATAATTAGGGACAAATAAAAATCTCTAAAACATCAAATAATTAGAGACGGAGGGAGTACTATATATATAGTCCGCTTCTCCAGCGAACTGGAGGGAGTGAACTAAGAACGAACCGATTATATCGACGATTTTTTCTATCGCTATAACATAGAAAGTCGATTTTTTATACTATAGCAACGGAAAAAATTGTCGTTATAACCGATTAATTCGCTCCGGTTTGCTGGAGAAAGTTATATATATATATATATATATATATATATATATATATATATATATATATATATATATATATGAGAGGGAAGATCAATTAAGATCTCAATCCATTATCGATCTCTTCCATCAAATATATGTATAGCTGGTGTTGTCCCAGACAAACTTAATTTGTCAGTTCCATTTGTCTCAGTTTTGCACATAGTAGTAATACGTAAGTTCTATATATATATGATTCGTCTTATATATATACCAAGTGTCATTATAATGAATTGACTTAAAAATGTGAAAATGTAATAACAAGATGTTAAGTTCGACTTCTAAACTACTAATGTTGTTCGACAATGCATAAAATTTCATAGAGCCCAAATTTACATTTTTTTGGATTTTGCATGAAACTATAAATATTAAAATTTACACTTTTTTAAATGTCTTAATCTATTAGAATAATTTATTCAGAAATATTTAGGTCGAGGCGAGAGATAGGATAACTTATTATCTTCAATCTTCATTACTTCCTTTTAGACTTGTCAACAAAATATTTATTTGATTCATATCAGTGAACTAAGACTATTTCTAGCAGGTCGGAACTCCATCATTCTTAGATTAAATATAGTCTATGACTTATGATTTCTTTTCAACAGCTAGATTAAATATAGTTTAAGAGATTTTTCGGTTGATCCAAAAGACTATATCAAAGAATTTACTTTTGGTGGATTATAATTTTTAATATATTTTAATGGGAGGGGAGTCGGGGATGCATTGTTTATTAATTATTTTTAAATCTGATTTTGAATTCATTGATTGTTTTAATCTTTTTATATTATAGTCCACGTGATAGTTCATCTGCTAAAAAAATTGAAAATTAAAGTACATCTGCTGATGTCATGTGGACTAAATATAGTCCATATAACCATCGATAACTAAAATTTACTTGAATAAATCTAAATGTTTATCTCTTCGTCTCTTAATATAAGTCGTTTTAAAAAAATATGTTTACCTCTTAATATAAATCGTTTAAAAATTTTAAGTAAACATTAATTATTTAATTTTTAATATTTTCTTAATATTTGTGTACAATTCTAATTATTTAATTTTTTAAATTGCTCGGGCTCGATTCGGAATCGTGCTCGACTCGATAACTAAATGAGCCTAAATTAAATTTTATTTTATACTCAATAAATTTTATAAATCAAATTTAAACAATTCAATACTCAGTTCGATTTACACTTTTAATTGTGGAGAGTCAACGTTCAAAATTAAAACTTGAAAGAAACAGCACGTTTGTGGATGGCAAATCTTTGGTTTCGATTTATGTAATGGATGGATGGGATGTTTACTGAGAAGACGTGAAGCTTTTACCAAAGGAAGAACAAGAAAAAGAAAAAGAAAAAGAAAAAGTGAGAAGCCTAAACATATCCATGCAAATCCAGCGAAAAAAAAGGTATATATATATACAGAAATGATTAGGTAAGAGATCCCTTATTTTATTAAAATAAGGGACTTTTTTTTTTTACTTTTTTTTTTGTTTTTTTTTTTAAAACAACTAAAAAAAAAGTTTAATATTTTATAGAATTGAAATTTTTCCATAATACAATGTTTTGGGCGTGTTTTAAATACCTATACCAAAAAGTGGTGGTACAGTCTGCCCAGACTGTACATACATGTTTTGTTATGCGTACCCAAATCACACTCAAAACACTGTATTATGAAAAAATTTCAATTCCATAAAATATTAAACTTTTTTTTTTAGTTGTTTTAAAAAAAAAAGCAAAAAAAAAACAAAAAAAAAAGTCCCTTATTTTAATAAAGTAAAGGATCCCTTACCTGATCCTGACCCTATATATATATATATATATATATATATATATATATATATATATATATATATGTAGTACGGCTATGATTATATGTTTTTTGGATTATCGCAACGATTCACTTGTTCCTATGGTTAAGAATAGTTATATCTATCGCTATAATCTAAAAAATTATCATCATAACCGATTGTATAATATATATATATATATATATATATATATATATATGGGAGAAATAATTAAATTTCCCATCGATCTTAATCTTTTCTACTTCATCATTCCATTCTATTCCATTCCATGCATTTTTAAGCTTTTTTTTTTATTTTTAGTTCCAAACAAACTTACATATTCTCTCTCCTAACTGGGTCCTCCACCTAATAATAATAATACTACCGTTGTTCTCTAAAACAAGAGAAAAGAATATCATTACTTTTTTTGATTAAATATTCTCTCTATTTCAGAATATCAAAATATTTTAAAATTTTAAAGATTTTTTTAAAAATAAACTGATGCAATTTATTTTATTTTAAAGAAAAGAATCTTGTTATTGTTTATTAATAGTATTTTTATATAGCTATAGTATCTAAAATAAATTTATATTAATAATAAAATTATAAATATCTCAAATTGACTATACATAAATCAAAATTAATCATATATTTAAAAGAAGGAGAATAAATAAATTGGAATCTTTTTCTTTTTTTCTAATGTAAGGGTTAGTCTTAATTATAAACACGTGTACTAATGGTAGTTTACAACTTCATAAATATCTTACGATATTAGAGCCACTCATGTATATATATATATCAACACATCATTTTATTTGTAAAAGTTTTTTTTGTAAGCGTAATAATACTCAATATCTTATCATTATGCCCTTAATAAAATTAATTAGGTAAAAGCATGAAGTTAAAATATATACTAACTTATAAATGAGACCCTTGATAAAATTAATTAGGAGAAAACACGAAGTTAAAATATATATCAACTTATAAATGAGATTATTGTAAAATAGAAAAAGTAATATTAAATATATTAGTCTTTATTACAAACACAAACAAAATGTGACAACTAAATTGAAACGGAGTACGAATATAATTTGATGATTGATGGCCCATCAAAATTTGTCTAGGGAATCTCTAGGTATAGCACCAGTTTGCCACTACGGGGATATGGTGCTATTGTCTGTCCAAAATTAAGTACAAACATAATATTATATAAAAAATTGATATTTTTATATCATTTTTTTTATTTTTTTACATAAAAATCGTCGCTATAGATTCGATATCGATTATTTTTGTTATCGTTATACATCTATAGCGACACTTTTCATGTGAAAATATCAAAAAGTTATGTGAAAATATCAATTTCCTACTATATATATATCAGTCCGCTTCTCCAGTGGACTGGAAAGAGCGAACTAAGAACGAATCGACTATAACAACAATTTTTTCCGTCGCTATAGTTATAGCTATAGCATAGAAAGCTGGTTTTCTATGCTATAGCGACGGAAAAAATCGTCGCTATAACCGGTTCGTTCTTAGTTCGCTCCCTCCAGTTCGCTGGAGAAAGCTGAGCATATATATATATACACACACGACTCTTTCCATCCTTTAATATAATATGTCGTTTTAGAGTTGTGCATAAATATTAAAAAAATAATTGTATAATATTAATTGTCCATATTGTCTTTATATTAAAAAATCATAATTATTTATTAGACAAAAAAAATAATAAGACGACTAAAGTTATACTCCTATTTAATAAGATGTTATTTGTGTGTGTATATGCAATATCTCATCGTGCGAGCTTAAAAACATAAATTTACCAACTGTAAAATCAGATTTAGTAACCGTTTTTGTTTTGATCTCACCTTTTTAAAGTCGTCTAGGATTGATCCCATCCGGTAAAAAAAACAGTCACGCCATCACAGGTAGAAAACGTTGTTTATTTATTGTTTTTACTTCTGAAAAAAAAAATCAATTTTGACAATAAAAAGTGTTGGGTCATAATACTTTTCATATTGGGCCAGGCCGAATGGACTTGTCCTTTAGACTATGTCACTTTTGTCATATTGAGTCAAATGATTTGGGCTTCGCTACTTGACTATAGTATTGGGTTTAGTCATTGGATTGGTCCGTTATGTAAGTTGTCACTTATCCTATCTTTGACCGGTAATCATCACAAAAGGTAGTAGTTGACTGTTATGTCTGCCACCTTTCTGCATGGCATTAATGAGGATGGGACTCCGAATACCGGCGGGAGGTAACAGTGGTAGCAGGTAGGGAAATAAGCTACATACTTTCGGCTGAGATGACCGGGGGGTGAGAGGAGGTGTCAGGAGATAGTGGGTGGCACAGTAAACCGGGTTTAGGGAACGTATGGGGCAAAGATCACAAAAGGAAAAGAGGTAACAAAACACAACACACATTATTATTATTCACTCTCACTCAGACACTGGTCATTATTTTTTCTCCATTGTTAACCTTGTGATCGTCTGTACTGACTCTCACGCCGGAGCTATCTCACGTCGGAGCTATCCCCCGATGGTCAGGCCGTCAAGCTTTTGGTGTTGACCTGTTGAACTATGCAGGATCATGGCGTCTTACGTGATTGGGACGCGGGAGAAGATCTTGGCGTTAACATTGGCGCTAGAAGGAGGGCTGAGTTCTAGTGTCCTGAGTATTTTTTAATCACATCGTGGTCGTTCTACGTCGGTATTTATGGGGAAGAGTAGGACACCTACACCTGAGGGGCAATCGATGGCTGCTAGTGAATCAATACCGCGAGTATCTGTCAAGGACCGTTTGGGGCCTGCACTAAGTGTTCATGCCAGCACGGCGTCCAAACGATCGCATGGAGATTCTCGTCCGAGAGCTGTGAGCAAAGCCAAGAGACAGCTAGTTTTTACAGCAGAGAAAGGGTCCGGTCATGGCCGGAAACGAGTAGAAGGCACCTCGCCTAGAACTCGATACCGGGACGACCAAGACGAAAAGGCTGCCCGCTTGGCTAAGATGGCAGACGAAGCTGATAGGGCCATGGAGGCTCTGGTGAAGCAACGGCAGGATATAGCTGAGCAGATGTCTCGAATGGCAGAGTTGAGGGACGAAGCGTCCAGCTATGTCCAATCTGAAGAACGTGGGCATCGGAGTGGGAAAGAACCTGTTCATTTAGGGCGTGAGTCTCGGGGTCAACCTCGAGAAATGAGAAGGTCCAGAAGCCCTACTCCTCAAAGATCAAAGAGGGCACATCACCCTGTCGATTCTAAGGAGCAGGGTCGAAGCGAACGAAGAGGTCGATCCAGGGATCGTACTCCGGAGAATACTAAGAAGGCGCTCGTTGTTGCGCGTTCCCACCACGGCAGCCGGGTTCAGAGACGAAGCAGATCTAGGGGTCGTACACCCGAAAGTCTACTGAGGGCATTCCGCTCTGTGGACCATTATCATCATAAAAGCCCCTCGAAAGTTGGGGGTTCTATTGTAAGGAACCGGTCCACTCAGAACAGGGAGGAGTCACCGGAAAAAGAAGCATCGTCCCAACCCGAGGGCGTGGAGTATCTGGTAAAGGAGGTGAATGAGCTTCGGAGGCAGCTTGCCGAGGTACAGAAAGTAAAAGATACTTCGGGAAAGAAGGCATCCCCTTTTTCCGCGGAGATTCTGAAAGAAAAAGCTGACCCCACCAAGAAGTTGTCTCACATTGAAAGTTATGACGGATCGGGGGATCCCTATGACCATAGTCAGGCGTTCGACCGACTGATGGATTATTACGACTTTAGCGATGCTGCTAAGTGTCATACTTTTATCACGACACTCCGAAAAGATGCCAGGCAATGGATGGGGACTTTGCCTTCGGATTCGATTTTATCCTGGGCGGATATGTGCAATAAGTTCCACGCCCGCTTCGGGAGCAACAGAAGAAGAGGGAAACCAACTGGCTCGCTGGCTCAGGTTCGGCAGTACTCGAATGAGTCTTTGGGCCAATATGTAAAGCGATTCCGTGAAGCAGTCGGCCAAGTGACATACCTGAACGATCTACAAGCCGTGGGACTGTTTCAGAATGGGTTAGATCTGGTCAAATCGGAAAAGTTGATGAAGAAGTTGATGTTTCATCACCCGAAGAGTCTCGCAGAAGCCTTCGACAAAGCGGAAGGTTATATTGTGGTAGAAGAAGCCATGAATAGCCTCAAGCGCCCTTCTTCAGATCAGATTAAGGAGACAGATCGGGATAGAGCAGAGGGGGACCAGAGTAAGAATGAAGGAGATAAAGGTCGTCATGACGGCATGTCAAAGAAATATAACAATAATTGGAGACAGGGTGGAGAACGCTCGTCCGCTCCCGCTCAGAGGGTAAACAGGACATATACTGCACTCAATGCTGACAGAGCTGTTATCTTGGAGCAGATTAAGAATCAACCTATTTTCGAGCCACCTCGAGATAACATTAAGCCCGGGAAAGGGAATTCTCGTAAGTATTGTAACTATCATCAAGCCTCGGGTCACAATACGAACGACTGTGCTAGTTTGAAAGATTTTATTGAGAGAAAGGTGCAGGACGGGGCTTTAGTTCATTATGTGGCCGCCCGAACGAACCAGCAGCAAAATAGAGGACCTGTTCAGGCAGCCCAACCAGTTCAGCAAGTGTTCCCCGCTCCTGGACCGCCAGCAAGGCAAGTCATAGATGTCATCACTGGGGGCACTTCGAGCAAGCTTGTTGGAAAGAAGCACCGAAGTTATATGGATTCGGTCATGTCAGTGGCGGGTACCCTCCCGAAGACTGACAGACCCTTCCCGGGTACGGTAATTTCCTTTACAGATGAGGATTACCCTTCGAAAACCATCGAACCGCATGAGGGATCATTGGTCGTGACAGCACAAGTGGGTTCGGTGGATATGAAGCGTATGATGATCGACAATGGGTCTTCTGTGGATATCTTATATGCTCATGCTTATCAGAGGATGCATCTTGATGGACAGAAGATGGAGATCAGACAGGAGGCCCCTTTATATGGCTTCAGCAACGATCCGGTCAAAGTGGCTGGAACCATTGAACTGCCGGTTATCTTCGGAACGGCCCCCCAACAGGTAGAAATTATTTATAAATTTTATGTTGTGCATGTAGATTCCGCTTATAATGCTATTTTGGGGAGGCCCACTTTAACTATTTTACAAGCTGTAACCTCAATCCCTCATTTCAAAATCAAATTTCCTATGGCTCATGGGGTTGGGGAAGTGAAAGGGGATCTAGATCTGGCCAGAAGATGTTACAGAAATGTTGTGATCACTTCGGGGGTAGGGGTGTCAAAGTAAAAACAGACCATGGCAATAAAGATCGAACCCTTCACGGAAAGCAGCTCAGAGCCGTTGGTCATGCCAGCTGAAGAGACAGAAGAGATAGAACTCATCCTGGGCAAGGCTAACAAGATGGTGAAAATAGGTTCGGGTCTACCAGAACCTCTCAGGACGAATCTCATTGAACTCCTGCAGTGTTATGTTGACATCTTCGCCTGGGAACCTCAAGATATACCGGGAGTGAGCAGGGATATCGCAAAGCATCGGTTAGAAGTGGACCCGTCGAAGAAGCCAGTTCGGCAAAAGAGGAGGATCTTTGCGCCCGAGCGCCAAAGAATCATCGATGAAGAAATTGCGAAGCTGTTAGCTGCTGACTTCATCTTTGAGATCGACTATCCGCAGTGGATGGCAAACGTGGTGCTGGTCCAGAAGCAGAATGGGAAATGGCGAGTTTGCATCGACTACACGGATCTGAATAAAGCTCAGGTTAATAACGGAATAGGTGTGATGCCCCCAAAATAGGTATACAACACCCATTCTGAGTCGTCAAATACATGGTACAGAAAGTAAACTACAACTTCAATAATACAATTGTCGTGCAAAATACGACAACACATACTATGAGTTTAAATACAAATATTGTCTTCTGGACAATATCCACACTCAAATAAATCCTCATTACAATTATTCAAACACTATTTTACAGAAATAGTGAGGACTGCTAAAACATCTTTCTAGAACCATCACTCCATACCCCGACTAGATCCTGCTATGTTCTCACCTCCTGAGAAGAAAAATGGAACAAAAAGGAAAAGGGTGAGCTCAACTAGCCCAGTAAAGAATATTATGACTAAGATAATATACAACAAATTATCTTTAGTCTTCAACAAGGAAAAATCTGATAGAATATAATCGACAACAAGTTTTAGATCAACAACTGCAGCGGAAACAACAAATCATTAGAAGAGTCAAGTAGAGAAAGAATTCTACTATCTTCTAAGATTTAAAAGTCCATCATCAATATTTTATCCCTGTAACATCAATTAATAATCATCTTTATCCAAATATTCATTTTGCACTACAGGCCAAAGATATTCATTTGTATCACCTGTCAGTCATATTCATCTCAACACCTGTTCATCTTTGCACTACAGGCCAAATATATTCATCAAGTAATCATACATCTTTGCACTACAGGCCAAAGATATTCAGTAATATCATCATTTAGGACTGAGGATGATGAAAAATATCTTAAAGAGAACGAATCCAGTGAGACAGAAGGATAAATATTAGGGATTCGTATAACAGTTTATCCAAGATCAATAATACTTCATAATAATCAATTGTGAAACAGAATTTAAAAATAAAGATGAAAACATGGATACAATCAAAGATAGTAACCATAATAGACATCTTGGACAAAAAGGAAAAATTTTATTTTTCGGTGAATAGTGCCGTATTCGTGAATAGTACCGTATACGTGAACAGTGCCGTATACGTGAATAGTAACCCCGACACAAAAAGTTCTAAATTTGATAAAAAGTTCATATCAATATTTCAGCATAATGATATTGAAGAAAATAATATCATTTAAGAAAAAAATAATATCCCTTACCTCAAAATATCAGTACTTCTGGTCGGAATACCGGTATAAGGCTGAAAGAAACTTACACTGATGAATAGAAACTCTCAAAGTATCTAAATACTCACAAAATACACTCAATAATCTAGAGAGAGAAAGAGAGAAAACTTGTTTCTGGTGTGATTTTCAATTCTAACTTAGCCCTCTATTTATAGGAAAATTTTAGTAGGCTTGACCTGCAACCTGATGGCTTTACCTGCTACTATTCCCACCCACCACATTTGAAATATAATTCAGCACATTTCTTCACCAACCAAGAGTGGGGCCCACCAATTCTAGAATTTTCCACCAAAATGATAAACTCCGAAAATTCAACAATTTCTGAACCAGTCATCTCATAAAATTCATAATAAATCATACGTTCATTTTTAACGGTTCAAAATTTGTGGACATATACTCAACTTATATATGTATAACATATCCAAAAATTACCACGATCCAACGGTCGGATTAAAAATTATAACCCCCGTAAAATATCTCAAAAACCCTGATTTTTAATACCTCCATTCCGACAAAAATACTGATAAAAACCTCAACATTAACTCCTTCATTTTTAACCACAAAAATATATCCCTCATTTATATCCACATAAAATAAATATTTTCTTATCATATGAATCAATAATTAATTATTCACAAATAATATTACAGAATCACATTTATGACAACCAGGCCGTTCCCAGGAAAGAGGGGGCTTTCCAATAAGGATTTCTCCTTACTGGCGCGCAATTAGATGACCAAACCTCTCCTTAGACAGAACTTTCTAGACATTGCCAATAATGTTATCTAATAATATTATTCAAATAATATGAATTATTGATCTGATAATAGAAAATACTGTGCAGCAGCAATTATTGAAACAACAATAATATAAAATATCAACGCAACAATTATTGAATCAATAAAATAAAATATTGAACAATAACTACTGTAACAATTATTGAGTAGTGCCTTCTTACGTAAGAATCAATAATTGGTGCAATACCGTGTGCTACTGTATTTTAACCACCGGGTATTCCAACAGTATTAACGGTAACAACTACGTCGTTATTTATAAACAACTTATACTTGTCGTTTTCTTCATCCAATCGCTTTTCGTTATGGGGCCCACACAAGGCTGCGTCGTCGTACGAATATTCCCCGACAGCAAGAATATTCCACGACCAAACGAATATTCCTCGACAAAATGAATATTTTATAACCACTTGCTTATTTTATAAAATTTGCATATTTCACCCATAACCAAAGTATTATATCAAATTAACCCCTTATTATTCATAATAATATTTAGAGAAAATTTGATTTTATTCATTAATAAGTTGGGGTCTTACAACCTCCCCTCCTTATGAAATTTCTTCCCCGAAATTGATGTACGTACCTGATATTTCGAAAAGGTGAGGATACCTCACTTTTATTTCTGATTCCAACTCCCAGGTCATTTCTTCAATAGCATGGTTTCTCCACAAAACCTTAACTTGTGGTATAACCTTCGTGCGTAGGACATGCTCTTTCCTATCCAAGATCTTAACAGGTACCTCTTCGTACGTTAAATCTTCAGCTATCTCGTCTGGTTCTAACTCAATAATGTGGTTCGGGTCTTTAACATATTTACGAAGCATAGATATATGAAAAACATTATGAACACGAGACATACTTGGAGGTAATGCGAGTCTATATGCCACATTTCCTATTCGCTCAAGAATCTCAAATGGACCAACAAATCTTGGATTGAGCTTTCCTCTCTTCCCAAATCTTGTAACTCCCTTCCATGGTGCAACACGTAACAATACATGATCCCCAATATTAAATTCCACGTCCTTCCGATGAAGATCCGCATAACTCTTTTGTCGATCCTGTGCCGTTTGTATACGTTGTCGAATCGTTTGGATCTTCTCTGTAGTAATGCGTACCAACTCTGGTCCCAACAATGTTGCTTCACCCACCTCGTCCCAGCATACTGGAGAACGACATTTTCTTCCATACAACGCCTCGAATGGAGCCACACCTATGCTCGCCTGATAACTGTTGTTGTAGGAGAATTCCACCAATGGTAGGTACTTATCCCAACTCCCTTTGAGATCTAGGACACAAAGTCTTAATAGATCTTCAAGAGTTTGAATAGTCCTTTCTGATTATCCGTCCGTTTGAGGATGGTATGCCGAACTGAATCGTAAATCTGTGCCCATAGCTTTCTGCAAGCTAACCCAAAATCGTGAAGTAATCTTGGGTCACGATCTGAAATTATGGATACTGGCATGCCATGCAATCTCACAATCTCGTTTACGTACATACTAGCAAGACGTTCAAGGGAATAAGTCTCACGTATCGGCAAGAAATGAGCGGACTTGGTTAATCTATCAACAATAACCCAAATCGCATCTATGCCTTGAGAAACCTTGGGAAGACCCGTAACAAAATCCATAGTAATGTGTTCCCACTTCCATTTCAGAATCTCAAGTGGTTGCAATGGACCCTTTGGTACTTGATGCTCCGCTTTTACACGTTGACAAGTTAAACATCTCGAGATAAACTCCGCGATCTCTCTTTTCATATTGCTCCACCAAAATGTGTTTCGAAGATCGTGATACATTTTGGTACTCCCAAGATGGATTGCAAACGGTGTGTTGTGTGCCTCCATCATTATTCTGTGCTTCAAGTCAAAATCGTTAGGAACACAAAGTCTGGAGTTGACTCGAAGTATTCCTTCTTCATCGATTCTTGCTTCTGGAATATCACCTTCTTGCACTTTCTTCTTCATATGCATCAGCTCCACGTCCGTAGCTTGAGCAGCTTTAACTTTATCGATTAAAGTCGGTTCTACTCGTAAATTTTATATCATCATGTGGGTACTTGGAGCCTTCATCTCTATCTCCATCCTTTGCAAGTCATACAAAATGGGCCTTTGTGTTAACAACATTGCACTCGTACCCGCATATGATCTTCTACTCAATGCGTCAGCTACTACGTTTGCTTTTCCAGGATGATATTGGATGGTATGATCGTAATCTTTTAACAGCTCGAGCCAACGTCGCTGCCGCATGTTGAGTTCCTTTTGGGTGAAGAAATATTTGAGGCTTTTATGATCTGTATAGATCTCCACCTTCTCCCCATACAGGTAGTGTCTCCAGATTTTCAACGCAAAAACGACTGTTGCCAACTCTAGATCATGAGTAGGATAATTCCTCTCATATTCTTTAAGTTATCGCGAGGCATAGGCTATGACTTTTCCACGTTGCATGAGAACACATCCTAACCATTTACCTGAAGCATCGCTGTAGATAACAAATCCATCCGAACCAGATGGTATTGTCAAAACAGGTGCTGAAATGAGTCTCCTCTTAAGCTCTTAGAAACTCTTCTCGCATTCTTCGCTCCATTCGAATTTTTTATCTCTATGAGTCAACTGAGTTAATGGAGTAGCAATTCGAGAAAATCTTTCCACAAAATCTTCGATAATAACCAGCTAAGCATAGAAAGCTACGTATTTCGATTACTAACTTAGGTTTTCTCTCAACTGCGACTCATATCCCAATCTTGGATAGCACGTCACAATGACACCTATCAGTTTACTACCACACGAATATGGCATCCCCTACGGAGAGTCTGGCTTCAATGCATTCCACAAAGGAAGTCACCAGATAGAGGCTCGGTTATCAACTTCTATAGTTAGGTTTTTAACTCCTGAAGTTCAATAGGAGCCATTCGATATGAGATTTTAGAAGTGAGTTTTGTACCAGATTCAAAGATGATACAAATTTTAATATCACACGTAGGCCAAGAAATTCTTCAGGAAATACGTCAGGGATTTACTAACAATTCAAATCTGACGTATTTTTATTCAAGTCCATAACATTATCTAAGAAAGCTTGACATCTATTTTTCAATAAACGAATGACTTTACGGCTTGATATGAAAGAGTTTAACTTCAATGGTTTGGTTGCTTGAATTTGAATAACAGGTTGCTTAGGAATATGAAAACTAACAACCTTACAAAAGCAATCAATTTGGCATGATGAGTAGTTAACCAATCGATCTCTAAAATCACATCAAAAGCAAGTATCTTTAAAGAGATAAGGTCAACAGGTAATGTGATAGTGCCAACCTGAATCAAGCAAGATTTCTAAACAGTGGATGTAACGAAAGTTTCTCCTAACGGAGTTTCAACAGATAAGTCAAAGTCTAATTTTCTCCGGAGTCAAGTTTAAACGTTGAGCACAAGCAGGAGAAATAAATGAATGGGTAGAACCGGTATCTAATAAGGTATAGACTTCGTAAAAATTTATAATTAACTAACCCGTGCTAACTTCATTCGGGTTCCTCGTATTCTGACCAGTCACGAAAAACGCTCTTCCAGGAACCGTTGACTTTGACTTTTCTGGGACAACTTTTTGAGTCACCACCCCCGTTGGACTTGGTTTCGCTACAGTGCAATCTCGAGCGATATGTCCTTCCTTTCCACAGTTATAACATACCTTAAACTGTTGTGGGCAGTTTGGGCTAATATGTCCTTCTTTTCCACACTTATAGCATATAACCGGTGGTCGTTCTCCTCCCTTGGAACCAGTTGCTGCTGGTGCTGACGTCTTCGTATTGTCATTGTTGAATCTCCTCTTTTTAAAATCTCCTCCCGACTCGCTTCTTCTATTTTCATAGCCACGATTACCACCAGAGTGGATGCCGTTCTTGTCTGTATTTTTCTTTTTCCGCTGGTTATCATTGTTCTGATGACTGTTGTCACCGATATGATCCTGGTTGTGGTCCCTCGGTTGACCGTACTCGTTATCTCGCTCTAATAATTGAGCCTTGTTGACAACATCTGAATAGAGAGAAAATTTATGAGAAATGAGATATTGACGTATGCCGGGTTTCAAACCTCTCAGAAACATCCGCGTCATACGTTCCTCATTCTCCACCAAATGAGGTGCAAACCTGGACAACTCTGCAAACTTCGCCTCGTACTGGGACACCGTCATGTTATTCTGCTCCAGTCTAATAAACTCTACCTCCTTCATATGACGAATACTTTCAGGAAAGTACTTGTCATTGAATAGTTTCTGAAATGTCTCCCAAGATATGCTGAGTGCGGCTGGATGGGTACGTTTCACAGACTCCCACCAGTAGTCTGCCTCGCCACGGAACATAAAGGTGGCGAATGGAACCTTCTGTTCCTCCGTGCATCCCAAGACATCGAATATCTTGGTAATTTGCTTGACCTATGTTTCCGCCATGATCGGATCCGGCTTTCCCTTAAATTCGGGTGGTCCCAACTCTTTGAACTGCTTAGCTGTGACAAACCGCGCGTTGTTATCATTTCCCCCCGTATTCTGCACACGAGTCTCCCTCGTCTGATTTTGCATGAACTGCAAAAAGCTCCTAAACATTCCATCATTCATCGTTTGCTCGGTAACGTTATTTACAGGAGGAATATTGTCTTCCTGTTGCACGTTCCCCTGGGTGGTGATCAAAGGTGTCTCCACGGTCTGATTTACTCCATTATTAACGTTCTCAGCTGCCATTCTTAAATACTGCCATAAAATAAGGGTTAATAGTCATGTCATATATTATTCCTATACTCTGACTGACCAAATAAACACCAAATAAACTTAGTCAGGTCATACTAGCGAAGGAATTCCCCGTCTCTCCCCTCCTAGTTCTTGTCTCACATCTCAGCCAGGGATCATATCCCTAAGCTCTGATACCAACTGTGACGCCCCCAAAATAGGTATACAACACCCATTCTGAGTCGCCAAATACAAGGTACAGAAAGCAAACTACAACTTCAATAATACAATTGTCATGCAAAATACGACAACACATACTATGAGTTTAAATACAAATATTGTCTTCTGGACAATATCCACACTCAAATAAATCCTCATTACAATTATTCAAACACTATTTTACAAAAATAGTGAGGACTGCTAAAACATCTTTCTAGAACCATCACTCCATACCCCGACTAGATCCTGTTATGTTCTCACCTCCTGAGAAGAAAAATGGAACAAAAAGGAAAAGGGTGAGCTCAACTAGCCCAGTAAAGAATATTATGACTAAGATAATATACAACAAATTATCTTTAGTCTTCAACAAGGAAAAATCTGATAGAATATAATCGACAACAAGTTTTAGATCAACAACTGCAGCGGAAACAACAAATCATTAGAAGAGTCAAGTAGAGAAAGAATTCTACTATCTTCTAAGATTTAAAAGTCCATCATCAATATTTTATCCCTGTAACATCAATTAATAATCATCTTTATCCAAATATTCATCTTTGCACTACAGGCCAAAGATATTCATTTGTATCACCTGTCAGTCATGTTCATCTCAACACCTGTTCATCTTTGCACTACAGGCCAAAGATATTCATCAAGTAATCATACATCTTTGCACTGCAGGCCAAAGATATTCAGTAATATCATCATTTAGGACTGAGGATGATGAAAAATATCTTAAAGAGAACGAATCCAGTGAGACAGAAGGATAAATATTAGGAATTCGTATAACAGTTTATCCAAGTTCAATAATACTTCATAATAATCAATTGTGAAGCAGAATTTAAAAATAAAGATCAAAACATGGATACAATCAAAGATAGTAACCATAATAGACATCTTGGACAAAAAGGAAAAATTTTATTTTTCGGTGAATAGTGCCGTATTCGTGAATAGTACCGTATACGTGAACAGTGTCGTATACGTGAATAGTAACCCCGATAGAAAAAGTTCCAAATTTGATAAAAAGTTTATATCAATATTTCAGCATAATGATATTGAAGAAAATAATATCATTTAAGAAGAAAATAATATCCCTTACCTCAAAATATCAGTACTTCTGGTCGGAATACCGGTATAAGACTGAAAGAAACTTGTACTGATGAATAGAAACTCTCAAAGTATCTAAATACTCACAAAATACACTCAATAATTCAGAGAGAGAAAGAGAGAAAACTTGTTTCAGGTGTGATTTTCAATTCTAACTTAGCCCTCTATTTATAGGAAAATTTTAGTAGGCTTGACCTGCAACCTGATGGCTTTACCTGCTACTATTCCCACTCACCACATTTGAAATATAATTCAGCACATTTCTTCACCAACCAAGAGTGGGGCACACCAATTCTAGAATTTTCCACCAAAATGATAAACTCCGAAAATTCAACAATTTCTGAACCAGTCATCTCGTAAAATTCATAATAAATCATACGTTCATTTTTAACAGTTCAAAATTTGTAGACATATACTCAACTTATATATGTATAACATATCCAAAAATTACCATGATCCAACGGTCGGATTAAAAATTATAACCCCCGTAAAATATCTCAAAAATCCTGATTTTTAATACCTCCATTCCGACAAAAATACTGATAAAAACCTCAACATTAACTCCTTCATTTTTAACCACAAAAATATATCTCTCATTTATATCCACATAAAATAAATATTTCCTTAACATATGAATCAATAATTAATTATTCACAAATAATATTACAGAATCACATTTATGACAACCAGGCTGTTCCCAGGAAAGAGGGGGCTTTCCAATAAGGATTTCTCCTTACTGGCGCGCAATTAGATGACCAAACCTCTCCTTAGACAGAACTTTCTAGACATTGTCAATAATGTTATCTAATAATATTATTCAAATAATATGAATTATTGATCTGATAATAGAAAATACTGTGCAGCAGCAATTATTGAAACAACAATAATATAAAATATCAACGCAGCAATTATTGAATCAATAAAATAAAATATTGAACAATAACTACTGTAACAATTATTGAGTAGTGCCTTCCTTCGTAAGAATCAATAATTGGTGCAATACCGTGTGCTACTGTATTTTAACCACCGGGTATTCTAACAGTATTAACGGTAACAACTACGCCGTTATTTATAAACAACTTATACTTGTCGTTTTCTTCATCCAATCGCTTTCCGTTATGGGGCCCACACAAGGCTGCGCCGTCGTACGAATATTCTCTGACAGCAAGAATATTCCATGACCAAACGAATATTCCCCGACAAAATGAATATTTTATAACCACTTGCTTATTTTACAAAATTTGCACATTTCACCCATAACCAAAGTATTATATCAAATTAACCCCTTATTATTCACAATAATATTTAGAGAAAATTTGATTTTATTCATTAATAAGTTGGGGTCTTACAACAGGAATGCTTAAAGTTCATCAAAGAGTCAGTAGTATTTCGGTTCGAAATTCCTAAGGTGGTGATTTCAGACAATGGACGTCAGTTTGTGGGATCAAAATTTGAAGCATTTTTGAAAGAACTGGGGGTCCAGCATAGAAAGACTTCGGTAGCTCATCCTCAGTCTAATGGACAAGTCGAAGTGACCAACAAAACGCTGCTGAATGGAATCAAGTGCAGATTGGACGAAGCTAAAGGAAGATGGCCGGAAGAGCTGCTCAGCGTGTTATGGGCCTATCGAACCACTCCGAGGACCACAACAGGGGATTCACCTTTCAGACTGGCTTATGGTGCTGATGCCTTAGTCCCAGTTGAAATTGGATCTCCAAGTCTTCGAGTTGGCCAGTTCAGAGAAATATACAATGATGAAGGGCTGAAAGCCAATCTTAATTTACTTGAAGAAGTCAGAGAAACAGCCTTGGTTAAACTAGCAGCCTATCAGCGATGAGTAGCTAAGCATTATAACAAAGGGGTAAAGCTTCGCAGGTTCGAAGTAGGAGATTTCGTTCTCAGAGAAGTCGAAGCATCTACACCCCAGAATTTGGGAAAGCTGATGTCGAATTGGGAAGGGCCGTATGGAGTCATAGAAGTACCGAAGCCGGGGACTTATCGGTTGAGGGCTTTGGACGGATCAGAGATCAAGAATACTTGGCATGCAGGCAGGCTTCGAAAGTATTTTTAGTAGCTACAATGTCAGTACACCGGAAGTCTGTAAATGGTTTTAAGTCATCATCAATAAAAATTCCCTTTTTCTCAAACAAGTCTTGCCTTCGTTGCTGTTAATGTCATCGGAGTAAGGAGGTTCGGGTGGACTCGCTGACCATTTGATGGTAGCCTCATCGGCAGGTGGTCCCTATGAGTTCGTCAGGCCCTGCGTGGTAGGCGAACGTCATTGGTGTAAGGAGGTTCGGGTGGACTCGCTGACCATTCGATGGTAGCCTCATCGGCAGGTGGTCCCTATGAGTTCGTCAGGCCCTGCGTGGTAGGCGAACGTCATTGGTGTAAGGAGGTTCGGGTGGACTCGCTGACTATTCGATGGTAGCCTCATCGGCAGGTGGTCCTTATGAGCTTGTCAGGCCCTTCGTGGTAGGCAAGTGTCATCCTTAAGACGTTGTCAGGCCCTGCGTGGTAGGCAATTGTCGACCTTTAGACCTTGTCAGGCCCTTCGTGATAGGCAAGTGTCATCCTGAAGACGTTGTCAGGCCCTGCGTGGTAGGCAATTGTCGACCTTTAGACCTTGTCAGGCCCTTCGTGGTAGGCAAGTGTCATCCTTAAGACTTTGTCAGGCCCTGCGTGGTAGGCAATTGTCGACCCTTAGACCTTGTCAGGCCCTCCGTGGTAGGCAAGTGTCATCCTTAAGACGTTGTCAGGCCCTGCGTGGTAGGAAATTGTCGACCTTTAGACCTTGTCAGGCCCTTCGTGGTAGGCAAGTGTCATCCTTAAGACGTTGTCAGGCCCTGCGTGGTAGGCAATTGTCGACCCTTAGACCTCGTCAGGCCCTTCGTGGTAGGCAAGTGTCATCCTTAAGACGTTGTCAGGCCCTGCGTGGTAGGCAATTGTCGACCTTTAGACCTTGTCTGGCCCTTCGTGGTAGGCAAGTGTCATCGTTTAGACTTCGTCAGGCCCTTCACGGCATCTACCTCACACTTTGGTAACGAATAAGTATTCCCTTACTTTATTACCTAATTTTTTCTAAGTGTTGAGTTCGGAAGGCCACATTCTTTAACTTCATCTTGTCTGATATACGACTTGCCTAGTTGTTAATTAACAGTTTAAGTTAAGTCCACGAAGGAGCTTGTACATTTTTCAAGTTGAATCGATATTGAAGTGTTGATAAACAGTAAATACACCAAAGTCATTAGGAATAATGTTGATATTTCATTTACATAATACTGTTTACAAAACGATAGAAGCTTTTACAAGAATCCTACAGCTAAGGGAAAAGAGAATCATCTTCAGGAATCAGCTTCGTCTTCCGAAGAGTCGAGAATGGTCGGATCAACCTTGGCAGTGACAAGTCTTGCCTTGTCTTTGCTTCGGCATTCGTCGTATCCATCCGAGAACATTTGGATGATCTCCTCGTTTAACTCAGCTGATTTTTGATATTCTTGTTGAACTTCTCTCCGAAGATTTTCGGTCAAAGGAGGACCCAAATCTCTTAAAGCACGAAGTTCTTGAAGCTCCTCTTCGAGCTTTGCCCGTTCCTTTAGATGTCTCAAGTCCCTAGCTTCGAGTTCATATACTTGCACCGCCAGGCTCTTGTTGGTTTTCACCATCGTTTCGTTCTTCCCCACAAGGACCTCGTTTCGACGAACCAGGTCTATGTTCGTATTAACGGTTATCTGATGGGTGACCTCAGCTGTCTCCAGTTTTTCTTTTAACTTATTCACATCCTTCTGAAGGCATTCGTTATTGAAGAGAGTGGTACCATGGTCCCTCCTCTCTTTATTCAGAGCCGACGCCAGAATAGCGTTCTCTCGCCGGGCTGCGTCTTCTTCGGCTTCGGATCCTCTATACCGGGGAAGAAGTCTCCCGAAGACAGCATTTGCCTACAGACATTCAAAGACAGTCGGCGGATTATTAGAAGAAGCACACAATTTCTAAATATTCAGATTGGACAACTAACTCACCTTAGCCTGGTAACTCATGCCTTCTTCGATTAAATCCCTAATTGAGCTGTTCCCGAACCGATGGTCATCAGTCTCTCGGACGAAGGAATCGAACAGCTGGAAGGGAAAGTTGGCATTAAACTTCGGCCATACGGTGGGAGAAGATGCAGCTTCTCGCCTGAAGGCTGAGGGGGAGGATCGTGCCGGAGATGGCATAGATGGTTCGGGAGGCGGTGGTGGTTGACTGTCGGAAGGTTGTTTTCTTTTACGGGTCAGAGGTGGAGATTCGGTTTGTTTTTCGAGCTCGTCTTCAGAAACATGGATCTCCACAGGAACGATGATCGGAGGATCAACTTCAGCAGTGGGAATCCGGAGCTCGTCAGCAGACAGAGGGGTTACCTTGGTCCTCCTTTTCTTGATACGGAGGGCTTGCATCCGCTCCTTCACATGCATGTCAATCAAACTCGCTGCAGAAACGGGTTGAGATCCTTGAGGGTTTGTCCGAACTTTCCGAACAGCCCTTTTCTTTTTTCAAGGTTGGTTAGGTTCCTCTTCAGCGACGAAGTGTGCAGATTGATCCTCGATGTTTTGATCTTCGGAGGCCGAAGGTTCCTCAGGGGGGACTTCGGCGGAAGGTGATGAAGGCTTACCGGAGAGGTACCTATCCAGATCCTTTCGATCGATCGAAGTCAGTTTGATAAGAGACACTACACATACAAAGAATCAATTTAGACACTACTAGTATAAATCAGTAAACTGTACATTGATACAAGTCAACTCACATTTGTGGTCATATAACCACGCTTGCTTGCTCAAGAGGCCGAAGCTCCACTCCTTCAGAGGTATCTTCTCTATGATACGCGTCATTTCTCTTATACGCTCCTCGGATATATCTCTGAAGTCTGCAGAGACGCGATCAGAAGTAGTCCAGTCCGGGATAGAGGAGATTTCGGGCCCGTTGACGAAGAACCATTTATTGTGCCATCCTCGGTTGCTCGAAGGAGTGTCCATTAGAGACCGCTTCTCGATTCTGGCATTGGGCTTGGGGGCTATTTTACTTAGCACCTTGAAGCCTTTTTCCCGAGACTTCCCTACCGAGAAGAGGGTAAAGAAAGAATCAACAGCGGGGGGAACTCCTATCTCGTAGCAGAAGGCTATGTAAGCCGGTATATGGATATATGAATTCGGCACCAATTGGGTGAACCCAACTCCAACAAACCCTAGGAGGGTGATCAAGAAGGCATGAAGGGGAAACCTCACCCCCTTCTCCAGGAACGTTATCGGGACGGCGGTCCAACCGTCGGGGCGCTGGTACATTCTTTCGTGGGAGGCTGCAATCCTCACCCTGTGGGTATCTGGTATTTGATAGCGAGCCCGAATGATGTGGAGCTCAACCTCAGTAACAGTGGAGGGGGTGTTAGCGTGAGGAAAATCTTCCTCATTCTTAAAAAATTCGGAGGGGTTGGGAAGTGATTCTAGAGGCGGAGCTTCCTTACTCGGAGCATCAATTTGGGGGTTTGAGCTCAGAGCCTCTTTGTTAGGGCTTAAGTGGGGGGCCATGGCGGAGATGGGGGTTACACGAAGTGGAGAACTCGTATCAGGGTTTTGAGATGCCATTGTTGAGAATTTGTAGAGAAAACGAAGAAATTTGAGAAAGAGAAGGCAGTAAGCTCTTGTAAATTCAAAATAGTAAGGAACCATCCAAGGTGAATGAGTGGTAGCTCTTATAGTGGGTGGTCTTTTTAAATTTTGCACGAAAACCAAGGGCGGCGTATTAATTGGAGATAATGATGTGAGAAAGGAAGATGTAACGTCTGATTTTGGTTTTACTGAGTTATCCAGAGTGGGTTGGCGTTCATTGGATCCTCATTTTTCGTCCTTAAGGCTGATGGGCACGTGTCATCTGGGCTTCTAGATCCATTTGAATTAATGACTGTTATTTATCAGTTGGGCCTTAATGAGATTCCTTTTTAGCCCCTTTGGTTTATTACAAATCCCTTTCACTATGGACTTACACTATTTACAGTCTTCCACTAAACATCCTGTTTAATAAAAGACTGGGGGGCAATGTTGGGTCATAATACTTTTTATACTGGGCCAAGCCGAATGGGCTTGTCCTTTGGACTATGTCACTTTTGTCATATTGGGTCAAATGATTTGGGCCTCGCTACTTGACTATAGTATTGGGCTTAGTCATTGGATTGGTCCGTTATGTAAGCTGTCACTTATCCTATCTTTGACCGGTAATTATCACAAAAGGTAGTAGTTGACTGTTATGTCTGCCACCTTTCTGCATGACATTAATGAGGATGGGACTCCGACTACCGGCGGGAGGTAACAGTGGTAGCAGGTAGGGAAATAAGCTACATATTTTCGGCTGAGATGACCGGGGGGTGAGAGGAGGTGTCAGGAGATAGTGGGTGGCACAGTAAACCGGGTCTAAGGAACGTATGGGACAAGGATCACAAAAGGAAAAAAGGTAACAAAACACAACAAACATTATTATTATTCACTCTCACTCAGACACTGGTCATTATTTTTCCTCCATTGTTAACCTTGTGATCGTCTGTACTGACTCTCACGCCGAAGCTATCCCCCGACGGTCAGGCCGTCAAGCTTTTGGTATTGACCTGTTGAACTGTGCAGGATCAGGGCGTCTTACGTGATTGGGACGCGGGAGAAGATCTTGACGTTAACAAAAAGTGTAAATACCAAAAATTTGTTTCTTTAAATTTAAGAACACATGTAATTATTATAATTTAAAAAAATCCAAATTAAATAATAGTAGTCATGACTTAATTATAACTATTGTTAGAACATCACCAATCTCATTATAGAAATTGTTCATATTTTATTATAGGGGGCAACCTTCTCTTGTTAACCTCCCGAGGTACAAATATACTATGTTTCTCTCTTTTTCTATTTTTTTCGACGACATTTTTCCTGACCGCTAGTAATCCTGCAGCCATTTTGAAAATTTAAATAAACTTAAGGGCAACTTAATCATTTATCTGACCGTTAATAGGAATTATATTGGCTACTAGTCTTTCTAGATCAGACTCATGCCCAAGCCATTAAATCCGCTATTGCACAGTTAGAGATCTGCTTTTCTAAAATAGTATTCATAACAAATGATGTTAAAATTGAAACGGTGAAACCTATATATTTTTTTAAATTTTACAACACATGTAATCATTATAATTTTAATAAGATCCAAAATTAAATAAATACCTTACTATTTATATATATAAAACATAGTAAAAGTAATATTAAAATATTTTTACCAAACAATGTCACTTGATTTAGTAAAAACAAAAACATATATATATATATAAATAAAAATAAAAGCAAAAGTATAAAAACAGAAACAGTTACTAAACCAAATTAACCTTAGTCTTTAAAATTTAAATGCAGTAGTATATTATTATGAGAAGCTACTACGTTGTCGTCTTACTCGAGCATGATTGAGATATTGTGTGATCATAGCATGTCTCAGCACTAATAATTTATTTGGTCGAAAACTTTAGGGTTTGGGGATTATAATTATAATGCAAAAATTATTAAGATAATTTATAATTTTGAAATTAATAGTTTTAAATCTAAATTTAAAAATAAGTAATATATCTGTGATTAATAATCATGTCCCAAATATAATCCTTATAAATAATCATAGCTTAGCTGACAATAGATATATAAGAATTTTGGCATGCACTGTTCGGATTGAAATAATGAAATGGAAGACGAAATTGAATGATTTTAAGATATTTTAAGTGTAACACTCCAGTTCCATATCGAAAGATAGGGGAAAAATTTGTCTGTATATAAGGAAATAAGTTACTATCAATAGTACCTTCAAGTCATGACTTTTTGGGAGTCTGTGGTGGGCTAAGATGACCCAAGAAGATACTATTTGGGTTGAGACCTTATTTTGATGAATTTGATTCGATTCGGACTTGGGATTTGACCCGAATTATTTCATTAAGTATATGTTTTGTTATTGGTGGTGGTGGTGGTATGTGTTGTCATATAATAATAAAATTATCACATATATACATTCCATTGGGATATATTTTTTTCCATTTTCTTCACATGCAATAAAAAAATAAAGGAACATTGAAATGATTTATTCTCTAAAATAATAATTAAATATATTAATTTATTTTATTTTATTTTTTATTATATTTCCTAAAGAGTAATGCTACAGACACAAATTATTTTATAAATATTTTATAAACTGCTGATGTGGCATACTCCACCTTAACATATTAATCAGCAAATTGTTTCAATGTAGTCTTCGACCCCACATAATATACTGAGGTAGAGTATACCATATCAATAATTTATATAATATTTATAAAATAATTTATATCTCTAATATTATTTATTTCGTCAGTCCAAACGTAGCAATAAAATGAGAATAAAGGGGTTATGGTTAATCCTACCTAGATGAAGTAAACAATTAATTGACAGATCTTATGGTATATATAAAAAATCCCCAGTCACCCCTCCTCCTCCCGGAATTATGGTCAAATGAGAGCCTGCCTCGTGCATTTCAGTGACGAAAATTTGTTGCTATCTAAAAATACTTCCCTTTTTCAAAAGGCAGTCAAATATAGCTCTAAGATTGTCCCAAAAATACTTATTTATTATTTACCAGTGTAGTGAAAAAGTCTAAAATTATTTTTAAAAGAAAATACTAAAAAAGTACATTATAATGAAATTTGTTAATCTTTTTAGTTCATACTTGAACATAGATTTGAAAGCACGTATCAAAGCCGCTTGCATTAGTGATTGAAGGGAAAATTTGAATCCAACCGTAAATCCAGAGGTCTTGAGTTGACCGCATACGTAAGGTTGTTATTAAAAATCTTGTTCGGGGAGAAGACATAGTCTAAAAGTCTTTATTATTTTAAACTCTTTGATGTTTTTAAATGTCCTAATTTATTACAATAATTTAATTATTTAAATTTAGGAGAGGGATAACTTATTATTTTCATGCACTGCTCCCTTAATTTTGGACCTATATATCTGTCTTTGTTGGACCTTTCTTAATAATGTAAATTTACTAAATATTCTGTAATATAAGTTTTAAATAGTACACCGCCAAATGAATATTAAGAGACCATATGAATCTTTAGCTTGTGGATTTGTTGGGAAAATTAACGACCGTAATCAAACATCCACCAGCTATATATATATATATATATATATATATATATATATATATATATATATATATATATAGAAAGGATCAAGAGCATAATTCTTAAATAATATAATGCCTTAAGTAGCATAATTTTGTCAAAGCGACGCCGTTTTATAGGGACGCGGTGACATTTTTATAAATACCATGCCACCGCGTATTTATAAAAATGCCACCACGTCCCTATAAAACGGCGTCGTTTTGACAAAATTCTGCTACTTAAGGCATTCTGCTATTTAAGAATTCTGCTCTTGATCCTTCCTGTATATATATATATATATATATATATATATATATATATATATATATATATAATATCCGTTTCTCTAGCGAACTAGAAGGAGCGAACCAGATATAATGACGATTTTTTCGTCGCTATAGTATAAAAAACTTGTTTTTTATGCTATAGCGACGGAAAAAACCGTCGCTATAGTCGGTTCGCTCTTAATTCGCTCCTTTCAGTTCGCTGGAAAGAGTCAGAACATATATATATATATATATATATATATATATATATATATATATATATCTGATTGAAAATAAATAAAACAAGAAACACCAAAATTAGAGAGAGATCGAGAATCAACAAATGTTTTGTACAAAAATTGTGAAGTAAGAAGTTTATTTATCTTTCCTTAATTTTTAACACTAAAATGTTTTACATGCATGATTCATCTGCCCACCACTACCAGAACCAACCTAACTTTAATTGCTGATTGTGTCATTAATTTAATTTACAAGATTAATTGGGCATGTTAAATTAATGACATGATAATCTTCAACTAAATTGGATCAAAAAATAATATTAATATAAGTCGTTTTAGAGTTGTGCATAAGTATTAAGGAAATAATTGTATAACATTAAATATAATATTAATTGTCTATATCGTCCTTGTATTAAAAAAAAAGAATGTTATTTATTGAATAAAAAATAATAAGAGAATCAAAATTATATTTATTACTTGAGATAATATTAAAATTTAAATAATTAATATTTATTTAAAATTTTCAAACGATTTAATTAAGAGATAAAAATATTTTTCTAAAATCATTTATATTAAAAGACGGATAGGATAGCATAGCTGGTAAGAATTAAGAGGTCTTGCTATCCTTTAAAAAAAAAGAGGGAACAATACAAAGTCTTTTAGGTCCACAATCATACATGCTATTAATTGATCATACCAATATGCATTTGGATTTTCTGATGATGAATAGGCCGCCTAATCAGTCATGAACGAATACAAATACACCAGCTACGCCTGGCTATATTACGAATCAATAAACATAAAATTCCCCTTTTATGCACCATGTTAGACGGGTGTGATTAGGATAAAGTTTATTTTTAAATAAATTGATTAATTGATTAATAGAGTGTTGACACGCAGACGAGTCTCTATATGTTTCAGTATTCTATTGGTCAATTGACCAAATTATCTAAAAATAAATTTCATACTAACCGGATCCATGTTAGACCTATGATTATGAGAGTGGTTAGAATTAAGTTAATTTTGATCAATTGATCAATACAGTCTCGATATGCAGACCGAGAGTTGATCTCTCTCCATACGTATCAGCACTGTATTAGTCAATTGACCAACTTATTATAAAATTACCTTCATAATAATCGAATCCGTTATTATTATATACTGGTTAATTGTAGTGCATGATAAATTATACTACAGTACTATAACTAACCACTAATTTATCTATATTCATAAACTAGACAGTTTATTTCTAGCCAGTAGTTTTGGCTTATCCTTCAATAATTCACTTGCCCCTGCTTCTAACTAAATCATCCTTTTATAGTGAGAATTGTTAGCATGAAATTAAATTTGGTCAATTGATCAATACAATGTTAATACACAGACGAGAGGTGATCTTTTTTACTGTATTAACCAATTAACTAATTTACTATGAAGTTAACTTAATGATAACCGAATTCTTTTATACTCGTATATAGTATGACAAGATGCATGCAATTTATAATGTATGATATTCAAACAGTCACGCGTACACATATAGTATTGGCCCAAAAATCCAATAAATAGTTGGAAGATAGAACTATGAATTAAACTTTATGTAATTGGGATGCTTGACAAAATGCAAATATTCAAATAAACCAAGTAATCGACACAATGATTCAAATGATGTCTCGTGACAAATTATAAATTCGAATGTCTTGAAATCGAATACCACTAACAATAATTGTTAAGGCAAAAATACTCATGGGGAGATTAGTACAACTGCAATTTGAAAAATTTCATATTATAAAAAAAAAATGTAAAGATTATTTTAATTCCTAATTACCACATGATATATTTTGATGACAGTCATTGTGCACCCAGCTATTATAAGTAAATTGGGGGGGGGGGGGGGGCGTCCGGTGCTGTTAACGACCGGTACGTCTGGTGCACTTATTTTTTTTTTAATCATAATTATGAGAATAAAAAATAAAAAATAAAAAATAATAGAGTAAATTTGAACAAAAAATTGTAAAAGAAAATACATTTTTTATTGAAAAAACAGTTTACACTATAAGCAGTTTACAGTATTTTTTAAATAAAAAATATACTTTCTTTTATAATTTTTTGTTTAAATTTACTTTATTATTTTTTATTTTTTATTCTCATAATTGTGATTTAAAAAAAAAATAACACAATACTCCGGACGGTACCGATCGTTGAGTCGCACCGGACCGGCCCCCAACCCTATATGAGCAAGCATCTTCCCAAAATAGAATTTGTCTGACATATGGCATGTACCATATCCCTGTCTAGTACTGTTGTCCGGAAAGGATAAATTATAAATTCCCCAAAATTAAAATTGTCTACGTCCTACATAAATTACTACAGTGCGGGATACTGAGGAAACACCTAGACAGCATCCACCTCCATTAATTAACTCATATAAACACACACCATTCTTCAAAAAATAAAAAAAAATTAATATACCGTTCACTAATCCTTGAAAAACTATATTGAGATTGTTTACATCAGCAAAATATGTAATATTTTTACAATGTACGAGACTCGTTTAATATTTATATTAACAAATATAAATATACTTTTTTTGTAAATATTACTACATTAATATAAATATAGAGTGATCGTTCCATCCACTATATCTTTCACCCAATTTTCTTTAATATCTTGTACACATTTAATAACATGATAATATTTATCGTAAATAATTAAATTGCATTGTTTAAACCGTTATCAAAAATAATATTCGAACAAAATGTATAACATATATAATCAAGAAGAAGAGGTAGGCCTTAGGCGGCTGATTAGATGTTTTTACCTATATGGCTATATGATAATATATCCCTATAAATAAAAATATAAACCTGATTTGATCTTTGGTCAGTGTGATGTTAATTTTGTTGAATCGATCAATTTAGTATCGATACGGAGGTCGGGAAGTGATCTCCATATTTAATTGATTAACTTATTATAAAATTAATTTCATGGTAATCGGGTCCGTTTTATAATAATAGGGGTCAAAATATAAATAGATAAAATTATAAAACACTCGTGTCGTGTCTAATTTTCATGTCCGTATATAATTTTTTATTTTTTGCTACAGTATTCCATAAAGTTATGCCCGGAGAATCTCGCACAAATCTTTCACAGCGTGGAGAGAAACAAAATTAAAGATACACATTCACGTGCTCCGTCCCTTCCTTCCCTGTATACTATTTGAATTAAAGTTTCGTAACCATCTGCGTATAGACACAACACAAGCGATATAAAATTTTGATATGTTATTAATAAAATATTTATAACGATTAAAATTACTGTTATTTTGATAACGTGGTGCAATTTTAAATTTGTTGGTGTATAAAAATAAAGTTTTCCATTAATATATAGTATTAAACATAATAATAGGGAATTATTAAGTTGAAAATAATTTTCCAATAAAGAGGTAGCTACTTGTTTAAATGAATAATTATTAATTTGAACACTAGTTATAGAATGCGGTAATTCTGAAATTAATTTCAAAATAAATTGATCAATTAATCGATTCGATGTTTACAGTCAGGAAGAAAGATCAATTCCCGATATATTATTAAAAAACAGTTTGAATAAACATGACACTAAAGTAGTAGAAGTATTGTTTTTGCCACTTGTCAAATGCAATCTTGAATAAATAAATAAATAGTATAGATATATCAATTATTCACCCCCTTTATAAAAACAAACCCCACCACCTTCTCGCTCATATATATACACCATCATTCTATATCAATCATATCATCATTTTATTTTTATCAAACTATGAACATGGCCACCAATGTTAAAGTTAAAGAAATCGGTTTTATCACCCCTTCAGAACCAACTCCGACTCATACTCTTCAGCTTTCCGCTTTAGATTCTCAGCTTTTTCTCCGGTTCACCATTGAGTACTTGTTAATCTACCGGTCTCGCCACGGTCTGGACAAATCTACGATCACTGCTCGTGTCAAGGGAGCATTGGGTCGAGTCCTGGTCCCTTATTATCCATTGGCAGGTCGAGTGAGGACTCGGCCTAATGACTCTGGGCTCGAGGTGATTTGTGGAGCCCAGGGTGCAGTTTTTATTGAAGCTGTCTCCGATCACAAAGTGCCCGAATTTGAGAGGGCACCGCGTTACGTCACCCAAAGGCGAAAGTTCTTATCGTTACAAGTGGAGGACGTGCTCAAGGGGGCACCACCGCTGGTGGTGGTGCAGCTGACGTGGCTGGCGGATGGTGCTGCGGCGCTTGGGGTTGGGTTTAGTCATTGTATATGCGACGGGGTTGGAAGTGCTGAGTTTCTTAACTCGTTTGCTGAGTTAGCTAGACTCGGCGATTTCAAGTCTAAACCAGTGTGGGACAGGCATCTTCTTGATCCGTCACCGTTACATGAAACATGTGCCAACTCAGAGACCCATCACGAGTTCGTCCGAGTTCCAGATCTTTGTGATTTTGACTCGCACTTTTTACCCGAAAGACTCACTCCCACATCTGTCACATTCGGTAACAAGTCTCTAAATGAGCTAAAGAAACTAGCTAAATCAACGCGTCGATTCGGTGAGTCAAAGTACACGTCATTTGAAGTTCTCTCAGCTCATGTATGGAGAACCTGGGCTAAAGCATTAAACTTGCCACCCAACCAAATTCTGAAACTTTTATTCAGCATCGACATTCGCAACCGAGTCAAACCGAGTCTACCCATTGGGTTTTATGGCAATGGGATCGTGCTAGGCTGCGCACAAACGAGCCTTAAAGATTTAACAGAGAAGGATTTAGGGTACGCAACTGAGTTGGTGAGACGAGCAAAAGAACGAGTTGGAACCGAGTACGTGAGGGAGGTAGTGGAATTAGTGAGTCAGACTCAGGCGAGTCCCGGCTCTGTGGGTGTACTGATTTTGTCGCAGTGGTCAAGACTTGGGCTGGACAGAATTGACTTTGGGATGAGCCAGCCGGTCCACGTGGGACCCATCTGCAGCGACCGGTACTGCCTGCTGCTGCCTGTCCACGATCAGGCGGATGCAGTGAAGGTGATGCTGGCGGTCCCCACATATGGCGTTGATAAATACACAAGTCTACTCAGGAGCACCAACTCCTGAAGAGCATCTGATCTGATCCCTAATTAACACGTTGACTCTGTAACATACCCGTTGAGAATTTAATTCTTTAATTAATATTTTTTTTTTCTTTTTCCTGATCGAATTTTAGATTAGGTCAGCTTAGATATTGTTTCATGAGGAATATACTCGTCACACAGAATATATTTTTCTTCCGTTTTATTTAGTTATTGGATAGGATACTACGTGGATTAGTTTATGCCTGTTCTATAAATTGGTTTGTTAGAAAGGGTCATAACCAATGTCACAACTCGTATGTTACATATTAGGCTTGTATTAAAGAAATATAATAGGTGAAGAAATGAAATAAAAATATTATATTTGATAATTATTTTGATGGATAAATTATTGTAATAGAATGAAAATTTATTCCGTCTTTTTTGTTTTTTTTTAATATTTCATATGGAGAAAGTGGAATAAAATTCATTCGAATGGAATGCATATACGTGATAATTTTGTCATTATATGATATTCCCTCAGTTTCATAATAACTGTCTTTTTAGAAGAATTTTTTTTTCTAATTTATTTGTCGTTTACAACTTTCTAGGAGAATAAATTATTTATTTTCCTATATTACCCATAACTTCTCTCGTTCTTCCAATAAATTTTCTCTCTTGCGCTAATAGTTTCCAACTTTTCATAAATGGGTAGTAATGAAATTTTATACACATTTTAATTCTTAAATGATAGTATTAAATGACTTTCTTAATTCACGTGAATTAAGTTAAAAAGACGGTTATTATGTAACGGAGGGAGTACACCCACCACTACCAATAACTAAACATATATTTAAAATACATTAAAATCATTACATTATGTCCTTTAGGATACTCCAAAGTGTTTGAGAATTATTCAGATATCCTCACTCTAATTAGCATACTCCTGACCCAAATGGGCTAAACTCTACAATTTTGTATATAGAACTGACGATGGGCTAAACTCTATTATTCACAGTGGCCCATGTGATTTAACATTGGGTTCTTTATATAAATATATAACAGTTAGAAAATAATTATAACAATAGTGTTCTCATAAAATCTTTATAAAAAGAGTGTAATTAGGACTCATATTACAAAAATAGTACAATTCACATTAATAAGGAAACCTAAAATCAAGGAGAATTAAATGTCATAATTAATAATTCAAATTCAAATATTTGGGATCTAACAACAAAAACAAATTCAAATTCAAAATAATAATTCAAATTCAAATCTTCATCTCCCTTTCCATATTTTCACTGTCCTTTGTAACTAACAAATTCCATCTAGCTCGTTTATAGCAGATCTGAATCTGCATCTTCCATTCTCTAAAATAACTTCAGATTTCTCTCCAATACTTGATTTGCGTACTGAGAAATATAATGAACTTGCACGGTCCGCTGCCTTTTGATAGGAGGTTCTTGTGGTTTGCAGTAAATCAAGATAAAATATATATATTCAACACGAAGTGAATTTGTAAAACAATATATATATATATATATATATATATATATATATATATATATATATATATATATATATCAACAGGAAGTGAATTTGTTACTCATAAATACTAAAATAGTTACCTTTGTATGAATGGTTGTCTACCAATTGCATTACATTCAAACAAAATTGGTAACTTAATAAAACTGAACTGGTTACCTTGGTCTGAAGGTTCGACTACCAACTGCACTATGAAAAAACTGCAGGTATCTTAATGCAGTTGGTTACCTTGGTATGAAGGTTTTGTTACCTTGATATGAATGTTTGTTTATCTTGATCTCAATGTTTGGTTACCAACTGCACTTAAAAAAATTGAAAATGGGGAAGATGATTGGTTACTTTGATATGACAGTTTGGTTACCTTGGTATGAAAGTTTGGTTACAATCATATCCACCGCCACCACCGCCTTAATCTTCATACCCACCTCCATTTTGACCCTTCATTTTGAAATTGTGTAAAGATTTTATGAGTACACTATTGTTGTAATTATTTTTAAAATTGTAATAGAATATGTAATTCATCCTTATTATATTTATGATTAGGCTTCTAAATATTTTGGGCTTACAATTTACTACATTAAATGTCTAATTTGATACAATTTAGCTCTCAATTTTAGAATCCGACCAAAATTAGCCAGAATACCTGACCCATCCAAGAATTCGATATGGTTTTGTGTATTTAATACTAGTTGACCGTATAAATATACGGTTTGACTTAATTTTAAAAATGGCTACTTATATTTTCGTTACATTAAGTACCCTCATATTCATATTCATGATTCGACCCCTAAAGCTAGAAAAAGAATTAAAATTATAAAAATTACAATTTTTTGCCCTTTTAAAAAAGTAACTAATACCTTAGAAATACAGTATAAAATTATAAATATTTTTAAATAAAATTATAAATACAATTTGTAAAATTTAAGTTGTGATATAATTTGTAAAATTTATAATTTATGATATAATTTATAATTTGCAAGATTTAAGTTGTAAAATTTATACATACCATTTGTTAAATTTAAGATGTAAAATTTATAATTTATGATATAATTTATAATTTGCAAGATTTAAGTTGTAAATTTTATACATACAATTTGTTAAATTTAAGACGTAAAATTTATAATTTATGATATAATTTATAATTTGCAAGATTTAAGTTGTAAAATTTATACATATAATATGTTAAATTTATAAAGTAAAATTTTTAATTTATAATTTGCAAGATTTAAGTTGTAAAATTTATACATATAATTTGTTAAATTTAAGACGTAAAATTTATAATTTATAATTTGCAAGATTTAAGTTGTAAAATTTATACATATAATTTGTAAAATTTAAGACGTAAATTTATAATTTATGATATAATTTATAATTTTCAAGATTTAAGTTGTAAAATTTATACATACAATTTGTTAAACTTAAAACATAAAATTTATAATTTATAAATTGCAAGATTTAAGTTGTAAAAGTTATACATATAAGTTGTTAAATTTAAGAAGTTAAATTTATAATTTATGATATAATTTATAATTTGCAATATTTAAGTTGTAAAATTTATACAATTTGTTAAAATTTTCAAATTTGAAGGAATAAAACAATTTGAAAGATTAGGGAAGAGGGACAGAGGAGAGAGCAAATGGGTCATTTTTTTTTTCAATTTTCCTCCTCCTTTTGCATGCTCTTCCAATATAAAAATGGTATTATTTAATTAATTAAATTTTGGACACTTTTGTCAATTGTTTAGAGGTTTAATGTTATTCATGTTAAAAATATAATTAGTATGTTTAAAAGCTTATTGATTTTTTTGATAACTAAGTCTTTTTTTAAATTTTAAACTAAAAAAAATTATATTTAGTAATCTTTATATTTATATTTTATTTTAATAATTTAACATATAGTAATTATTTATAAGGATTTATACATATTTAATACATCAAAATAAGTATTTATACAAATTTTATACGAATTAGGTACTTGATGTAGTAAATTGTGAATTTGGTAGTATTTGATGTAATATAAGTGCTATTAGCCTGTATTCTATACGGTCAAACCGTATACAACTCTTATCTGGCCGAAAAATTAGGTAATCATGCCATTTTTTGTCGAATTCTGAAATTGGGGACTAATTATATCAAATTAGACACTTGATGAAATAAAGTGTAAGCCCAAATTCTTTGCGGGACGAATTATGAATTTGATAGTACTTCATATAACAGAAGTGTGATTAACCCTAAATTAATGGTATTTATAATTGAATAATCCAGACACTATGACGAACTATTATTATTTCATTATCAGAGTGTACAATGTTTATAGTTTAAATCAGTATTATATAAGAAATTCACATACATTATAATTCATAAAAAGATCACTCTAATTTCGAAGGTACTATGAAATTAACTTTTTTGAGTGGAAGATTTTATAATAAGGTTGATGTTAATTTTGTCTAGAATTTTTTAGTTTCAAATGGTGAGATTATAATATTTAGTTAAACATAATATTAAATAGTCCTACATATTAAGTTATTTTATAATTATTGGACTAATATTTTCAAGTTCAAATTTAAAAACAAACAAGACACTTGGAATTAATAGTTTTATCCCAAGTGTAATACTTGCAAACAAACATGACCTAAAACAAACATAGCCTTAGGCCATGTTTGATTGTAAGAATTATAATTCTGGAATTATAATTCATTAGATTATAATCCCAAAACTATTAATTCTAGAATTAAATAGTCCTAATCACATGTTTGTTTTTTATGAGATTATTCATAGGATAACTTAAAATAAGCTCATGTTATGTTTGTTTTTTTCAAGATTAATTAAAGGATTGAATAAAAATTTATCGTTTGAACTATTATATATACCCTTACCAATAATAACATATTTTAAATATAATTTAAACTTATTTAGACATAAAAAAACGATGAACAATTAATTATAAACTTTTAAATACTGATAAAATAAGCTAGTTATGCTCGTAAATAAAGTTATATAAATTAACTACCAGTAAATTAACTAAGATAAATAACAATATTAAATTAACTAACAGTAAATAACAATATTTAATTAACTAACAGTTAGTTAAGTAATATAAATTATCTAAGATAAATAACAATAATAAATTAACTAACAGTAAATAATAATATTAAATAAACTAATAGTAAATTTACTGTTAGTTAAATATAGTAAAATTAAGTAGTAGTAAATTTACTAAGATTAAATTAAATAACAATTTAAAGTTTAGAGTTGAATTAACTAATGTAACGAATGTGATTTTTTTAAATAATTAAAAATATTTATCAAATTAAATAAATATTTTTATTGGGGTATTTATTGAATAAAATAAATATTTGATGGAAGTTATTGTGGAATAATTTATTTAAGTGTGGTAATATTAGTCAAATTGATGTTAAATAATTTAATAATTGATGTGTATTTTATTACGCTATTGTGATGAGAATGATCTAATTTAATAAAATAATTAAATTAGAGAATTAAGAATTTGTTAAATAAAATTATAATTATAATGGCTAAATAGGAATTATAATTATATTAATAAGATTTGAATTGCTTTATTAGTGAATTAATTAAGATTAATTTAATTTAATTAATTAATGGGTGTGACAAATGAACTATATAATAAGAGAATTATAAAAATAAACTAAAAAGGTTATATGAGTTCTAGCCAAACATGGCATTATGACTCTTTGTATGTGTAACAGCTAAGACCTTTGTTTTTTTTAACTAATGCGTAAACTTATTTTCATTTATGTTTTACGCTTGTTATTTCATTTGGCTGAGTCTAAGAAATAGAGAGAGAGCAGAGAAGGGAGAACTTTAGAGAGAGTTTGTGAGAAAGTGAATTCTCTGTAATTTGAGAAGCAAGGTCTGAAAATCAAAAGAAGAAGAAGAAGAAGGTTAATCAAGTACTTCATATCATCTAGCTAATCAAAGGTAATAATCTAATCCTAATTTCTAAGTCTTTAGTTTTCTAAAACTAGTTTTCTGTAGTTGATTTTTAATAATGAATTAGTTGAGAAATATGTTAAATATGTTTTTGAGTATGTATAATTCGTTTTATATTGCTTATAATTGGTTCAGTAATCAAATCCATGTAAACATGTTTTAGAAGAGGAAATTGAGTTTTGTTGTTATATATATGATATGGTTTGTTTTGGAGTCAAAATTGATGGTTAACTGTAAATTGGTGATAGATGTTGTTAGTATGTTGAAATACGAAAATAACGAAAGTTAAATGAATCAATTTGGTTGATTAACGAGTTCGTAGTGATTTATTACGCTAAATATGTATCAAAATATGTAAAATAGACATGACCATGAAAATTTGAGTTTCTAAGATGGGTTGTTAATGTTGTTAGAATGATTTTATACATGTTGGATTTCTGTTTTACAAAGTTTATAATGTCTGGGATTAGTTAAATTGGAGTTTGGAGTGTAGAATTGGGAGTTTTGGCTTGGAGTAGTGCTGCGAGCAAACTGCAGAATTGAAGTATGGGATTATCCATCCCAGCAGACTCTCCACCCCGACGGACTTCTCCCAGTTCAAAACTCCGCCCCTACCGGGGTGGGCAGAGAATGATCAAGAAAATGAGTTTTTGATTGTGCAATCCTTTAAATGTAATCTTAATCTATTTTAGTGATTATAGTAAAGCTTAACACATGTAATAAGTTGAGATAGCAGGTTGTAATTCCATTGATAATGTTTATAAGTCGAAAGTTAATAAGTTATAGAAGTCTTGATTATGTTGTTCGTAAGAATTGGAATGCTAAGTCTTATGTTATGTGCTAACAAGGATTTCAGTTTCACGTTATGTGGTTAGGGCCGGTAATCAGACCTTAAGCTACAGATTTTAACTTAACTAAAATGTGAATTAAACCAATAAACATAGTTGTAATGTAACTAATTGGTATTATGGTTCTAAATGGTATGTGTAAGATATTTTTAGAGAACGTGAGTTGTTATTGTTTAGCTAACACGCGAGGAAAGTTCCTTATCTCTAACTTGTTTATAATTATGCAAGTTTCATAATGTGACGTCAAACACATTAACACATAATCATATCAGTCTATACAGCACATAAGACCTAGTATCAAGTCAAACTATTACAGTCTGAGTTGAATCTGGCACAATTTCGACATCCCGACGGTCTAGTCGAATAAATATCGAGCCTATTTTCCTTAAGACTCTGCCTAAACTGGTTCACAATTATCTTAGATAATTTTATTATCAGTCAAAATAATTTTTCAAGTCTCATAATAATTTTTAAATAATTATTATCATTTAAAATAATTTTTCAATCATTAATATCCTATTCATACTATTTAAATAACACAATATTCTATTATCATTAATATTTATTTAATATCAAATATTAATGAAAATTATGACATAATATTATAAAATATTTATAATATCTCAAAGTATTTTTAATACTTTATTATTGCTTTTAAATAATTTTAAAGTAATTAAAACCATTATTAAATAACTGCTATTAATATTAAAATATTAATATTTTTCATGACAAAATATCAAAAGTTATATTTTATAACTTAAAATATTTTTATAACACTTAAATAATTTTTATATAATTTTTAAATCATTAATTCTATTTTTCATAATTTATTTAATATATTTATTAATATTTATTAAATAAATTAATCACCATTAATATTAATTTATTAATAAAATTCATCACAAAATATTAAAAGTCATTAAAAATAATTAAAAATATTTTCTTATACCATAATATAATTTTTCATGATTTTTTAAGTATTAAAATTATTTTTAAGTAATTTATTTAATATTATAATTAAATAAATTAAATACACTTAATATTCAAAAAATATTAAATATTAATGAAATATATTCAAAATTATAATAAACCCATTTTCAGGCTTTAAAATAATTTTTAAGAATTTATTTTGAATTTTTAATAATTAAAAACTATTTTTATCTATTTGTTAAATAAAATAATTGATTTTATAATTAAACTGTCGCTAAAAGGTACTATAGGCGACAAAATCGTGGTTAAAGGTGTTCGTGAGATTTCCCAGAACCTTCATGCACTGCTATTAGGGTCCTAGTTTGACCACAATTTGATCTATGATCCTAAGGTTTTCTGGGCTGGCTAAAGTGTTTAGATTGTAGTATAAGTGTAACACTACAACTAGAATCAAGTTTCATGGCTAATACATAACACCACAGAAAGATCTAAGCCACCAAAGATCTTGTCAGACGTGTTCTTGAGTTTCTAGGTTGCCTAGAAACTCAAGCAGTTTCAATGGTCCTACTTTGAAGCTTGGTATCTTTGATTCTGAGTTTACTCCATGTGATCTAATGGTTCAAACATGTAGAAGAGATGTCAGGGTATAACAACATAACACTAGGTTAATATTACAACATCACATGTGACGGATCAAGGCTGGTCAAACCTTGTCAGAAATTTCGTTTATGAAAAATCTGGGTTTTTCAGAAAACCTTCATAAGGCAGTTTGGTCTACCTATTTTGACCATGATTATTTATGATTCGGTTACGGATCTGGGTGATATAAAGGCTTGAATGTGTAGTCCTTATGTCAGACTACAAGATGAAAACACTAACACGACCTAATATTTTAAACACAACAAGATTCAAGCCCTGCAAAATGTTGTCAGAAATTCTGAGTTTGCCCAGATTTTCAGTTTTTGTGATCGGTCAACGCTAGGACTGATCATTCGGTTATAACCGAACTGAATAGGCTATTCGATTATAACCGAATACCGAAATATTCTTATTTTCAATATCCGAACTAATAACCGAATTTTGGTAATAACCGAATAACCGAATACCGAATTACCGAATTATAAATTCGGTATTTTGGGTAATAACCGAACACAAATAACAACCAAGAATGAGGGAGAGAAGATGTGACGCCCCCAAAATAGGTATACATCATCCATTCTGAGTCGCCAAAATATGGTACAGAAACAACTATAACTTTAGTAATATAATTGTTGTGCAAAATACGACAACACATAAACTGTGAGTTTAAATACAAATATTGTCTTCTAGACAATATCCACACTCAAATAAGTCCTCATTACAATTATTGATATATTATGTTACAAAAATGGTGAGGACTACTAAACAACTTTTTAGAACCATCATTCTACACCCCGACTAGTACTCGCTACATTCTCGTCTCCTGAGAAGAAAAATGGAACAAAAAGGAAAAGGGTGAGCTCAACTAGCCTAGTAAATAATATTATGACTAAGATAATATATAACAAATTATCGTTAGTCCTCAACAAGGAAAAATTTAATAAAATATAATAGACAACAAGTTTTAAATCCATATTCGCAGTGGAAATGATAATTCATTAGAAGAGTTAAGTAGAGAATAAAATCTACTATCTTCTATATATGAATTTAAAAGTTTATCATTAATATTTTATCCCTATAACATCAATCAATATATATATCTGGAATCAAATGTTCATCTTTGCACTACAGGCTAAAGATATTCACCAGTTGGTTATGTTCATTTAAACACTTGTTCATCTTTGCACTACGGGCCAAATATATTCATCAGAAAATTATTCATCTTTGCATTACATGCCAAAGATATTCAGTTATATCATCATTTAGGATTGAGGATGATGAAAAATATTTTAAAGAAAACGAATCCAGTGAAACAAAAGAACAAATATTAAGAATTCGTACTTTAAACAATCCGAGTTCAAAAATACTTCATAAATAATCATAGTGGAGTAAAATTCAAGAATGATCAAAATATGGATACAATCAAAGCTAGTATTCATAATAGATATCTTGGACAAAAAATAAAATTTTAATTTTTCGGTGAATAGTGCCGTATTCGTGAATAGTGTCGTATACGTAAATAGTGCCGTATACGTGAATAGTAACCCTGACACTAAAAGTTTCGAATTTGATAAAAAATTCAGACCAATATTTCAGCATAATGATATTGAAAGAAATAATATCATTTACGAAAAAAATAACATCTCTTACCTCTAAAAGTTAGTACTTCTGACTGAAATACTAGATATAGTGCTGAAGGAATTTGTACCGTATAGCAATACTTAAAATATCAAAATACTCAAAAGAATACGCTCGATAATATAGAGAGAGAAAACTTAAGTTTCTGGTGTGCTTTTTAATTCTAACCTAAACACCCTATTTATAGAAAATTATTTAGAATAACAAAGCAGAAAATTTAATAAAATAATGTATTTATAAACAAAATTCACGCCCACCCCAAGACCATCTGAATTCAGCCACCAATGAGGCCCACAATAATGATAAAAACGTTTTTCTAAACAAAAATATTTAAAACTCCAAAAATCAATTCAGACCCAATATACCGAAACTTTAATAATTCATAATAAATAGCCCTTTTATCAGAAAAATTCAAATCGTATGGCCATTCCATAGAAAATTCAATTCTCTACACCTTTGTAGTTTTAAGTTTTTCTAAATTCCAAACAGAAATTGACCGAAATCCACATACGGACGATTTTACAGGCTATAATCAAATTTTAGTCAAGAAATGGGGTCCACAAACATGAAAAATATGTTTTAAATATTTTTAGTAATAAAAATACTCTTCATCCTCATTTATTCATATATCCCACATTCATTGTAAAAATATCACTATTATTATATTATTATAATATAATAATAAATTATTTTATCAGATAAAATATCAATTTTTAATCATTGTCACATTAAAAATTTTCTCCATCTATATTCACATAAAATGAATATTTTTCTTATCATATAAATCAATAATTAATTATTCACAAATAATATTACAGAATCACAATACTGACAACCAGGCCGTTCCTAGGAAAGAGGGGGCTTTCCAATAAGGATTTCTCCTTACTGGCGCGCAATTAGATGACCAAACCTCTCCTTAGACAGAACTTTCTAGACATTGCCAATAATGCTATCTAATAATATTATTCAAATAATATGAATTATTGATCTGATAATGGAAAATACTGTGTAGTGATAATTATTGAAACAATAATAATATAAAATATCAACGTAGCAATTATTGAATCAATAAAATAAAATATTGAACAGTAATTACTGTAACAATTATTGAGTAGTGTCTTCTTACGTAAGAATCAATAATTGGTGCAATACCTTGTGCTACTGTGCAACAACGCGTATTACTGTGTTTTAACCACCGGGTATTCCGACAGTGTTAACAGTAACAACTACGCCGTTATTTATACTTGTCGTTTTCTTCATCCAATCGCTTTCTGCTATGGGGCCCACACAAGGCTACGCCGTTGTACGAATATTCTCCGACAGTAAGAATATTCCACGACCAAATGAATATTCCTTGACAACAATGAATATTTATAACCACTTGCTAAATTGAAATATTTGCGCATTTTACCCATAACTAACCACATTAATCAAATCAATCCTTACTATTTCAAAATAGAGAAAATTTAATTTCATTTATAATAAGTTGGGGTCTTACATCCTCCCCTCCTTATGAAATTTCGTCCTCAAAATTGACGTACGTACCTGGTGTTTTAAAAAGGTGAGGGTACCTCGCTTTTATTTTCGTTTCCAATTCCCAAGTCATTTCCTCAATAGCATGGTTCCTCCACAAAATCTTGACTTGTGGTATGACCTTTGTGCGTAGGACATGCTCTTTCCTATCCAAGATCTTAACAGGTACATCCTCGTATGTTAAGTCTTCAGCTATCTCGTCTGGTTCTAACTCAATAATGTGGTTTGGGTCTCTCACATATTTACGAAGCACAGATATGTTAAAAACATTATGAACACGAGACATGCTTGGAGGTAACGCAAGTCTATAGGCCACATTTTCTACTCGGTCAAGAATCTTAAATGGACCAATAAATCGTGGATTGAGCTTTCCTCTCTTCTCAAATCTTGTAACTCTCTTCTATGGAGCAACTCGCAACAATACATGATCCCCAATACTAAATTCCACGTCCTTTCGATGAAGATCCGCATAACTCTTTTGTTGATCTTGTGCCGTTTGCATACGTTGTCGAATCATTTGGATCTTTTCTGTAGTAATATGTACCAACTCTGGTCCCAACAATATTGCTTCACCCACCTCATCCCAACATACTGGAGAGCAACACTTTCGTCCATATAATGCTTCGAATGGAGCCACACCTATACTTGCCTGATAACTATTGTTGTAGGAGAATTCTACCAATGGTAAATACTTATCCCAACTCCCTTTGAAGTCTAGAACACAGAGTCTTAATAGATCTTTAAGAGTTTGAATAGTCCTCTCTGATTGTCCGTTCGTTTGAGGATGATATGCCAAACTAAATCGTAAATCTGTGCCCATAGCTTTTTGCATGCTAATCCAAAATCGTGAAGTGAATCTTGGGTCACGATCCGAAACTATGGATACTGGCATGCCATGCAATCTCACAATATCATTTACGTACATACGAGCAAGACGTTTAAGGGAATAAGTTTCCCGTATAGGCAAGAAATGAGCAGACTTAGTTAATCTATCGACTATAACCCAAATCGCATCTATTCCTTGAGAAATTGCGGGAAGACCCGTAACGAAATCCATGGTAATGTGTTCCCACTTCCATTTCAAAATCTCAAGTGGTTACAATGGACCCTTTGGCACTTGATGTTTCGCCTTTACACGTTGACAAGTTAAACACCTCGAAATAAACTTCGCGATCTCTCTCTTCATATTGTTCCACCAAAATGTATGTCGAAGATCACGATACATTTTGGTACTTCCAAGATGAATTGCAAACAGTGTGTTGTGTGCCTCTGTCATGATTTTATGTTTCAAGTCAGAATCGTTAGGAACGCAAAGTCTGGATCTATAGCGACACTTTTGTTGTGGAAATAACATTTTTGTTGTGGATTTAACAATTCTCATATTGTTTTATTCACTTGTGATTCATTGTTATCCTATCATTGCTAAAGTACTCCTTTACAATATTACGTTGTTATCGAACTCTTGAATATTACATAATCCTTTATGATTCAACTAAACCTTAGTTTATGAATGTTCTAAAGATCTAAATTTCTTTTGAAGCTAATCCAAACCAAACTTCCTTTGGTGCGAACTCTAATGTTAAAGCTGAGACGAATAATTTTAGAATAGGGGATTATATTACGCAATAGCGTTAAAATATTTGTGCACAATACATTGTACGAGAGGCTGATCCCCCGGAGTACGAGATGAATGGTCCTTATAGTCTATAAGACTGTTAATGGTTGTAGTAGAGATACTTGTTAACCTAGGACATAGTTCATGGTCTTATTACCCTTAGTTATATTGTTGATTCAAAAGTCAAGTTTTCCATTGAGCTTACAGTTCTTGATTATGATCGCCTGTTGTCAGAAAAAGTTATGCTATTCAATTAAATCTTATTCATTGATGATTCATATGTTGTTATTATTTATTATTGTCTTAGTGAGCAATTTTTTTGCACACTCTTGCATATAAAAAATATTGCCGCTAAGATCGAGAAGTCTGAGGAACCCTCTACGAGCAAGAGCAAGAGCAAGAGCAAGGGCAAGGGTAAGATGAACAAATAATGAAGTCTAAGTTTATATTTTGTTGGAAAGCTTATGTAATCAGATTTAATTATGTTTTAGTTTTATTTCTGCTGATGATGTAATAAAGGTTAGATGACCTGAGATTTTGATTTATGTAACCCATTAATGGGATGTTGATTTACTAAATTTATTATTATCTTTTGTTATGACTAGTTAGATGTGATTGTGTTGGACCGTGAACACCAAATATGTGAGATTAAAGTATCCGGATTTGAGGGTATCACAACTAATTAATAATAAATTAATTAAGTTTAAATTAAGTAATAATTTAATAGTATATTAACTAAGTTTAAATTAAGTAATAATTTAAAGTTAACTACGATAGTAAAAATATTAAATTAACTAACAATAAATTAACTAATATAAATTAACTAAGATAAATAAAAATATTAAATTAACTAACAGTGAATAACAATATTAAATTAACTAGTTAATTTACTGTTAGTTAAATATATATAGTAAAATTAACAAACTGAAAATTAACCAAGATTATATTAAATAACAATTTAAAGTTTAGAGTTGAATTAACTAACTGTAAATTAACTAAGATTAAATTAAATAACAATTTAAAGTTTAAAGTTGAATCACACGTGATATTTTCTCTCCTTTTTATACCATGTGTGCATGACTTTTTGTGTATAGTTGATATTCTTAACATTTATTTTTATTTTTGCCAATGTATAGAATTTTAAATTTAAAATTAATCTGAATTTTTTTAAATATTAGTACAATCAATTATATTGAAATAAAATAACAATTTTTTTATACTAATTATCATTTATTTTGCTAAAATTAAATTTATAGTTTTCCTTTGTGTATGTTTACGAAAAATAATTTTTAAATTTAAATTACCATTTTTGTGACAACCCCAAAACAGGTCCATTCCATCCAACCTATACTGAGTCGTCAAATACATGGTATAGAAAATAACTACAACTTTATTACAACAATTGTCGTGTAAAATACAACAACACATATGTTGTGAGTTTGGATACAAATATATACCAAATGTGACTCATGTCCCAACCGTGGACAGCACCTCACAATGACACCTTACATAAAGGTATAGTCAAAAACTGTTTTAGAAATTGGAATATTTGGGAAGTGCTCAAGAAAACCTTCGTACATGGGAGGCCATGTGTGACGCCCCCAAAATTAGGTATACATCACCCATCTTGGGTCGTCAGATACAAAGTACAGAATACAAATACAACTTACTAATACAACTGTCGTGTACAATACGACAAAACATAAACTGCGAGTTTGAATACAAATATTATCTTCTAGAGAGTATTCATACTCAAAAGGAGTCCTCATTACATTTATTAACACACTATTACATAGAATAGTGAGGACTACTAACTAATACTATCATTCGAACCATCACTCCGTTCCCCGACTTGCCCCAGCTACGTTCTCATTTCCTGAAGAGAACAGTGAAAGAAAGGGTGAGCTCAACTAGCCCAGTAAGAAATATTATGACTAAGATAATGCAGAATAAATTATCATTAGCCTTCAACAATGTTAAACTGATAAAATATAATAGACATCAAGTTTAACTGCAGCGGAATAAGCAATCCATTAAAAGAGTCAAGTAGAAAATAAACTCTACTATCTTTTATGATTTAAAAGGTTTTTCAACACTGTTATCGCTGGGACTCAGCTTAATAAAATAATCCACATCATCGAATCACCCCTGCACTACGGCCAAGGATATTCGTGTATTCATTAATGGTCATGATCATGCCAACAACTGTCCATCAATGCACTACGGGCCAATGAGGACTTTTACCACATCATTTGTAACATTACGGTCATGATTATACCGAATAATCCTTGGTCATAATCATACCAAGTCCATCTATGCACTACAGGCCACAGATAACTTTTAACATTTTATAAACATGAGGATGATGACAATGATATAAGAATTCAATAAAACAAGTTCAATAATTAATTTATCCAAGAATTAACAACGTCCAAATTGTCAACATGATACTCCTTTGTGGAGTAAAATTTAAGAATGCTTAGAAGAATATTTTCATGAAAAGATACTGGATGAAACGCAATTATCAAGGATATTTCACAAATTTCATGGAGTATAGAAGTCAAAACTTAACCAACTGAGTACAATAAAGAATGGAATAACAAAAGAAATCACCATGCATGCGATAGACCGCACAGACAGGTTATTCCAACAGAATAATAAATAATGGAACCAGGTCCGGCGTAAACGCACAGACAGGATATTCCAACAGAATAATAAATAATGGAACCAGGTCCGGCGTAAACGCACAGACAGGATATTCCAACAGAATAATAAATAATGGAACCAGGTCCGGTGTAAAACACACAGACAGGATGTTCCAACAGAATAATAACAAGACGGAACCAGGTCTGGTGTAAAACACACAGACAGGATGTTCCAACAGAATAATAATAAAAACGGAACCAGGTCCGGTGTAAAACACACAGACAGGATGTTCCAACAGAATAATAATAAAGACGGAACCAGGTCCGGTGTAAAATACACAGACAGGATGTTCCAACAGAATAATAGAAGAATGTCACCAAGTATAGGGTAGACCGCGTATACAGGTTATTCCAACAGAATAATAAGAAATGAAATAACAACAGTTCTCTTCATAAATAAGAAAGAATAACACCCCTTACCGTTTTAAAGAAGAGCTGAAATAAGGAAGTAGTTAAGTAGTAGAATACTCTTCTTCTCTCTCTCTATAGTTTCTCTCTCTAGAGTTCAGTGAATTCGTAAGAAATAATGAAGGAATGAGCTGCTATTTATAGAAAAATAGAATGCATAGTAACTAATCCATGAACGGTCCCGATTGATTACTTTAATCTGACGGTTCATATTTAAAGAAAAATCTTTTAAATAAAATATAATATATTCTATTTATAGAATAACTTTAATAAAGTATTCTGTTTTATATAAAAAGATGTTTCTGTTTTATTACGTTAATAATACGAATAAAACAAAACGTCATTATCGCTAAATAATTCATATTATTAACTGACAATAATTGAATCAAACTGAGTGACTTCTCACATAAGCATTAATAATCAATACCGTGTGCTACTATGCAACCACACGTATTACTGTACTTTTACTACCGAGTAGTTCAACAGTAACAATGGTAAAACTTCCGCCGTTATTTTTAATAAAATATTTTTGTCGTTTTCTCAATCCGACAATAATTCCGTTGTGGGGTCCACCAATGATTGTGTCGTTGTACGAATATTCCCTGTTAAAACGAATATTCCCCGACCAATCGAATATTATATAACAACTTGCGTACTTTGTAAAATTTATAAATATTACCCACAACTATAACATTATATCAAATTAACTTCATAATATTCAAAAATGATATTTATAGAAAATTCATCTTTATTGATAAAAGTTGGGGTCTTACAACCTCCCCTACTTATGAAATTTCGCCATCGAAATTAGGGTACGTACCTGGTATGTCGAAGAGGTAAGGATACCTTGATTTCATTTTAGATTCTAACTCTCAAGTCATTTCCTCAACATCGTGGTTTCTCCACAAAACTTTGACTTGAGGTATAACCTTGGAGCGTAGAATATGTTCATTCTTATCCAAAATTTGAACAAGAACTTCTTCATACGTCAAATCCTCCGCTATTTCGTCCGGTTCTAACTCAATAATGTGGTTCGGGTCTTCCACATATTTGCGTAACATGGATATGTGAAAAACATTATGAACACGAGACATACTTGGCGGTAAAGCGAGTCTATAAGCAACAGTTCCTACTCAATCGAGGATTAAAAATAGACCGATGAATCGAGGATTGAGCTTTCCTCTTTTTCCAAATCTCGTAACTCCTTTCCATGGAGCAACACGTAAGAACACATGATCTCCTACATCAAATTCCACGTCCTTTCGATGAAGATCAGCATAACTCTTTTGTCGATCTTGTGAGGTTTTTATACGTTGTCGGATCGTTTGAATCTTTTCTGTAGTCATACGTACCAACTCCGGTCCCAACAACGTTGCTTCACCCACCTCATCCCAGCATACTGGAGAACGATATTTTCTTCCATACAATGCTTCGAATGGAGCCATGCCAATACTTGCTTGATAACTGTTGTTGTAGGAAAACTCCACCAATGGTAAGAACTTGTCCCAACTTCCCTTGAAGTCAAAGACACAGAGTCTTAATAGATCTTCAAGAGTTTGAATAGTCCTCTCTGATTGTCCGTCCGTCTGAGGATGATATGCTGAACTAAATCGTAACTCCGTGTCTATAGCTTTTTGTAAACTAACCCAAAATCGTGAAGTGAATCTTGGGTCTCGGTCAGAAACTATGGATACTGGCATACCATGCAGTCTTACAATCTCGTTTATATACATACGAGCAAGACGTTCAAGTGTATAAATTTCTCGTATCGGTAAGAAATGAGCAGACTTGGTCAATCTATCAACAATGACCCAAATTGCATCAATACCTTGAGAAACCCTAGAAAGACCGGTAACAACAATCCATGGTAATGTGCTCCCACTTCCATTCTGGAATTTCAAGTGGTTGCAATGGAGCTTTTGGTACTTGATGCTCCGCTTTGACTCGTTGACAAGTTAGACAGCTTGAGATAAACAGCACTATCTCTCTCTTCATATTGCTCCACCAAAATGTATGACGAAGATCATGATACATTTTGGTACTTCCAGGATGGATTACAAACGGTGTGTTGTGCGCCTCCATCATGATTTCATACTTTAAGTCAGAGTTGTTAGGAACACAAAGTCTGGAGTTGACTCGAAGTATTCCTTCTTCATCGATTTTTGCTTCTGGCATAGCACCTTCTTGCACTTTCTTCCTCATACGCATCAGCTCCAGGTCTGTAGCTTGAGCAGCTTTAACTTTATCGATTAAAGTCGGTTCTACTCGTATATTTGCCATCATCACATGGGTCCCTGGAGTCTTTAACTCTATCTCCATCCTTTGCAAGTCACACAAAATGGGCCTTTGTGTTGATAATGTTGCACTCGTACTTGCATATGATCTTCTACTCAATGCGTCAGCTACCACGTTCGCTTTTCCAGGATGGTATTGAATGGTATGATCATAATCTTTCAACAGTTCAAGCCAACGTCGTTGTCGCATGTTGAGTTCCTTTTGAGTGAAGAAATATTTAAGGCTTTTATGATCCGTAAAGATCTCCACCTTCTCCCCATACAAGTAATGCCTCCAAATTTTAAGTGCAAAGACAACAGCTGCCAACTCTAGATCATGAGTAGGATAATTCCTCTCATATTCTTTGAGTTGTCTTGATGCATAGGCTATGACTTTTCCATGTTGCATGAGAACGCATCCCAACCCTTTGCTCGAAGCATCACTGTAGATGACAAATCCCTCCGAGCCAGATGGTATTGTTAGAACAGGTGCTGAAATGAGTCTCCTCTTGAGTTCTTGAAAACTCTGCTCACATTCTTCGCTCCAACCGAACTTTGTATCTTTCCGAGTCAGCTGAGTTAATGGAGTAGCGATTCGAGAAAATCCTTCCACGAATCTCCGATAATAACCAGCTAAACCAAGAAAGCTACGTACTTCGGTCACTGATTTAGGTTGCTCCCAGCTTTGAATAGCTTCAATCTTTGCCGGGTCAACCGATATTCCACGACTTGATACTACGTGCCCAAGAAATGCTACCTCCTCCAACCAGAACTCGCATTTCTTCAACTTGGCATAAAGCTTGTATTCACGAAGCTTTTGGAGTACCAGCCTCAAGTGTTGCTCATGATCTTCACGACTTTTGGAATAAATAAGGATGTCATCAATAAAGACGACCACAAAGTGATCCAAATATTCCTTGAATACCCGGTTCATCATATCCATGAAGGCAGCAGGAGCATTAGTCAATCCAAAGGACATGACTAGGAATTCATAATGCCCGTACCGAGTTCTAAAAGCCGTCTTTGGAATATCCTCAGTTCTAACCTTCAGCTGATGATATCCAGAACGAAGATCGATCTTTGAAAAGAATTGTGCTCCTTGCAACTGGTCAAACAGGTCATCAATACGTGGCAATGGGTACCTGTTTTTGATGGTGACATGATTCAACTCCCGATAATCAATACAAAGTCGCATACTTCCATCTTTCTTCTTCACGAATAGAACAGGAGCACCCCAAGGAGAAGTACTAGGACGAATAAAGCCAATGTCTAACAATTCCTGCAGTTGGATCTTTAACTCCTGAAGTTCAATAGGAGCCATTCGATATGGGGCTTTGGAAATGGGTTTTGTACCGGGTTCAAGGTCGATACAAAATTCAATTTCACGCTCTGGGGGTAGGCCAGGAAGTTCTTCAGGGAATACGTCAGGGAATTTATTAACAATAGAAATATCATTCAAAACTGACGTATTTTTGTTTAGATCCGTGACATGAGCTAAGAAAGCTTGACATCCATTTTTTAATAAACGAATAGCTTTATGGCTTGAGATGACAGCGATTGATTTTAATGGTTTGGTTGCTTGAATTCGCATAATAGGTCGATTAGGAATATGAAAGCTAACAACCTTACGAAAACAATCAATTTTTGCATGATGAGTAGTTAACCAATCAATCCCTAGAATCACGTCAAATGCAAGTATTTTTAATGAAATAAGATCGACAGGTAATGTGTGGGTACCAACTTGAACCAAACAAGACTTATAAACCGTGGATGTAATGAAGGTTTCTCCTAATGGAGTTTCAACAGATAAGTCAAAGTCTAATTTCTCCGGAATCAAATTTAATCGATGAGCGCAAGTAGGAGAAATAAAAGAATGGGTAGAACCGGTATCAAATAAAGTATAGACTTCGTTAGAGTTTATAATAAGCTTACCCGTGATGACCTCATTCGGGTTCCTTGCTTTTTGGGAGGTCACAACAAACGCTCTCCCTTGCACTACCGGTTTTGACTTTTCTGGGACGGCCTTTGGTGTCTCCATCTTGGCTGAACTTATTTTTGGTAAACGACAAAATCGAGCTAAATGACCTTCTCTTCCACAATTATAACATGCTTTAGACGGCATCGCGCAGTTTGGACTGATGTGCCCCTCCCCTCCGCATTTGAAACATATGATAGGTGGTCGTTCTCCTTCCTTAACAACGGGTGTTGGTGCTGACGTCTTTCCATCATTGTTGAATCTCCTCTTCTTGAAATGACCATTCTTATTGTTTTGGCCCTGATTACCACCGAAGTGGTTACCATTTCTGGCCTGTTGATTCCCTCCACGCTTGTTGTCACCGCTTCGATGACTGCTCTCACTGGTATTATCATTTTATCGACTGCTCTCTTTTGGTTGCGTTGACTCGTTATCGCGCTCCACTAACTGAGCCCTATTCACAACATCTGAATACAAACACAGTTTATGAGAAATAAGATGTTGACGTATCTCAGGTTTCAAACCTCGCAAAAACATTCGCGTCATTCGCTCTTTATTATCCACCAAGTGGGACGCAAACCGGGATAACTCAGCAAATTTAGCCTCATACTGCGACACGGTCATATTATTCTGCTCCAATTTGATGAACTCCACCTCCTTCATGTGACGAACACTTTCGGGAAAGTATTTGTCATTGAACAGCTCTTGGAACTTCTCCCAAGACATCTTCAGTGCGGCAGGTTGAGTACACTTAATCGATTCCCACCAGTAATCTGCCTCTCCTCGCAACATAAAGGCGGCAAAGGGAACCTTTTGCTCTTCAGAGCATCCCAAGACATCAAATATCTTGGTAATCTGCTTTATCCATGTTTTCGCTATAAGTGGTTTTGGCTCTCCCTTAAACTCTGGTGGTCCCAGCTCCTTGAACGGCTTAGCGGTGACCGTCCGAGAGTTTTCAGTGTTTCCACCTATATTTTGGACAGGAGCCGCTCTCGCCTGCTGTTGCATGAACTGCATAAAGTTTCTGAACATTCCATCATTCATCATCTGGTCAGTGTTGTTGTTTGCATGAGGATTGTCACCTTCCTGATGCACATTATCCTGATTATTGATATGTGGTGAATCAACAGTCGCCTGTGCTCCATTGCTATTCTCAAATTCTCAGATGCCATTTTCAGATACTGCCACAAAATAAAAGTTAATTGATATGTCATATATTATCCTTATATTATGACCGACCAATTAAATACCATGCAAATAAACTTAGGTAGGTCATACTAGCGAAGGAATTCCCCGTCTCTCCCCTCCTAGTTCTATTCTCACATCTTAGCCAGGGATCATATCCCTAAGCTCTGATACCAACTGTGACGCCCCCAAAATTAGGTATACATCACCCATCTTGGGTCGTCAGATACAAAGTACAGAATATAAATACAACTTACTAATACAACTGTCGTGTACAATACGACAAAACATAAACTGTGAGTTTGAATACAAATATTATCTTCTAGAGAGTATTCATACTCAAAAGGAGTCCTCATTACATTTATTAACACACTATTACATAGAATAGTGAGGACTACTAACTAATACTATCATTCGAACCATCACTCCGTTCCCCGACTTGCCCCAGCTACGTTCTCATTTCCTGAAGAGAACAGTGAAAGAAAGGGTGAGCTCAACTAGCCCAGTAAGAAATATTATGACTAAGATAATGCAGAATAAATTATCATTAGCCTTCAACAATGTTAAACTGATAAAATATAATAGACATCAAGTTTAACTGCAGCGGAACAAGCAATCCATTAAAAGAGTCAAGTAGAAAATAAACTCTACTATCTTTTATGATTTAAAAGGTTTTTCAACACTGTTATCGCTGGGACTCAGCTTAATAAAATAATCCACATCATCGAATCACCCCTGCACTACGGCCAAGGATATTCGTGTATTCATGCACTACGGCCATATTTGTGTATTCAATGGTCATGATCATGCCAACAACTGTCCATCAATGCACTACGGGCCAATGAGGACTTTTACCACATCATTTGTAACATTACGGTCATGATTATACCGAATAATCCCTGGTCATAATCATACCAAGTCCATCTATGCACTACAGGCCACAGATGACTTTCAACATTTTATAAACATGAGGATGATGACAATGATATAAGAATTCAATAAAACAAGTTCAAGAATTAATTTATCCAAGAATTAACAACGTCCAAATTGTCAACATGATACTGCTTTGTGGAGTAAAATTCAAGAATGCTTAGAAGAATATTTTCATGAAAAGATACTGGATGAAACGCAATTATCAAGGATATTTCACAAATTTCATGGAGTATAGAAGTCAAAACTTAACCAACTGAGTACAATAAAGAATGGAATAACAAAAGAAATCACCATGCATGCGATAGACCGTACAGACAGGTTATTCCAACAGAATAATAAATAATGGAACCAGGTCCGGCGTAAACGCACAGACAGGATATTCCAACAGAATAATAAATAATGGAACCAGGTCCGGCGTAAACGCACAGACAGGATATTCCAACAGAATAATAAATAATGGAACCAGGTCCGGTGTAAAACACACAGACAGGATGTTCCAACAGAATAATAACAAGACGGAACCAGGTCTGGTGTAAAGCACACAGACAGGATGTTCCAACAGAATAATAATAAAAACGGAACCAGGTCCGGTGTAAAACACACAGACAGGATGTTCCAACAGAATAATAATAATGACGGAACTAGGTCAGGTGTAAAACACACAGACATGATGTTCCAACAGAATAATCGAAGAATGTCACCAAGTATAGGGTAGACCGCGTATACAGGTTATTCCAACAGAATAATAAGAAATGGAATAACAACAGTTCTCTTCATGAATAAGAAAGAATAACACCCCTTACCGTTTTAAAGAAGAGCTGAAATAAGGAAGTAGTTAAGTAGTAGAATACTCTTCTTCTCTCTCTCTCTATAGTTTCTCTCTCTAGAGTTCAGTGAATTCGTAAGAAATAATGAAGGAATGAGCTGCTATTTATAGAAAAATAGAATGCATAGTAACTAATCCATGAACGGTCCCGATTGATTACTTTAATCTGACGGTTCATATTTAAAGAAAAATCTTTTAAATAAAATATAATATATTCTATTTATAGAATAACTTTAATAAAGTATTCTGTTTTATATAAAAAGATGTTTCTGTTTTATTACGTTAATAATACGAATAAAACAAAACGTCATTATCGCTAAATAATTCATATTATTAACTGACAATAATTGAATCAAACTGAGTGACTTCTCACATAAGCATTAATAATCAATACCGTGTGCTACTATGCAACCACACGTATTACTGTACTTTTACTACCGAGTAGTTCAACAGTAACAATGGTAAAACTTTCGCCGTTATTTTTAATAAAATATTTTTGTCATTTTCTCAATCCGACAATAATTCCGTTGTGGGGTCCACCAATGATTGTGCCGTTGTACGAATATTTCCTGTTAAAACGAATATTCCCCGACCAATCGAATATTATATAACAACTTGCGTACTTTACAAAATTTATAAATATTACCCACAACTATAACATTATATCAAATTAACTTCATAATATTCAAAAATGATATTTATAGAAAATTCATCTTTATTGATAAAAGTTGGGGTCTTACACCATGCCTCTAGGTTATGGTAGATATTATATGGTCACAGAATTATCCTTGGTTGACTCAATAGACCCTAAAAAAACGAGAAATTTACTATCATATTCTTCCCAATGATGAGTCTTCTCTTGACATATCATTATCTCCACTGTCTCTAATTAAAAATTGTACTTCAAGCAAACACCAAAATTATATAGGTAGTGCTCGTAAAGATACTCAGCAAGTGGATGAGCACAACCTTGTCTTATGATGACACGAGTTTGTATGTCATTAGACATCTTGTATGATAGTGACAAAATACCCTTCCAACATTGGGTTCGCCTCACCCTATTTTATTCACCAAATATAGCTACTAAATGATGACCACCGTTCTATTCCCTTGCTACCCCCGCTCGACCCAGCTACACTCTTATTACCTGAAAGGAATTGTGAAACAGAAGGGTGAGCACAACTAGCCCAGTAAAGAATATCATGACTAAAGATAAATAAATTATCAATAGTCTTCATCAGTAATAAATCAAAGATTTAGAACATATGGTAGATGATAAAAATTTTCAACCATAGTTGCAGCGGAACGTGCAATCCATTAGAAGAGTCAAATAGACCATAAAGTCTACTATCTTCTTCATGTTAAAAATCCACCAACAATATTTTATCCCTGTAACATCAATCAACAATTCTGGTCCACAATCATATGAATAACTTATAATCATAATTGTAGTTCTAAATTCCTCTTCTCATCCAGGACGAAGATAATTTTCATCACTTATCTGTACCTGAAACATCAAAGATCATGGTTACACCAAATCACAGTTCATGTTCATAATCATACTAATAACTTCATCTTTGCACTACGGCCAAAGATATTCGTCACCAGTTCATCTTTGCACTACTGGCCAAAGATATTCAACATTAGGTCATATTTACACTACGGGCCAAAGATATTCATCAACAATTCATCTTTTCACTACAGGTCAAAGATATTCCTCAACATTTCATATTTGCATTACAGGCCAAATATATTCATCAACAGTTCATATTTGCACTACAGACCAAATATATTCATCAACAGTTCATATTTGCACTACAGACCAAATATATTAATATCTCAAAGAAATATATAATCATTTCAGAATTTATATAAATAATAATTATAACCATGTTGATCATTTCACCTTTGCACTTAAGCTAAATATATTCAATTATAAATTCAATGGTCATGATCAAACCAGTCAACAATTCAACTTTGCACTACTGGCCAAAGGAAACCCATAGTCATGATCATACCAAAAATCTACCCATCTTTACACTCAAGTCAAAGAGAAATATCATCATTAGGGTTATAAAAATGTTATAAATGATAATAAAATCAATATAATCAACATATAGATTTAATCTCAAAAGTAATATTCATAAATCAACTATAATTTGGTCAGAAAAAAGAAACCAATTTTGTCGTGAATAGTAATTCGTGAATAGTAACTCGTGAATAGTAACTCGACATGAAAAAGGTAGAAATTCTACAATAAAATTCATACCAATATTTCGGTATAATGATATTGAAAGAATACTATTTTTTAAGCTTATAAACAATTTATTTTAATTATTTACACTTTACTAAATAATGCATTTAATTATCCTAAAATGCCAAACTCATAAGATTTCAATACCAATAACCAAAATCCTCATCAAAAATCTGCATATACCTCATATAGGATTCTCAAGCCATAAAATCCTATTTTCCAATTTTCTTACTTCACATAACATATTTAATTCATTTACTCATAACTAGTCTATTTTCATGAAAAATACCAAATCAACTCCAAAAATATTTCTTTTCTGGGATTTAGCAGAATATAGTCCCATATTTAACATATATTTTTCTCAGAATTTTTAAAACTCATTTACTATTTTTCATATGGCCAAAACAGCCGAATATTTTGACATTTATCATAAATTATAATTTTATCCAAAAATTCCGAAATTCACAGAGTACACTGATATTATATAGATATACTTCTAATAAAAATTTCATCAATTTTGGAGTTAACCACAAGGAGTTATAAGCGGTTACTTTTGAAATAGTCTTTTCTCGTAAAATTCATAACTCTTAATCTATACATCCAAAAATCACCATTTTTGGACACAATCAATAAAATTCATCAAAATATCATTTTAAATTTTTTCAGAATTTTTTGAAGGTCAGAAGATTTACGAACTGAAAAACATAATAACCCTTAAAATCACCTCAAAAGAGCAGTACTTCTGACTTGAATATCGGATATAACGCTGAGCAACACTCAAGATATCTAAATACTCATAAAAATATGCTTGATAATATAGAGAGAAAGAAAACTTGTTTCTGATGTGATTTTTAATTCTAACATAAGCACCTATTTATAGAAAAATGCTAAAACGCCAAAGGAGACTAAAATAATAAAATATATTTATTATTATTCAAAATTTCTACGCATGCCTCTGGAAAATTCTCACCCACCAGCCAACTTTGAACTAATTTTCAGCAGCCCACATGTTGATAACCAAGTGGGTCCCACCCATAAATTAATAAAAGTCATTTTATTTTTTGAAACTTCAATAATTCATAGAAAATAACCCTTTTATCAGAAAATTCGAATCTCGCGATTTTTTATAGGAAATTCAATTCTCTACAACATTGCAGAAGAAAGTTAATATTTTCCTCATCATATAAATTAATAATTAATTATTCACAAATAATATTACAGAATCACAGTACTGGCAACCAGGCCGTTCCCAGGAAAGAGGGGGCTTTCCAATAAGGATATCTCCTTATTGGCGCGTAATTAGATGACCAAACCTCTCCTTAGACAGAACTTTCTAGACATTACCAATAATGCTATCTAATAATATTATTCAAATAATATGAATTATTGATCTGATAATGGAGATGATGTACAACAACAATTATTGAAATAATAATAATATAAAATATCAACGCATCAATTATTGAATCAATAAAATAAAATATTGAACAGTAATTACTGTGACAATTATTCAGTAGTGCCTTCTTACGTAAGAATCAATAATTTCAAAAATACTGTGCAATACCGTGTGCTACTGTGTAATAACGCGTATTACTGTATTTTAACCACCGGATATTCCAACTGTGTTAACGGTAACAACTACGCCGTTAATTATAAAAACTCAATTTTGTCGTTATCTTCATCCGACCGTTTTCCATTATGGGACCCACAAATAGCTGCGCCGTCGTACGAATAATTTCCGATAGAAAGAATATTCCACGACCAACGAATATTCTCCGACAACAATGATTATTTTATAACCACTTGTTTATTTTGAAAAATTTTCACATTTCACCCATAACTTTAACTTTTTATCAATTTAACCATTTACTGAATTGTAATTTTAAGAAAAATTGAATACTTTTATTTCATAAAATTCGGGGTCTTACAATTTTAGGCGATTTTGATATGCTTGTAAATTAAGGGTAATATAAATTGCAAAGGTTAATATAGTTATTTAGCAAAAAAAAAAAGAGAAGGGTAATATATATTGATTGCAAATAGGTCTCTGAGCAGTGTACAACATGTTTTTGTACGGTGAGCAAGAGACGCAATTCACGTACTTGAGCGAATAACAATAAGTGATACTATAGACACAAACTATTCTATAAATATATTATAAACTGCTGATGTGACCTACTCTACCTCAGTATATTGATCAACAAATTGCTTCAATGTAGTCTTCGGTCCCGCATAATATACTGAGGTGGAGTATGATACATCAGTAATTTATAAAATATTTGCAGAATAGTTTGTGTCTCTAGCATTATTCAATAACAATTGAATCACGTGATATTATAGTCATTTTAAAAAAAAGTTGAGGTTAATTTTGTCGTAGAATTTTTTTGTTTCAAATAGTGGAATTATAATACCTAGTTGAACATGGTTTTAAATAATCTCTCATATTAAGCTATTTTATAATACTTAGATTAATAGTCTCAAATTCAAATTAAAAAACAAATAACATATTTGGGATTAATAATTCTATCCTAAGTATAATCATTGCAAACAAATTACATAGCCTTAGTGTATTGTTTAAAGATAAGGTTTCGTTGTTTCAAAAAAAATGTATATTTAAATTTCTTTTTTTAAAAATAGTAAAAGTTGATAATTTCATTTATCATATATATATCAAATTAAATAGATAATAAAGAAAAAAATAAAAAAAGTTGAAACATTATCTAACTTAGTAACATCCATTTTGGTAGCAAAAAATGAGAAAAAAAGAAAGAATATTAGTGTTAACGCCAAGATCTTCTGCCACGTCCCAATCACGTAAGACGTTTTGATTCTGCACAGTTCAACAAGTCAACACCAAAAGCTTGACGGCCTGACCGTCGGGGGATAACTTCGGCGTGAGAGTCAGTACAGGCGATCACAAGGTTAACAATGGAGGAAAAATATCTAGTGTCTAGAGAGAGATAATAATTTGGTTAAGTGTTGTTCTTACCTTTAGATTGTGTGTGATCCTTGCCTTATACTCCAAAGTCCGATTTGTCCTGTATGCAATTGACTTCCATGGACCCACAGCCTTTAGCCGACTAAGCCCTGTCCAATCCTCATTAATTACAATACAGAGATGACAGTCAAAGTTTATCCCCATAATCATCACCGGTCAAGCCCAAGTGGAACCATACTCTTCCACTAATTCGGCCCACAATCTGGCCCAATACTCCATAGACCTCAAATAAAGATGTTATCCACCCAATGGGTCGGCCCAATGAACTGGCCCAATACTTCCAAGACCCAACCCAACATGTCTAAAATATTATGGCCCAACATTGCCCCCAGTCTTTTATTAAACAGGATGTTTAATGAAAGAGTATATATGGCACTGGTAATGGATAAAAGAAATCATGATAAGGTTGATCAAGAGCTCAAAAATGTAACTCACCAAGGCCCAACTGATACAGCCCAAATAACAACATAAACAAAAATCGGAAGCCCAACCGAGCAGTCCAATCCGGTTAACACTAAAACCAAAGCCGTACGCCACCCTTCCAAATTCTCATCACTGCTGGCATTAAATGAGCCGCCCTTGATCCTCGTGAAACGTTGAAGAGACTGCTAGTATAAAAATCGACTTGCCCCAACTTTGACAATTTTACCTGCCCATTTGAATTTTAGACATCTCCCGCCTTCCTTATTCTCCAGATTTCTCTTTCCTCCTGCAAATCAACATCCATGGCCTTTCAAAATTCCGGCGAAAAGGCTCCCCTTTCTGTGACTCCCATCGACTCCCTTCCTCCAAGCCCCATCAAAGGAGCTTCATAAACAAACCCCAAATCTGCTGTTACTCCTAGCAAGAAAACCCCACCAACTCCTTCAAAATTCTTCAAGAGGGAAGAGTACTTCATATATGCCAATACTCCTTCTACCGTTATTGAAATCAAGTTGCGACATCCAAACTCGATACCAGATTCCAGATTCCCATCTGGTAAGAGCTCCAGCTCCCTACGAACGAATGTACCAACGACCCGAAGGCTGGATCGCCATGCCATTGGCCCTTCTCGAGAAGGGAGTTTGCCTACCTCTGCATGCCTTCGTCATCACTCTATTAGGGTTCGTAGGCGTGGGATTCTCCCAGTTGGTGCCGAATTCCTATATCCACATTCTGGCATTTATCGCCTTCTGCCAAGAGCAAGGGATTCCCCCTGCTGTCGACTTCTTCTTCTCCCTGTTCACAGTCGACAAATCTCAGGAACGAGGCTTTAAGATGTTGAGCAAACAATCCCCCAAACCTAATGCCAAGTTCGATAAGCGACCTCTGATGGATACTTCCTCAAACAACGAGGAATGGCATAAGGAATGGTTCTTCGTCAAAGGACCCGAAATTTCATCCATTCCAGACTGGACCACTTCTGAACGTACCTCTGCAGACTTCGAAAACATTTCCAAAGAACGTGTGATAGAGATGGTGAGTCTTCTGGAGAAAATTCCTATGAAGGAATGGAGTTCCGGACTTCTGAGCAAGCAAGCATGGTTATACGACCATAAATGTAAGTCCCGAACCCAATTTTTTGTATAACTCCCAATTTCCATCAGTAACTTATTCTGAATAATTGTTCCTCATCTTTCGCAGTGTCTCTGATCAAACCGACGTCAACCGACCGAAGGGATCTAGAAAAATTCCTCTCGGGTACATCTTCGCCGATGGCTACTAAAATCACGGTTGCCGAGCCCTCAGCTTCCGAAGCTTAGGCCACTGAACCAACTCCCCCTGAAGGGATAAACCAACCTCACCGAAAAAAGCGAGCTGGCCAAAAACCCAAACACACCGTCACACAAACTAACAACAAGTGCCTCCTCAATATGCCCCATGACGAACGAATCCGAATCCTTCGTGCCAAAAAGAGGAAAATTCAGATAACTTCTCCAGCAACCGAAGAACCACAAGTGCCTTCCACAGAAGCTGTGTGAAACCCCAGAATTTATGAATAAATATTTAATTTTTCTCGAAATAAATTTTTTTATATTATGGTGTGGATTTAATATAATAGTTATGGGTAGTATTTATAAATTTTGTAAAGTATCCAAGTAGTCATATAATATTCGATTGGTCGGAGAATATTCGTTTTAACAGGGAATATTCGTACAACGACACAATCATTGGTGGACCCCACAACAGAATTATTGTCAGATTGAGAAAACGACAAAAATATTTTATTAAAAATAACGGCGAAAGTTTTACCATTGTTACTGTTGAACTACTCGGTAGTAAAAGTACAGTAATACGTGTGGTTGCATAGTAGCACACGGTATTGATTATTAATGCTTATGTGAGAAGTCACTCAGTTTGATTCAATTATTGTCAGTTAATAATATGAATTATTTAGCGATAATGACGTTTTGTTTTATTCGTATTATTAACGTAATAAAACAGAAACATCTTTTTATATAAAACATAATACTTTATTAAAGTTATTCTATAAATAGAATATATTATATTTTATTTAAAAGATTTTTCTTTAAATATGGACCGTCAGATTAAAGTAATCAATCTGGACCGTTCACAGATTAGTTACTATGCATTCTATTTTTCTATAAATAGCAGCTCATTCCTTCATTATTTCTTACGAATTCACTGAACTCTAGAGAGAGAAACTATAGAGAGAGAGAAGAAGAGTATTCTGCTACTTAACTACTTCCTTATTTCAGCTCTTCTTTAAAACGGTAAGGGGTATTATTCTTTCTTATTCATGAAGAGAACTGTTGTTATTCTATTTCTTATTATTCTGTTGGAATAACCTGTATACGCGGATATACCCTATACTTGGTGACATTCTTCTATTATTCTGTTGGAACATCCTGTCTGTGTGTTTTACACTGGACCTGGTTCCGTTTTTATTATTATTCTGTTGGAACATCCTGTCTGTGTGTTTTACACCAGACCTGGTTCCGTTTTTATTATTATTCTGTTGGAACATCCTATCTGTGTGTTTTACATCGAACCTGGTTCCGTCTTGTTATTATTCTGTCGGAATATCCTGTCTGTGCGTTTACGCCGGACCTGGTTCCATTATTTATTATTCTGTCAGAATATCCTGTCTGTGCGTTTACGCCGGACCTGGTTCCATTATTTATTATTCTGTTGGAATAACCTGTCTGTGCGGTCTATCTCATGCATGGTGATTTCTTTTGTTATTCCATTCTTTATTGTACTCAGTTGGTTAAGTTTTGACTTCTATACTCCATGAAATTTGTGGAATATCCTTGATAATTACGTTTCATCCAGTATCTTTTCATGAAAATATTCTTCTAAGTATTCTTGAATTTTACTCCACAAAGCAATATCATGTTGACAATTTGGACATTGTTAATTCTTGGATAAATTAATTCTTGAACTTGTTTTATTGAATTCTTATATCATTGTCATCATCCTCATGTTTATAAAATGTTGAAAGTCATCTGTGGCCTGTAGTGCATAGATGGACTTGGTATGATTATGACCAGGGATTATTCTGTATAATCATGACCGTAATGTTACAAATGATGTGGTAAAAGTCCTCATTGGCCCGTAGTGCGTTGATGGACAGTTGTTGGCATAATCATGACCATTAATGAATATACGAATATCCTTGGCCGTAGTGCAGGGGTGATTCGATGATGTGAATTATTTTATTAAGCTGAGTCTCAGCGATCACAGTATTGGAAAATCTTTTAAATCATAAAAGATAGTAGAGTTTATTTTCTACTTGACTCTTTTAATGGATTGCTTGTTCCGCTGCAGTTAAACTTGATGTCTATTATATTTTATCAGTTTAACATTGTTGAAGGCTAATTATAATTTATTCTGCATTATCTTAGTCATAATATTTCTTACTGGGCTAGTTGAGCTCACCCTTTCTTTCACTGTTCTCTTCAGGAAATGAGAACGTAGCTGGGGCAAGTCGGGGAACGGAGTGATGGTCCGAATGATAGTATTAGTTAGTAGTCCTCACTATTCTATGTAATGGTGTGTTAATAAATGTAATGAGGACTCCTTTTGAGTATGAATACTTTCTAGAAGATAATATTTGTATTCAAACTCACAGTTTATGTTTTGTCGTATTGTACACGACAGTTGTATTAGTAAGTTGTATTTGTATTCTGTACCATGTAAGTGGCGACCCAAGATGGGTGACGTATACCTAATTTTGGGGGCGTCACAGTTGGTATCAGAGCTTAGGGATATGATCCCTGGCTAAGATGTGAGAATAGAACTAGGAGGGGAGAGACGGAAAATTCCTTCGCTAGTATGACCTACCTAAGTTTATTTGGTATTTAATTGGTCGGTCAAAGTATATGGATAATATGTTATATGGTAATTAACCCTTGTTTTGTTGCAGTATTTACAAATGGCATCCAAAAATGTTGAGATAATCAATGAAGCACATGAGACCATTGAATCACCAACGATCAATGCTCAGCGTAATGTGCAACCAAAGGACAATAATCCTCATGAAAATAATAACACCGATGAAATGGTGAATGATGGGATGGTCAGAGACTTTATGCAATTCATGCAACAACAAAATAACTCTCGGACGGTCACCGCTAAGCAGTTCAAGGAGCAATTCATGCAACAACGGGCGAGAGCGGCTCCTATCCAAAATGAAGGAGGAAACAATGACAACCCACGGTTGGTCACCGCTAAGCAATTCAAGGAGCTAGGACCACCGGAGTTTTTGGGAAAGCCAGAACCACTTAAGGCGGAGACGTGGTTAAAGCAGATCACCAAGATATTTGATGTCTTGAGATGCTCTGAGGAGCAAAAGGTTCCCTTTGCCACTTTTATGTTGCGTGAAGAGGCAGATTACTGGTGGAAATCTGTAAAACGTACCCAGCCTAACGCACTCAAGATGTCTTGGGAGAAGTTCCAAGAACTGTTCAATGACAAGTACTTTCCCGAAAGTATTCGTCACATGAAGGAGGTGGAATTTATCAGGTTGGAGCAAAACAACATGACCATGTCGCAGTACGAAGCCAAGTTTGCCGAGTTGTCCCGATTTGCATCCCACTTGGTGGATAATGAAGAGAGAATGACGCGAATATTTTTAAGAGGTTTGAAACCGGAGATACGTCAATATCTTATTTCTCATAAACTGTGTTTGTATTCAGATGTTGTGAATAGGGCTTAGTTAGTGGAGCGCGATAACGAGTCAACGCAACCAAAAGAGAGCAGCCAGAAAAATGATAATACTGGTGATAACAGTCATCAAAGCGGTGACAATAAGTATGGAGGGAATCAACATGCCAGAAATGGTAACCACTTCAATGGTAATCATGGTCAAAACAATAAGAATGGACATTTCAAGAAGAGAAAATTCATCAATGATGGAAAGACGTCAGCACCAGCACCCGTTGTTAAGGAAGGAGAACGACCACCTATCATATGCTTCAAATACGGAGGGGAGGGACACATCAGTCCAAACTGCGCGATGCCATCCAAAGCATGCTATAATTGTGGAAGAGAAGGTCACTTAGCCCGATTTTGTCGTTCACCGAAGACAAGTTCAGATAGGATGGAGGCACCAAAGACCGTCCCAGAAAAGCCAAAGCCAGTAGTTTAAGAGAAAGCGTTTTTTTTTCGTGACGAGGAACCTGAATAAAATTATCACGGGTATGTTAGTCATAAACTCTTGCGAAGTCTATACCGTGTTAGATACCGGTTCAACTCACTCTTTTATTTCACCTAGTTGTGTTCAATGTTTAGACTTTGATATGTCTGTTTAAAGTCAGTTGGGAGAAATCTTCATTACCTCCACTATTTATAAATCTTGTTCAAATCAACACTTTCACGTTACTTGTCGATCTTATCTCTTTGAAAATACTTGCCTTTGATGTGATTTTTTGAAACGATTGGTTCACTACTTATCATGCTTCTCGTAAGGTTGTTAGCTTTCATACTCCTAACCACCCTGTTATGCGGATTCAAAGTAACCAAACCACTAAAGTCAATCATTGTCATATCAAGCCATAAATAAAGAGCCCCGATCCTTTCGTTGTTAACTTTCTTGTGTGGAATGTACCGAAGCCAGACTTTCGGTAGGGGACGTTGTGAATAACGGTGACAAGTTAATAGATATCAATGTGACGTGTTATCCAAGTCTTGGACGAGAGTCACAGTTTTGAATGATATTTCTATTGTTAATAAATTTCCTGACGTATTCTTGAAGACTTCTTAGCTTACCCCTAGAGCGTGAAATCGAATTTTGTATTGACCCCAGTACAAAACCCATTTCTTAAACCCTCAAATATTTATTCAACTAAAGCGAACGTAACATGCGCCAAAGACGTTGGCTCGAGCTGTTAAAGATTGTGATCATACCATACCATCGTAAAAAAAGCGAACGTGGTAGCTGATGCGTTGAGTAGAAGATCGTATGCGGTTACAAGTGCGAATATACGAACCCACGTGAAGATAACGAATATATGATTAGAATCGATTTTAATCGATAAAGTTAAAGCCGCTCAAGCTACATACTCAGAGCTGATAAATGTGAAGAAGAAGGTTCAAGAGGGCGTTATTCTAGAAGCAAGAATTGACAAAGAGAGGAAATCTCAACTCTCGATTTAATTGGCCCATTTGAAATCCTCGATGAAGTAGAAACTGTGGCCTTTAGACTCGTTTTACCGCCAAGTATGTTGCGTGTTCAGAACATTTTTTTTACGTATCGATGTTACGTAAATATGTGGACGACCCGAACCACATTATTAATTTAGAACCGGACGAGATAGCAAAAGATTTAACGTATGAGGAGATACGTGTTAACATCTTGGATAAGAAGGATCATATTCGATGCTTAAAGGTTATACCTCAAGAGTTAGAATTTGAAGTGAAGTCAAGGTATCCTCACATGTTCGGCATACCAAGTACGTACGTAAATTTCGAGGGCGAAATTCTATAAGGAGGGGAGATTGTGAAACCCCAGATTTTATGAATAAATATTTAATTTTTCTCGAAATAATTTTTTTTTATATTATGGTGTGGATTTAATATAATAGTTATGGGTAGTATTTATAAATTTTATAAAGTATCCAAGTAGTCATATAATATTCGATTGGTCGGAGAATATTCATTTTAACAGGGAATATTCGTACAACGACACAATCATTGGTGGACCCCACAACGGAATTATTGTCGGATTGAGAAAACGACAAAATTTTTTTATTAAAAATAACGGCGAAAGTTTTACCATTGTTACTGTTGAACTACTCGGTAGTAAAAGTACAGTAATACGTGTGGTTGCATAGTAGCACACGGTATTGATTATTAATGCTTATGTGAGAAGTCACTCAGTTTGATTCAATTATTGTCAGTTAATAATATGAATTATTTAGCGATAATGACGTTTTGTTTTATTCGTATTATTAACGTAATAAAATAGAAATATCTTTTTATATAAAACAGAATACTTTATTAAAGTTATTCTATAAATAGAATATATTATATTTTATTTAAAAGATTTTTCTTTAAATATGGACCGTCAGATTAAAGTAATCAATCTGGACCGTTCATGGATTAGTTACTATGCATTCTATTTTTCTATAAATAGCAGCTCATTCCTTCATTATTTCTTACGAATTCACTGAACTCTAGAGAGAGAAACTATAGAGAGAAACTATAGAGAGAGAGAAGAAGAGTATTCTGCTACTTAACTACTTCCTTATTTCAGCTCTTCTTTAAAACGGTAAGGGGTATTATTCTTTCTTATTCATGAAGAGAACTGTTGTTATTCTATTTCTTATTATTCTGTTGGAACAACCTGTATACGCGGATATACCCTATACTTGGTGACATTCTTCTATTATTCTGTTGGAACATCCTGTCTGTGTGTTTTACACTGGACCTGGTTCCGTTTTTATTATTATTCTGTTGGAACATCCTGTCTGTGTGTTTTACACCAGACCTGGTTCCGTTTTTATTATTATTCTGTTGGAACATCCTGTCTGTGTGTTTTACATCGGACCTGGTTCCGTCTTGTTATTATTCTGTCGGAATATCCTGTCTGTGCGTTTACGCCGGACCTGGTTCCATTATTTATTATTCTGTCAGAATATCCTGTCTGTGCGTTTACGCCGGACCTGGTTCCATTATTTATTATTCTGTTGGAATAACCTGTCTGTGCGGTCTATCGCATGCATGGTGATTTCTTTTGTTATTCCATTCTTTATTGTACTCAGTTGGTTAAGTTTTGACTTCTATACTCCATGAAATTTGTGGAATATCCTTGATAATTACGTTTCATCCAGTATCTTTTCATGAAAATATTCTTCTAAGTATTCTTGAATTTTACTCCACAAAGCAATATCATGTTGACAATTTGGACATTGTTAATTCTTGGATAAATTAATTCTTGAACTTGTTTTATTGAATTCTTATATCATTGTCATCATCCTCATGTTTATAAAATGTTGAAAGTCATCTGTGGCCTGTAGTGCATAGATGGACTTGGTATGATTATGACCAGGGATTATTCTGTATAATCATGACCGTAATGTTACAAATGATGTGATAAAAGTCCTCATTGGCCCGTAGTGCGTTGATGGACAGTTGTTGGCATAATCATGACCATTAATGAATATACGAATATCCTTGGCCGTAGTGCAGGGGTGATTCGATGATGTGAATTATTTTATTAAGCTGAGTCTCAGCGATCACAGTGTTGGAAAATCTTTTAAATCATAAAAGATAGTAGAGTTTATTTTCTACTTGACTCTTTTAATGGATTGCTTGTTCCGCTGCAGTTAAACTTGATGTCTATTATATTTTATCAGCTTAACATTGTTGAAGGCTAATTATAATTTATTCTGCATTATCTTAGTCATAATATTTCTTACTGGGCTAGTTGAGCTCACCCTTTCTTTCACTGTTCTCTTCAGGAAATGAGAACGTAGCTGGGGCAAGTCGGGGAACGGAGTGATGGTCCGAATGATAGTATTAGTTAGTAGTCCTCACTATTCTATGTAATGGTGTGTTAATAAATGTAATGAGGACTCCTTTTGAGTATGAATACTTTCTAGAAGATAATATTTGTATTCAAACTCACAGTTTATGTTTTGTCATATTGTACACGACAGTTGTATTAGTAAGTTGTATTTGTATTCTGTACCATGTAAGTGGCGACCCAAGATGGGTGACGTATACCTAATTTTGGGGGCGTCACAAGCTGATTCTCCACCGGACATCCCGGTTAAAATCATTGTTTCTGACGAAGGACCCCAAGAACAAGAAGAGCGCACACCCAAACCTGCTCGAAAAAGGAAACTAATCCCTTCGGAATCCAATCCCGAAGCCATGGGATCCTCCACTCTCTGGCCAGAATCCAATGAGAATTTCCTATTTCAACTCTACGACTCCTTCGTTCGTGAAACCGAAGACCACCGGTTCGGCAACAGCTCCATAATGGACCTGATCGAAGAGGGAATGAAATACCAAGCTAAAGTAAGCTATTATTTAACTTATCCACTTACATCTCGGTCCCACGATATGAACTGATTCCTTAACATTGATTATCTGCAGGCAACCGCTGTCTTCGGGCGCCTCCGTCCTAAATACAAAGAAGCGGAAGCCGAAGCCGAAGCTGAAGAGGATGCCGCTCGAAGAGAGAATGCTATATTTAAGTCTGTCTTGGCGAAGGAGAGAAGCAATCTAGAAATTGCTCTCCTCAACAATGAGTGCCTTTGGAAAAATCTTGCTCAAACCAAAGAAGATTTAAAGACGTCCAGGGCCACTCATCAAGTGATCATTGATATAAATGTCGATCTGCTTCAGAAAAATGAAATTTTGATAAAGAAGATTGACAATCTGACCCAATCCAACTCAAGCCTGGCGAAGCAAAATAACGATATCCAAGCTAAAGAAGCAAGGGATCTGGCCTATCGTCAAAAACTTGAAGAGGAACTTCGAGAACTCCGGGCTCTCAGGGATTTGGGCCCACCCTTGACTGATTAGCTCCGCAAGGAGATTGAAGCAAATTACAGGAAGTCTGCCGAGCTGAACAATGAAGTTATCCATATGTACTCTGAAGGGTACGAGGTCTGCCGAAGTAAATACAAAGCCAAACTTGTAGTGGCCAAAGTAAATCCAGCTCTCCTCAATTCATCGGACAGCGAAGACAATAAGGAAGCTTGAAGATACCATTTCATCCGTAGCTTTAGGACTCCCTGTAAAGACTCATATCTCCTTTGTAAATAGCTAGATATCAATAAAATGATTAACAAGTTCTTATCCTTATTACACCTTTGACCACTCTTGTCAAAAGTTCACCATCAATCAACTTGAAAAATGTATAATCTTAAACTGTTAGTCAATAACTAAACAAGTCATATAACAGATAAGATCAAGTAATAATTCGACCCAAACTCAACACTTAAACAAAATCAGGTAATAAAGTAATATGATACTTATTTGTTACCGAAGTGTGAGGTGGATCTGCATCATAGGGAATTTGTTTACCACGAAGGGCCTAACAAACCCACAGGATTTCACCGAACAAATAGGCTACCATCAAATGGCCAGCGAGTCCACTCGAACCTCCTTACACGATAAAATTTGCCTACCACGAAGGGCCTGACAAATTCATAAGGACCACCTGCCGAAGAGACTACCATCGAATGGCCAGCGAGTCCACCCGAACCTCCTTACACCGATGAAGTTTGCCTACCACGAAGGGCCTGACAAATTCATAAGGACCACCTGCCGAAGAGGCTAACATCGAATGGCCAGCGAGTCCACCCGAACCTCCTTACACCGAGGTGGAATCTTCCCGTGCTTATCAGTTTACGGATGAGCTACCGAAGTCCCTCACGAATGCTTTAAACTTCGATCCCCTAAACTGGCATCTGTTAATCTGACCCCTAGGCAATGGACCCAGTACGACGACCCCCCAGACAGCAAAAGGTATAGGAGATAAAATCGAATATAGCCTTTTTGATGGCTGATATGGGATCGAACTATTCATCTGGCATAAATATTCACATGAAACCCTCCGAAGAATATCCCTAGCTTTGGACGACACCCGAACTGTTCAAGAATAGAGATGAACCCAAAGTAGAATATCCGTATGTGAACAACGTCCACAAATTTTGCTTCTGTCGAAGTGCTGCAATGATTTTGTCAGACTCTTCAGCTTCTCCCTAACCTTTATCAGCTTATTTCATCATCCCTAAGGATATGGCTCACACAGTAAGCCATGTGCTACTTACCCCCAACTTTTACGCACCAAAACTGTTCCTGCTACCGACAAACTCGATGCCAAATACAAGTACGACGATTCAGTAGGAACGTGTTTCGTCATCAAAGGTACCGAAGAAAGATATGCCTTGATTCCTGGGAAGGCGTCTTCACATTCTGAAGTATACTGGACATTTTAGCTTTCTTCGGCCCTTTCCATGTATCAAAGATCGAAAAACATTTTAGCTTCCTCAAATATTCTTCAGAGCAATCTGGTGTTTTCCATTTGAACTTGCAGCTTTAAACGGGCATCTCCAAAGATGAGTATCCACAGGGCAGTGCGCCCTTAGTGGATTCTCAGGAGTGTGACTTCTGGATTTTCTTCGTCTGCTTTGACCATGATCTCGATAACCAATAGGGCATGATACCCTCTTCGGTCAATCAAGAAAATGGCTGTTGGGTCTTCGTCTACTCTGCTTCGACCATAATCCCGAAAACCAATAGGGCAAGATACCCTCCTCGGTTAATCAGGAAAATGGCTGTTGGGTCTGCTTCGATCCCGAGGACGGCCTCGAGACATGTCTTTAAAGTGAAGACTTATTTCTAACTTGATCGGTCTGTCAGTCTGACCCCCTCGGTATAGGGTTCTAAGCAGTATGCCTTCTACCCTTTTCCGACCATGGTCAGGTCTTCTTTCGGCAGCAAAAATCAATCTTCTTCTAGCATCACCTTGGCCTATCGAACGAGAACCCTCAAAAATCTGATTGGAAGCAGTACCACCATAAGCACTATATGAAGGACCCAATCAATCCTTGACAGATACTCGTTGTGTAGACGAAGTCATAGCCATCAGGTATCCTTCAGAAGTAATTGTTCTGCTCTTCACTATGGATTCAAACGTAGAACAAGTATAGATTGTGATTGAAAACTTCAAGGACACTAGAACTCACCCCTCCTTCTAGTGCCAAATGTTAACGCCAAGATCTTCTGCCACGTCCCAATCACGTAAGACGCTCTGATCCTGCATAATTCAACAAGCCAACACCAAAAGCATGACAGCTTGACCGTCGGGAGATAGCTCCGGCGTGGGAGTCAGTACAGGCGATCACAAGGTTAACAATGGAGAAAAAATATCTAGTGTATAGAGAGAGATAATAATTGGGTTAAGTGTTGTTCTTACCTTTAGATTGTGTGTGATCCTTGCCTTATACTCCAAAGTCCGATTTGTCCTGTATGCAACTGACTTCCCTAGACCCACAGCCTTTAGCCGACTAAGCCCTGTCCAATCCTCATTAATTACAATGCAGAGATGACAGTCAAAGCTTATCCCCATAATCATCACCGGTCAAGCCCAAGTGGAACCATACTCTTCCACCAATTCGGCCCACTATCTGGCCCAATACTCTATAGGCCTCAAATAAAGATGTTATCCACCCAATGGATCGCCCCAATGAACCGGCCCAATACTTTCAAGACCCAACCCAACATGTCTAAAATATTATGGCCCAACAAATAGTATGTATATAAACTGTACATAAAAATAGAGTTCATAGATTAATTTGTTATAGGTAAAACATCTAATTGTAAATCATTCTTCTTCTCTTTTAATAAATTATTTGTGCACAATTTTTATGTATAATTTGAGTCCTTATCATTATTCAAAAAAGAAAGAGAACTTGATACAGTAAAAGCTCTATTTAGGAATAGACTTGGGACCAAACTATTTGTATTCTAATTGAGAGGTTATTACTAAATAGAGGTATTGGTACAAAATATTTTTTAAACACCCAAAAATATCCACTTTAACAAAAATATCAATAAGAACTTTCTAATAATTATTATTCAAAAAATATTAATGCAAAGTAGTCTTTTATAGGAAAATATGATCTTTTATAGGAAATATAGTCTTTTATAGGAAAATATAGTCTTTTATAGGAAATATAGTCTTTTATAAGAAAATGTAGTTCTTTATAAGAAATATAGTCTTTTATAAAAAATATAGTCTTTTAAAATTAATATTGTCTCTCTCTCATTCATATATATATATATATATATATATATATATATATATATATATATATATATATATATCAAATTATCACTATATAGAGGTATAGTTTCTTAATACGGGACTTAAAAAGTATATAACATATTACAATTTAGATGTTATTCCTATTTATAACTGGCCCAAATTGGGACCAATTTTTTTTATAATATTGTAGAGGTTATTCTTATATACAGTATTCCTAAATAGGGTTTTACTGTAACATCAATTTTAACCGTTCATCCGCTTTGCCTATCTATAGACGAATTAAATTCTAAATAAAACTTTAAATAAGTCGAGTTAGATTTTAACTTATCGAGTTTGAGTTCTTGTTTTATATAAACTTGAGATTTGTTATATAAATTCGGTATATATGTTTAATAAATAAGTTGAGTTCGATCTAGAGTCAATTTAAGCGAGTCGAGTTTAATTGAGTTTAAATTGCACTCAATAAATATATTATTATAAAAATTAAAAATAATAATTAATTAAATATTAAACGAGTTAAGTTTGAGTCTGTTTTGGGGTCAATTCATTTAGTTCTAAGTTGGAAATAAGTTTAAATTCAATTGAATTAAGGGTAGAAGTCTAGGATCTCTTTATTTTTTGTATATTTTTCATTATTGCCTTTATCTCCTGTAATCATGATGTCACATTTTAAATCTGGACCATGAAATGGAGACAATTCAATTTATTTGAAATAGAGAGGATCTTAATTCACAAATTTGAGTATCAGCAAATAATACATATCACGAAAATGTTATTTGTGAAGTTTAATTCAAATTTTAATTGAGAAGTAATTATAAAGTTATCTCACGTGCATAATCACAATTTGAATGTCGTTACGAATAATTTAGTGGGGGCACAGGGACCTTATAATTAATATTCGTTATATAAAGAGGAGGTTTTATAATTATATTATTTACGAATTTCTAAAGAAACAGTGAAACTGTCCGTCGCAGACAATAAACTAACTCAAATATTTTGAATAAACTAGGTAAATTTTATGTGTTGTTTCTCTTTGGTTTTCTCACTTACTATTCTTTTGTGTTGCGTTAATCTCTAACAAGAAACACACCCAAAAAGCTCCCCAAATTCACTACCATTAGTACGGATCTGGTTAGCATGAAGTTTATTTTTTGGTAAGTTGGTCAATTGACCAATAAAATATTAACACACATAGAATCTCGCCTGCGTGTCAATATTCTATTGGCCAATTGACCAACTTACCAAAAAATAAACTTTATGCTAACCACTCCTTATTAGTAAGGGTGAGCATGGTGCGGTTTGGTGCGGTTTGAAGTCCAAATTGCACCCGAAACCGCTTAGGTGCGGTTTGAAAAATTCAAAACCGCACACGAAACTGCTTGTGATTGGTGCAGTGCAATTTGAAAGTGTGCGGTACGATTTTAATTGGTGCAGTTTCGGTTCCAAAATCAATTGAAACAACAAAAAAGTCTAAGCCTTTAATAAAATTTAACATAGAACTTATATCGAGAAATTAACTTAGTGACAAAGTCGGCAATGAGAATTATATCAAGCATAGAACCAGAGTTCCTTATGCCAAACATGTCAAATTCATCATCAAATCATAGAACAGTGAGACACGTAAAATAATTTTAGTTTATAATAAATGAATGATGCTTTAAAACTAAAACTACGCTGTATAAATTAACAGAGACCATATATTTGATAACAAGCAAGAAGGTTTATCTAGTTCACCAAAAATTAAAAGTATATACTGGAGATAAAATAAAATTCTATCTTATATATTGTAGGGAGGACTTATAGAATATAATCCTAACTATACTTAATTTGAAAAATAATCTATTAGACTATTACTATTATAGCATTGACCTTAACCAATGCATCAAGTGCTCGAACCAACGAATTTGGCCCCTCAGTTATAAGCCCCTCCGATAACGCATCAAACAAATTCAAATGCTTAATTTTTGACCCTATAACCTCCAACCATCTTTTTTCAATTGATAAAAAAATGACAATGCAAGACTGGGGTTTTCTCTGAGCGTGTTCAAGTGAAAAACAACTTTAAAATTTACTAGAGATAATACATACATACACACACATGGTGCAGTTACGATTTTATGCGTGCAATTTTAGCTAGTAACCAAACCGGAATCATAAATTTGGTTATTCAACCCACCTAAAATCGCCACATACGTCGGAACCGTTGGTGCGATTTTAATTGGTGCGGTTCGTGCGATTTTTAGTGCGATTTCGATTTCAATTTGATTACTTGCTCATCCCTACCCATTAGTATAGAGCAGATCCTATGTCCTTATTTTTCATGTCCCCTTGTGTCTTGATGTGATAAAATTATGTACTGCAAGTGCACAATGTCTAATTGAAGAACTGACAAATACAGGTCGAACCCACAGAGACTAGATTAATTTAATGTATCCTTAATATCTATTTTAGGCGAATTAGAAATAAAGATTTAGAATTGATTAACCAGAATATGAAAATAAATAATGAGAAAAACAATCTAGGAATCTGAATCCATTAAATAATAATCATAACATATAATTCAATCTCTTCTATTTTTATAACTCACTTTGATTTTGATCTCCTTTCCTTTTAATTTAGTAATTTACAATTAACGTGGGCAAGCATAGACTATGAAAATTTAAGGATTAATTATAACCCATCAAAATTTCTTTGAGCAAACATGAATTATGAAAAATTCATATATTAACAATAATATATCAAAACCTCTTAATTAATTTAAAATCACATAAAAACTATAAAACAAAGGTATTTCAATAACGAAACATGAAAGCGAAATCAATTAAACATAAAAGCATAAATAATAGAAAAGATGAAAAATATTATCACGAATAATTATTTAAATTCATCTTCATCCTAGATGAAAGAATTTAGCTAGACATGAAAAATAATTAAACTAATTAAAATAAAGAAAAGAAGAAGATTAAAAATAAATAAGAAAACTCTTTTTAATTAACGATCATCTAACGAACGTACAATGAAGATGTAATTTAATCTACTTCTACTCCTAACATAAACTAATACAATACCTAATACTTTTTTCTCTAAAACAAGAGACCTATTTATAGGAAAAATAATTTTAAACCCTAATTTAGATTCATTGAACTTGGACAATTTTGTTCACTTTCCATGTAGGTTTCAATTTCCTAATGATAATCAACTAATCAAAAAAATCTTCTAGATAAAGAGATCTTCTAGATTGACTTTCCTTTCCCTTGTTAGATTTGACTTGCACACCAGGATTGTTCCACCTCTTTCCTTCTCCTTGTAGGATTTTTTTTGGATATTTCTTACATGAATAAGAGCATTAAATATCGTTTGATCACCAAAATTTTAACTTTATTGCAACAAATATTAAATTCTGCAGAATAAAATAAAACATACTATTAATTTAATAAACTAATATACTTAAAAGGACAAAATTAGGGATAATAAAATATATGAATTACGTGTCTATCATGTCTCTCACTTAAATTTTGACACATGACTTTTTATTTAATTTTAGAGTTAATTCGTGTTAAGTAAGAGATCATGTGTCAAAATTTAAGTGGAGGACATAGAAAATGGGGACATATCTGCTCTCCCATCAGTACTACTTTAATATTGGAAACGGTTAGCATGAAGTTTATTTTTGAGTAAGTTATTCAGTTGACCAATAGAGTACTGACATATAGACCCTATGTATGTTAGTATTTTATTGATCAATTGACCAACTTACCAAAAAATAAACTTTTAACCGGATCCCTTTAATCTACTTGTGCTTCAGTTGAGAGTTCGAAGGCGAGCAGGCAGGCTCATGCATTCTGGTGCCATACTTCTTCTTCTTGCTGACACCTCATCTCTTCCATGCATGCACACCCTTCTTTTTTAACCACCTCCATGATTCCTGCCATCCCTTCAACTCATCATAATTATAACCCTTCTAATTTAAGTATTCAACTTTGTCTCTCTATCTATCTCTTACCCCCTTCCACCAAGTTTCCTTTATTTCCTCAGTTATCATGCATGATGTTTTTTTTGGCTTATTTGCACGTTCATAATTATTCCTATTTCCCTTACTAGTATAAGCTTTCTTTTATAAAACTGCTTATAATTAAAAACAAACAGGAAATATTAAAATTATATTTGAAAAGATGACCTTTTCTATTAATTAAAAAAAAGAACTTTTTGAATATAGTTTTAATATTAGTTTGATAGTTGTAATATAGTAGCATGATAATATTAAATTCATTTAAGCTATAAATAATTACATATTCTTATGTTCTTTTACAATTTAAAATTAAATATATATTTTTGTTATGAATTATAATTCAGATCTAAAGTCCAAATCTCGCCAATTGAAAGCCAACCTCAAATCCCTTCGCAATCGAAGGTGAAAATTAGAAAAAGGTGGTGAACCCTTTTTTTTTTCAACTGACTTGAAATGAAAGATGCTGTCAGTGTACTGTCATACACATTCACTGAGATATTAGATAAATTATGGTTTGCTCAACATAGGGTTTCTAGTATGCCGTTCTCATGATGTTGATCCGACTTCTACGATTACGGCACCCAAGTAGCTCTGAATATGCACATTGGAGCTTTAATTTTGCTCTATAAAATTGATAAGATTCATAAAAAAGTATAAATAATAATTAATATAATAAATAGTAAATTTTAGATAGTTTACCGTCTTTATTATATTGATTAAAATTAAATTTATATATGTCGTCAATAATGTCTAAACCTAATTATTATGACTGAGATTCGATTCTTGTTATGTATTTGGCTCTTGTACGTGAGACTTTTTTTCCTTTAATTGTGAGGAAGAAATATATATTTGTATATATACCAAAAAAAAAAAGAAGAAGGAAAACAACACATCACATCAGCTATAAAATCGTGTGGACAGAAGTTTTGCAACACAGACCGCAAGTCAGTTGCAAATATACAAATACTTGTGCCTATATATTAATGGATTGCATGTCGTTTCAAGTTATAAGTCACTTAAAATGGCAATTTTCCAGCAAATTTTTGGTTGTAGTTGTTGGTTATGCTTCAAACTTATGATTTTATCATAGTCTCATATTATCTATTTTGAAAATATTTATAGGTATGTTAACACATGTTGACTTGGGTTTAGTAACATAGCTGGGAAAAGATGATGGGCTCGCGCATAGGGTTGATCCTGAGTTTTTAAGGTCCTAAAGCGAACAACAAAAAAATGAGCCTTTTACGATTTGTTATTAAGATAGGCATAAATGAGCCTTTTGCGAATTGCTATTAAGATAGACATAAAAAAAACGATGAACTTTTCCTGAACAAAACAACATCAATACGAAAAAATACCAAATATAATAACCGAGTATTTCAATATTTCCAAAGCATCATTTAGATATCACATTATCACTAAGTCAAAAAAATAATCAGTTCAAAGACATCATTTGAATATCATCCTTGCAGTTTTTTCAGATCCGGACATTTACTTTTTAGGAACCATGGTGAATTAAAATTTAAAAATCTGCAAAATTCCAACATAATCTCGTGATTATCTATAAATTAATTACCAAATAGGGTCTCCTTTATTAAGAGTCTAACACTACTCCCAAACAATTAAAAAAACTCAAAAGAGATTAAATTTTTCACTTGATTCATAATAGCATAAACAAATCCATAATAGCATAAACAAATCAACTCAATCAGTCATCAAGCCCAATTAAATTAAACAATGCTTCTAAATCTCATAAACCAAACAATTAATTTCAAAACCCTAAAAATTAGAATTAATACCTGAAAATTGAAAATAGCTTGAAATATGTCAGAAGGAATACTGGAATAACATTTAACACTCGGGCCTTCTGATTTTCTGATTTTCTATCTGTATTTATATTTATATGTAATTCAGCTATGGCAGAGGACCAATGATGAAGGAGACGAAGGTGCCCGCTGGAGAACAGGAGAAGCTCAATTGCCTTTGTCGCAGTCACTCACCACTTAGCCAATTTGTTTTTCAAAGAATATTTAAGTATTCTATTAAGGAAGAGAATATTTAAGGGGGGGCCCTAAAAATTTGTGGGCCTAAAGCCCGGGCACCTTGGGCTTTAGCCCAGGGCCGGTGCTGCTCGCGTACATGGGGACGACTAACGAATTGGGCTAGGCCAAGCTTGGTTCTTGGACTTTCGGTCCGAAAACCTTAGTGCGTGTGTGCGCGCATTACGCCCGCGCAGGGGGGGTGCCGATCCGGTTACCGTAGCCATTTTTCTTTACGTTATTTTTCCCCCAACGTAAACCTTGTTTATTTTCCAAAGTTCACGTTATTTAGTTCACTTTTACGTTACTGATTCCCAACGCCTTCTCCCAAACGTTCTTCTTTTCTCTGTATATATACCTGTGTCTTATGTTCTGTTCTTTACCAATTCACAACACAATACATATATATAATATGTTCTTCCTTCTATATATTATCAGTGGGGGCTCCATAAACTTATATATGGATGCTCCTGTTAGTGATGTTACTCCTGCTGCTATTAAAAAATCAGATTCTGATAAGCCTGCAAAAGGGGATTATGTTATCCTACTTGTCTAATCCATTGTTTGAGGTTTATTATCCGTGTGAAAGTGCTAAGAAGATTTGTGAAGCGTTAAAATCAGTTAAGAAATATGTTGCGGGGAAATTTCTAGATTTTAAGATGCAAGATGGAAAATCAGTTATAGATCAAGTTCATACATGCCAAACAATTGTGGGGGAAGTTATTGGGGAAGGAATGAAAATATGTGAGACGTTTCAAGTTGCTGTACTTATCGAAAAATTATACCACCCTCGTGGAAATTAAGATTATAAAATGAACCTTAAACATGAAACTAAAGATTTCCCTATTCAGGAATTAGTAGCACACATCCATATTAAAGAACAAAACAGGGCTAAAGAAAGAGGAGATGTAGTTCCAAGTCATACTGTCAAAGCTAATCTTGTAGAACAAAAGCCACAGTGGAAGAGCCAAAATTATCAGTCCAAAAACTACAAAGGGAAAAATTCTAAATCAGTGGGAACAAAGGATAATAGGTTCAAGAATTCTAATCATATTTAGAAACCTCCTTTCACTAAAGGTCCTTGCTTCGTATGTGGCAAACCTGGCCATATTGCAATGAAGTGTCACTTTCGCAAGGGGCAAGATAACAAAAATAATAACTCCCTGCCTAAGCCCCAAGCGAACTTAGTTGAATCCGATGATATTATTGTTGTTGTTGTCTCGGAAATAAACCTTGTTGACAACTTCACGGAATGTGTAGTAGATACTGGGGCCACTAGACACATTTACGCGAATAGAGACGTAATTTTCAATTACGAAAATGTGACTAATGCAGAAAAGGTTTTTATGGGGGATTCTCGAGCCACCAATGTTGTGGGAAAAGGGAAAGTCTTACTAAAATTAACTTCAGGGAAAATAATTTCCCTACAAGATGTACATCATGTAACAAAGCCGGCATTAAGCTTGTGTTTGAGTCTGATAAACTTGTACTTACTCGTAATGGGGAATTTGTTGGGAAATGTTTTTGTAATGGGGGTTTATTTGTACTTGATGCTTTTGCTGAATTGAATAATAAGAATGCTTCTTTTGCTTATATTGTTGAATCTTTGGATATGTACGTGGCATGCTAGACTAGGACATGTGAACGTGGCTTCTATTAAAAAAATTAAAACAACTTGAACTTATACCTAATCTTGCAAATACCGAGTTTAACAAATGTGAAATTTGTGTAGAAGCAAAACATGCTAAGAAACCTTTTAAAAGTATTGAAAGACAAACTGATCTACTTGAGTTAATTCATAGTGATCTAGCTGATTTTAAAAATACTATGAGCTAGTAGAGGTGGTAAGAAATATTATATTTCTTTTGTGAATGATATGTCTAGATATACTCGAATTTATCTCCTTTCCTCTAAAGATGAAGCGGAAGAAATGTTTATTAAATATAAAGCAGAAGTTGAAAATCAGTTAGAAAAAAAAATTAAAAGACTTAGATCTGATCGTGGAGGTGAATATGATTCGAGAAGTCTTAAAAATTTTTGTGAATTAAATTGAATTATACATGAAACTTCTCATCCTTATTCTCCACAGTCCAATGGAGTTGTGGAAAGAAAAAATAGAACATTTAAAGATATGATGAATGTTATGATTTACCTTCTCATATGTGGGGAGAAGCTTGCCTTTCTGCAAATTATATTTTAAATAGAGTTCCACATAAAAAGATAGAATCGACACCATATCATTTATGGAAGAAACATACACCTAATTTGGGGTATCTTAAAGTGTGGGGGTGTCTAGCTAAAGTAGGTAGCTATACCAGAATTTAAAAGAAATAAAACTGGACCTAAAATAATGGATTGCATTTTTATTGGATATGTTTCTAATAGTGTTGCTTATAGATTTTTGGTAATTAAAGATGGGACTAATAATTATCAAAATAATTCAATTTTGGAAACAAAGGATGCATACTTTTTTGAAAATATATTTCTAATGAAATTAAGAGATGAGGGCAATCCTTCTTCAAGTGAACATCTTAAAAGGAAAGATAAAGAACCTGTACCTGCATCTACTAGAAGTAAAAGACAACGATTTGAGAAAACTTTTGGTCCAGATTTTATAACTGCTTTTATAATTGAAGATGACCCTAAAACTTATGAAGAAGCAATGGAATCTATTGATGCAAATTTTTGGAAAGATGCTATTAATAGTGAATTAGAGTCTATTATGTCTAACCATACATGGGAACTAGTTAATTTGCCTAGAGGATGTAACCCTATTGGATGTAAATAAGTGTTTAAAAAGAAGTTAAAAGCTGATGGGTCTATTGATAAATTTAAGGCAAGACTTGTAGCAAAATGGTTTACTCAAAAGGAAGATTTTGATTATTTTGATACTTACTCACCAGTAACTAAATTAGCAACTATAAGAATTTTAATTGCTTTGACTTCTATTCATAAATTGATAATCCACCAAATGGACGTTAAAACTGCCTTTTTGAATGGAGAGTTATATGAAGAAATATATATGTGTCAACCTGAAGGGTTTGTTGTTCCAGGTGAAGAACAAAAAGTGTGTAGACTTGAAAAATCTTTGTATGGTTTGAAACAAATGCCAAAATAATGGAATGACAAATTTAATAAAACTCTTTTGTCTAATGATTTTGTGACAAATGAATTTGATAGTTGTGTCTATAGTAGATTCAATGGAAATTGTGGTGTGATTATTTGTTTATATGTGGATGACTTGCTAATATTTGGTACTAATTAGAAAGTTATGAAAACTACTATAGACTTTTTATCTTCTGAATTTGACATGAAAGATTTAGGAGAAGCGAATTTGATTCTTGACATGAAAATAAATAAACGTGCAAATGGTTTAGTTTTATCACAGTTTCATTATGTGGAAAATATTCTTAAGAAATTTAATTTCTTTAATGAAGAGCCATTAGGAACACCTTATAACTCTAGTGTGCATTTAAAAAAAAATAAAGGGAATGGTATTGCATAAATTGAATATGCTAGAATTATTGGTAGTGTAATGTATTTAATGAACTGTACTCGACCTGATATTGCATATGTCGTTAGTAGACTTAGCAGATATACACATAATCCTTCACAAGATCATTAGAATGCATTGTCACGACTAATGAGGCATTTAAAAGGAACAATTAATGTAGGTGTACATTTTACTGGTCATTCTGTGTTTTAGAAGGATTTTGTGATGCTAATTGGGTATCTGATAATGATGAAACAAACTCCACTAGTGGTTATGTGTTTACTTTAGGTGGAGAAGCTGTTTCTTAGAAATCTGCTAAACAAACTTGTACTGCTAGATCAACTATGGAATCTGAATTTATTGCTTTAGAATTGGCAGGTACATAATCAGAGTGGATAAGGAATTTATTGGCTGATATACCATTGTGGTATAAGCCAATTCCTTCTATCTCTTTGCATTGTGATTCTCAAGTAACTATTGGCAGGGCAATGAACCATGTTTATAATAGAAAACAGAGACATATTCACTTGAGGCATTATATTATACGAGGACTGATCAGTAACGGGGTTATTTCCATAGAATTTGTGAGGTCTAAAAAGAACCTAACGGATCCGCTTACTAAGGGATTAAATAAAAAGGTAGTCCAAGAAGCATCCATAGGGATGAGACTATTGCCAACATTTTGAGTAAATAATATGTGATGGAAACCCAACACATGTGATTGGAGATCCCATGAATTGGGTTCAATGGGTAACAACAAGTCATGTAATTATTTAATTAAAGCACTACAATTATTTATATTTCTCCCTATGTGTATGTGGTGCTTACTGACAAATTGTGACAGGATGACTCATTTAAATTCTTAATGAAACTCATAGCCCTAAAGGGTGGTGTATGTTAGTATACACTTGATGGGTTCACCTATGTAAAAGTGGAGGTGTAGGCTGCTTCCTATGAGAGTCTTTGGCAAACTCTCTAGAGCTTTTATGAAAATTTGGGATATGGCGTATGGCCTAGAACGCGCCCAACCGTGGACTTGTGTGGATTCAGAATTTTTAGATATGTGTGCAAGTTCAATTGATTGTATCATAGATAATTGGTTCAAGAATATAGTTCACCTATAATCTATAATCATGAGCTTGTTCCACTAAGTGTTGATTCAAACTCACATGGTATCGACGTTATGTATCTAAAAACCATTGCCCTTCTTACTTCTTTTTAATTTTTCTATCTTTGATAATTTTGAATCATGTGGGAGATTGTTGGTTATGCTTCAAACTTATGGTTTTATCAAAGTCCCATATTGTCTATTTTAAAAATATTCTATGGGTATATTAACACATGTTGGTTTGGGTTTAGTAACATGGTTGGAAAAAAGGGATGGGCTTGCGCACATGGGGACGACTAAGGAATTGGGTTAGGCCAAGCTTGGTTCTTGGACTTTCGGTCAGAAAACATTAGTGCGTGTGTGTGCGCATATTACGCCCGCGCAGGGGGTGTGCCGATCCGGTCGGATATGCCTTGCGGGTGCACCCAGGTAGCCCACTGTTTTGCTTAAATCCCTAACTTTTATTTCTTTTAAATACTAAGCCTAAAGTTAATACCCTAGCCGTTTTTCTTTACGTTATTTTTCCCCCAACGTAAACCTTATTTATTTTCCAATGTTCACGTTATTTAGTTCACTTTTACGTTACTGATTCCCAACATCTTCTCCCAAACGTTCTTCTTTTCTATGTATATGTACCTGTGTCTTATGTTCTGTTCTTTACCAGTTCACAACACAATACATATATACAATATGTTCTTCCTTCCTTCTATATACATATTACTCTATAATCGGGCAATCTACATAGACAAGTCCAAAGTCTCGTTCTGTGAGTACACACGATCGGAGGCTTCGACGTTGAATCCTGGAGGGTGATCGCCGGCAGCCCATTTATATCTGTAATTATTATCAGTGGTGGCGAAATCACTTTTTAGGACAGTAGTTTTGCTACGCCTCGGCTTTCATCGGTTTCTAGCTAAGTTGTTCCAATTTAATGTGTTATTCTTCTTGTTAATTCTGCTCCATATTCCAACAATAGTTTTATTATAAAGATAGTTTGGGGCTATTTGTAGTCACCTGCCAGCCAGCTAGTTATCTCAACATTCTAAGATGCTACTTTCTTGGGTTGTTTGGCACTTCTTTCTTTCTCAGTTAGTCTCGAGTTTGAGTATTGTGAATAGAGAAAACCCTATTAGGAAGAGTTTCAACCCTTATGAGTCTTGATCCTAATTTGATTTCGAATTAGTCAGAGCCTAATAGTTGCCGAAAATCGAGAGTTGAGAACAAAAAAAATAACTACTTCATAGTAAAACGAATATGGGGTCCAAATATTAATATTATTTTAGTATCTATTTGCAAGAATTTATATTCTATAGATTTATTTATAAAATAAATAAAATTTTGAGAGACGAAAGTAGTATTAACACTAACATCTTTAACTATAAGAATGGCCTTTTGAAACCAATATTTCAGTAAAAAGGAAAGAATAATAAGACAATATTATCCCCACAAGTTAAATTTATTTAATTATGTTTTCTATTTTCTTTAATTTAACCTATAGTACAGAATCATTAACCTTACTTCGGCAATAAGATAAGAAAATTTGACCAACAATTTCTAAGTACGTATACCCCATCTTAACAAATTTAAATGACTAAATAGACTTCTATTACATCAAGTACCATTAAATATATAATTTGACTCTTAAAATATTTGGGCTTACATTTACTAAATAAACTACCTTTCCATACAACGTCTCTCCCAAATTCATATTCGGGTCAAAATATGTTAGAATACCTAAATTGTCGGCTAGCTAGAAATTGTATACAATTTGACCGTATATAATATGGTTTTATTTTTTTTAAAAAAAATAACAACCTTTGTTTTTCGCCCAATTTGATTTCCCCTTTCACTCCATACTGTCAATAAATGGAATAGGAGAGAAGAAAAGCAACAATAAAGAAGACAATAGTAAGGAAATAAGAAGAGCAACAAAGAAGAAAATCAGAGCAAGGAGAGAAGAAGAGCAAAATAAAAGAAGAAACTAACTAATTGATGTCGTGCTTTGTTAATATGGTTTTTCGGCTACACTTAGATTCTTTGCTTGTCTAATTTTTTCTTCATTCCTTAGCTAAATTTATTGGCTGCATTTAAATAGGGCTTGTAATTTTTCTATGAAAGTTTCATGCTTTTTCCCTTTTGAAGAATGGATGTGGATTTTTTTTTTGTTAAATTGATCCCCCAGTTAAAGGTGGGTTGTTAACAAGATGCACAAAAATAGGAAAGAAAGTGTTGGGATATTTCACATAAATCCCACATCGGATAAATTCAAGAGTATAAATAGGTTAATAAGTATGGTGGAGTCTCAACCTAATATGTTTATCTTTTAGGTAAAGAGGTGGCTCAACATGTTTATTAGGCTAGTCTACACAGTTGTGGGCTGCTTTGGCGAGGAATTGATGTGGGATGGATCGTGCGCACAAATGGTATTAGAGCTCATGGTTTGATGGGCCCAAGTATCAGGTTGATCACACTGTAGGGTGGAGCATTCGCAGGTCGCGTGTTACTCAATCTGGGTTCAGGATGACGGTTTATTCGATGTGGGGCGACATTATATGAAATTAAGTAGTTTATGAAGTAAATTGTAAGACCAAATATTTTGAGTATCGAATTATGAAATTGATGGTACTTAGTGTAACATAAGTGTAACTAACACAATATGGTATCTCGATCGTCCTCCTGGTCGTCATCGTCAGTCCGCTCGTCATCGCCACCCTGTTGAAAGAATTATAAATAAAAATAATTAGTCCGTATATATGTGAGAATTAACAAGCTAGCCTTAATTGAAAAAAACATAAATAATAAGAATACTTGAGTAGGCGGGGGCGGACGAAAAGCCTCCTCCAAGAGGGTAATCACCATCCGGAGCATCTCGCCGCTAAAAGCGTCGAACTGCTCCCGCGGGAATCCCGTACTCTCTGTGGAGGCCCCTGCTATAATATCCTGAGCAACCTGGTGAAGACGAGAACTGCTAGGCAACTGTTGACATTGAAAGACCAGATCGATACAGAACCTATCCGACACGGCACCCATAAGCCTCTGAAAGATCTCGTCATCCAAGTCAGCGCCCGTATAAGATGGTCCAACATGTGCTCTCGGAAGCTGGCTGGAGTCTACAAAAAGAGAAATTCCAGTACTAATAATAATTTATATAATGTGAAAAATTCTGATAATTTCGTGAAACATAAAAAATATTACCTCTAGGAAGTGTATATGCGGGTATCCTCACCCAACACTAGATATCTGCCAGTACTGTAAGACCCCAACTTTTATAAATAAAGATGAATTTTCTATAAATATCATTTTTGAATATTATAGAGTTAATTTGATATAATGTTATAGTTGTGGGTAATATTTATAAATTTTGCAAAGTACGGAAGTTGTTATATAATATTCGATTGGTCGGGGAATATTCGTTTTAACAGGGAATATTCGTACAACGGCACAATCATTGGTGGACCCCACAACGAAATTATTGTCGGATTGAGAAAACGACAAAAATATTTTATTAAAAATAACGGCGGAAGTTTTACCATTGATACTGTTGAACTACTCGGTAGTAAAAGTACAGTAATACGTGTGGTTGCATAGTAGCACACGATATTGATTATTAATGCTTATGTGAGAAGTCACTTAGTTTGATTCAATTATTGTTAGTTAATAATATACATTATTTAGCGATAATGAAGTTTTGTTTTATTCGTATTATTAACGTAATAAAACATAAACATCTTTTTATATAAAACAGAATACTTTATTAAATTTATTCTATAAATAGAATATATTATATTTTATTTAAAAAATTTTTCTATAAATATGGACCGTCAGATTAAAGTAATCAATCTGGACCGTTCATGGATTAGTTACTATGCATTCTATTTTTTTATAAATAGCAGCTCATTTCTTCATTATTTCTTACGAATTCACTGAACTCTAGAGAGAGAAACTATAGAGAGAAACTATAGAGAGAGAGAAAAAAAGTATTCTGCTACTTAACTACTTCCTTATTTCAGTTCTTCTTTAAAACAGTAAGGGGTGTTATTCTTTCTTATTCATGAAGAGAACTTTTGTTATTCCATTTCTTATTATTCTGTTGGAATAACCTGTATACGCGGTCTACCCTATACTTGGTGATATTCTTCTATTATTTTGTTGGAACATCCTGTCTGTGTATTTTACACCGGACCTGGTTCTGTTTTTATTATTATTCTATTGGAACATTCTGTCTGTGTGTTTTACGCCGGACCTGGTTCCATTATTTATTATTCTGATAGAATAACCTGTCTGTGCGGTCTATCGCATGCCAGGTGATTTCTTTTGTTATTCCATTCTTTATTATACTCAGTTGGTTAAGTTTTAACTTCTATACTCCATGAAATTAGTGGAATATCCTTGATAATTGCGTTTCATCCAGTATCTTTTCATGAAAATATTATTCTAAGCATTCTTGAATTTTACTCTACAAAGCAGTATCATGTTGACAATTTGGACGTTGTTAATTCTTGGATAAATTAATTCTTGAACTTGTTTTATTGAATTCTTATATCATTGTCATCATCCTCATGTTTATAAAATGTTGAAAGTCATCTGTGGCCTGTAGTGCATAGATGGACTTGGTATGATTATGACCAGGGATTATTCGGTATAATCATGACCGTAATGTTACAAATGATGTGGTAAAAGTCCTCATTGGCCCGTAGTGCATTGATGGACAGTTATTGGCATGATCATGACCATTAACGAATACACAAATATTCTTGGCCCGTAGTGCATGGATAATTGTGGTTGTGATACTAAAGAATATCCTTGGCCGTAGTGCAGGGGTGATTCGATGATGTGGATTATTTTGTTAAGCTGAGTCCCAGCGATAACAGTGTTAAAAAACCTTTTAAATCATAGAAGATAGTAGATTTTATTCTCTACTTGACTCTTTTAATGGATTATTTGTTCCGCTGCAGTTAAACTTGATGTTTGTTATATTTTTTCTGTTTAACACTGTTGAAGGCTAATGATAATTTATTCTGCATTATCTTAGTCATAATATTTCTTACTAGGCTAGTTGAGCTCATCCTTTCTTTCACTGTTCTCTTCAGGAAATGAGAATATAGCTGGGACGAGTCGAAAAACGGAGTGATGGACCAGATGATAGTATTAGTAGTCCTCACTATTCTGTTAAATAGTGTGACAATAATTATAATGAGGTCTCCTTTTGAGTTTGTATAGTCTCGAGTAGACAATAATTGTATTCAAACTCACAGTTATGTTTTGTCGTATTGTACACGACAGTTGTATTAGTAAGTTATATTTGTATTCTGTACCATGTATCTGACGACCCAAGATGGGTGATGTATACCTAATTTTGGAGGCGTCACATGTACTACTATAACAAAGTTTAAAAATTAGGAACAATTGATTTCGTCATCCTTATACAACTATGTAGTAATTAATATAATAAGCTTAACTTACGTGAAACTCCCGCAAGACAGTTTGCATAAAGGTGGCATCGTACCGTGCATACTAGCTGAACCGCATACACCCTCTCGGGAGGTGCATCAAACAGATCGCGTGTAGGGTATGCTTAGCCACCGGGTGATCTAGTATACTACATAAAAAATATAACTATGTGTTATGTGAATTGTGTGTTACAATAACTGACAGAAATATTAATAATATATTAACACTTACTGTCTAGAAGCGACATCCACCGATACTGTAAGTGGAACTGCCGGTGGACGACCAAAGATACCGAGGTTCGTCCCTCGGTGTTGTCGACGAGGTGCATCAGTAATAATTGTATTTAACTGAGTCAATAAACATAAACTAATGCAGCTTGAGATATATTTAAATCCTAGTTAAGACAACTTACTAGCTCCTGAAGACGAGCCTCCATCATGGCTACCGTCTCCCGTACCGGATCACCCACCACCTCGGCGACCTCCACCGCTATGTCTAGCCATGAATATCTTACTGCAATAACCAAGTTGGTAGATTATGAATATGTAAGGTTTAACAATATGTCGTATTTACTAATATGAATGCTCATTTTCAATTACGTACGTCATCAAACCCATCAGAATCAATGTGTATATCATTCTCGAATTTTGTATCTTCCTCATCCTCAGTTTCGAGATCAGTTTTGCCATCGTTATCATCCTCAACGACTACATAATCATTCACGACGACGTTTTCCTCGACATCCTTATCGTTAGGTACGTCAATGACATCAGTACTCCTTACATCTTCAGCATTTAACACTACGACCAAATGGTTGCTAACATCTTCTTACAACGCCTCATCTATACCAAACATGTTCTCAGCATCAAATGAACGTGTTTTAGTTGTGACTACTGTGTACCAGGGGCTTCGAGTATTTACGATATTAGGAGCGTAATACACTTGAGTCGCTTGACTTGCTAGCACGAACACGTCATCAGACTTTAACACCGACTTGATATCTGCGATTGTGATTCTATTACGATCAACTTCAACCCCCTTTTCAGTATCAAACCAGCTACCATTAAATTAAAATAAATTTATTTAATTTAATTTAATTTTTTTATTTTTTGAATAATTTTTTTAAATTTAATTTATTTATTAAATTAAATCAAATTTGTTTTATTTTATTCAATTTAATTAAATTTATTAAATTTATTTTATTTTATGAAATTCTAGACATTTTTGAAAAACTTTAAAAGTTTCTAATATTTTTTCCTTAGAATAATAATTATCTCTATAAATTTTTTGAAAAAATATTTTATTTTAAATATAAAAAATAAATATTATTTTAAAATATTAAATATAATTATTATTTTGAAATTATTTAAAAAATATATTATTTTAAAATATTAAATATAATTATTATTTTAAAAATAAAATTTTCTTTTAAAATATTAAAAATAATAATTATTTTAAAAAATTATTTTTATAATATTAAATATAATTATTATTTAATATTTTTTAAACAATAATATTATATTTTTAAATATTAAAAATAACTATTTTTAAAATAATTATTTTATTTTAAAATATTAAAATAATTATTATTTTAAAAATAATAATTTATTTTAAAATATCAAATTTTTTAAAAAAAATGTTAAATATAATTATTATTTTAAACTTATTTTAAAAATAATATTATATTTTAAAATATTAAAAATTTGGGTTGGGTCAAACTGGGTCGGGTTTGGTCAAAATGAGTCGGGTTGAGGTCAAATGGGTTGAAGGAACGAAAACGCCAACAAAATGTATCTTTAAGGACCTAACTAACGAAAATTGAACTTTTGGGACGACTTTGAAAGTGGGTGACAATTTGAAGGGACATAAGTGTCATTCAACCTTTTTAAAATCTTGATCATCACATGAAATATGGAAGCATTTTTTGTGAAGCTATTAGTTCCTCTATTTTAAAATTTGAGATACAATTTAATTTTTGAAATTAAATGACAAGATATTAAACTTCAAAATTAGCACGACACATAAATATTTAAAACGAAATAATTTTATGATTAATAAATTTTATTATATATTATAGAAATATATGTATTGTATAAATTAAAATTAAATAAATTAACATCAATTTAATTGTATATTGTTGTTTAATTTTAAAAGTTAAATAGTATATTTAATTTTAAAACTAATAAAAAATATTTATTATGAATCATATATACATATAATTGTGTGTGTGTGTGTGTGTATATATATATATATATATATATATATATATATATATATATATATATATGAATAGAAGAGTAATTAAAAAGCGGATAAATTAATTTTTGGTACCTATACTGGGACACGACTTACAATTTGGTAGCCGAAGTGAAAAAAAATTACAAATTGGTGATTGTACTCGAAAAATGTTACACTCCGTTAAACAGTAGGGACATGACTTACAATTTGGTACCCGAAGTGAAAAAAAGTTACAAACTGGTGATTGTACTCGAAAAATGTTGTCATATGGTGCTTGTACTTTTCATATTTTAAATAATCGTTAAAATTGATCCAACGGGAGAGACAAACATACAGAAAGAGAAGTGAAGTCGACGCGAAGAAGATCATCGATGTTTTGTTCAATCTTTCCTTACCTCCTACATTCGCACCATTGCTCCACAGTTGCACCGACTTGAGAACTCTAGTGTAATCTATTCATTTTTGTTGCATGAACTACAATCTTCTTCCCCGATTTCATTTACGATTCCACTCCAAGACGAACTCATCCTTTCAATTAAACACTGAAAACCCTTTAATAAATACATGGGAACAAGTAATTAATGGAGAATCGAGACAAGAAGAATGAGAGAAGAATAATGACATAATAAAGATGAAATCCTATTGTTTAACGGAGTGTAATATTTTTCGAGTACAATCACCAGTTTGTAACTTTTTTCACTTCAGATACCAAATTGTAAGTCGTGTCCCTACTATTTAACGCATTGTAATATTTTTCGAGTACAATCACCAGCTTGTGACTTTTTTTCACTTCGAATACTAAATTGTAAATCGTGTCTCAGTACAGATACCAAAAATAGATTTATCCCAATTAAAAAGAGTGAGCATGCACCGCCCTCATGCACCATATTTAGAGAGTTGGAATCAAAACAAGGCCTTCAAAGTCCTCTCTCTTTAATACTACCAAACTGAAACAAAGAACGAGGCAACTAGCTCAGCTAGGCTTAACCTTACTTCTCATTTCTTCACATTTAATTATTATTATAAGCACTGAGCTACTTAGTTTTCAGTACTTGCTCCTAAAAGAAAGCACCATGCAGACTATGGACACTGCACTCCATCACCATCACCCCCCTCACCCTACCCAAGACAACATCAACAACAACCCTAACAAACCCCTTCATAATAACACTAACTCTTCATCGAACACTCCCCACTTTTTCTCTCTCCCCACCACCAGCATCACCGCTGAAGCCACCACCAGCAGCACCGCTCATGCCACCACCAACAACAACCGAACTAGAGGCAAAAGCAAAGGAGGCCCAGACAACAACAAGTTCAAGTACAGAGGAGTCAGACAAAGAAGCTGGGGCAAGTGGGTGGCCGAGATCCGTGAGCCACGTAAGCAAACGCGCCGCTGGCTCGGCACGTTCGCCACCGCCGAGGACGCCGCCCGGGCGTACGACCGCGCCGCCCTCATCCTCTACGGTTCTAGGGCTCAACTCAACCTCCAGCCCTCCTCCGGTTCCAACTCCCAATCATCTTCCTCATCCTCCCGCAACAACTCCTCATCTTCCACTCAAATCCTTTGCCCCCTCCTTCCCCGCCCTTCAGCCTTTGCCTTCTCTTTCTCTCCGCAGTCCTCCGCCTCTTTGACGGCGGCTTACATACCGTACGGTATTTACCCTACCGTACAGTACCATAATCATATAATAGAAACTCCTCAAGTACTTGTTCAACAACAACAGCAAATTTATAACCCTAATTTCGGAACTGGCCCCACCAGTTGGACAACTACTAGTTGTTCTTATCAAAACCCTAATTTCCAACATCAACGTTGTTCTAATCATTATAGTGAAACGAATTCAGTGGCGGGCACAGTTGGGTCGACCAGTTTGTCTTTGTCTAACAATTGTTCTTCACAATATATGGTTGCACCGGTGGTGTCGGATCCGGTGGTGTATGGTGGTTCTGGTTCTCAGGGGTTGTGGGCTTTGTCTGATTATGACGAGTACCCCCCAGTTAGTATTTGGGATTTTGGTGATCCCTTGTTGGATTTTTAAGGCTAGGGTTTCTCAAAGATGTCTTCCTTGATTAAGCTTTACTATACATAGATAGAAGTTTGCATGGAAATATGGAATAGATGCAATTGAAATTGCGTTTGATTTAATTACTATATACTCATGAGCTAATTCAGTGATGAAGGGATTACACCATGTGGGCAAGGAAATCGCGCCTTGCTCGCTTAGGGTTTCGTGTTGGCTGAGGAGGAGAGAAATCCACGAAGAATACGGAATTGATTGGTTGATTGTAGAGGGCAGAACGACAGGTGAGCGATTACTCCAACGACGCGTGGCAGAACCCCTAGAATCCGGAAACCGTGTTAGGGTTATTGGGATTCCAAGAGCCTTCTTCGGTTCTTCGAGTTGAGAGAGTGTTCGAATCTTGTTAGTGCTTTTTAGGTGGAATATCCGAGCCTTAAGCTACTAAAAGAGTCCGAGTCTTGTGTCCGGAGAGAAGTCTCCATCCAAATAGAATGGAAGGGGTATTTATAGGGTATTCTGAAAAGTAGTCATGTGCAAGGCACATGCCTTCAGGGAAATTTCAGAAATACCCTTTAGTCCTTAGAATAATGCCCCTATTGTCCTGTCCTTCTAGCCACCAATCCAATCCCTCAATCAATTCCCAAAATGAGCCGCCTCCACGAGTCTTCCGCCTCGGGACACGTGGAGGCTTCTCTCGGTCTAGTACATTTATTTTTGACTTTTTCATCTTCATTCCATTAGGTTATGCGAACCCTAACTTGCACATTTAATGAGGTCGTGGAACCCTAATTGTGCATTTAATTTAATTAGGTCATGTGAACCCTAATTTTGCACATGGGCCCACATTTGCCCCCTGCGCGAGAGTCGCATTTCCAAATAGATGATCGCGCAAGAACACTTTCAGCTTTTAGACGATTCTGCGTGACTTCACTTCACGGGTCTTGAAGACCATGGTTCTAGTAAAAGGAAAAATACTCGTGAGCCAAACCCTTGGATTTGTTTATTTATTTATTTTTTCTGGAAATTGAAAACAAGAAAAATAATCAAATAGCATTCAATAAATAAAAGAAATTTTTATTATTTTGGGTATACAAAATCTTTCTTTTTTTATCAAACCAAATAAAATTAAATCTCAATTTTATTTTGGAAATCAAAGACTGGATTTTATTTTGGAAATAAAATCAAATCTTTCTTTATTTTGAAAATGAAATCAAATATTTTGGATTTTGGAAATAAAATCCAATCTTTCTTTATTTTAAACCCCAAATCTTTATTTATTTGATATATATATATATATATATATATATATATATGAGCCATTTTCGAAAATCATCTCTTCTCTTTTGAATAAAATCAAGCTTTAATCTTATTCTTCTCTTGGGAATAAAATCAAGCTTTAATCTTATTCTTTTCGAAAAAATATAAACTTTTTACTTATCTTTATTTTGGAGAAGTAAGAAGTCTCTATTCATAATCCCTCGCCGCATGTCTTGCTTCTGATTAGGTGAAAGATCAGTCATTCATCCCAAGCAATTGATTCGATAGAGCAACAGGATCTCAAAGGTATGAGGGAATAATTCATATGTGTTCGAGCCCAATAGGGCCGAACCTTAGCCTCTGTTCTTCTTTTTCATCATTTTTTTTGAAGGAGACAGCCCCCCTAGGTGGAGGCGGAACCTTATAGGGCGCCGAACCCCCCTTTTTTTTTCTTGTTTTTTTTTGAAGGAGCAGCCCCTAGGTGGTGGCGGAACCCTAGGGCGCCGAATCCTAGGGCCGAACCTTTTTTTTTTTTTTTTTTTTTTGAAGGAGCAGCCCCTAGGTGGTGGCGGAACCCTATAGGGCGCCGAATCCTAGGGCCGAACCTTTTTTTTTTTTTGAAGGAGCAGCCCCTAGGTGGTGGCCGAACCCTATAGGAGCCGAACCCTATAGGGCGCCGAACCCTAGGGCTGAGCCTTAATTTTTTATTTTTTATTTTTTTTGAAGGAGCAGCCCCTAGGTGGTGGCCGAACCCTATAGGAGCCGAACCCTATAGGGCGCCGAACCCTAGGGCTGAGCCTTAATTTTTTTTTTTTTTGATCTTCTGAGCCGTAATACCTTGAGTACATCTTGGTTTTTTCCTCGGATAATGAAGTGTGGCTTTACATTTTTCCTTGACGAAAACGCGAAAAGAGAAAAATTGATATGCTTGCATGCTACGAAACCACTCCAGATGACCGCACCTCTAGGGGGCGAACCCTAGGGAGGCCGAACCCTAGGGGGCTGAACCCTAGGGGGCCCGAACCCTAGGGGGTGAACTCTAGGCAGAAATTCACGTTTTGGACGAAAAAATGAAGTTCGGGACGACGAGCCTCTACTATTAGAAGCGTCATTTGGAGTTTTGGGGCCTATAATATATCAAAACGACCGTATCGACGAGCCCTTCAAAACTCATTGCGTTGCCATGACCTATGCTGTTTTAAGTCCAAAAAAGGCTCCGAAGGATGGATTTTGGCTGTCCGAAGTTTTTTTGAAAATTTTCGGGAATTTTTTCTTGCATAAATGTACTCCTTCAATCTTTCTGACATTGTTTCTTCTTGTTTTCAGGTGTTTTGAAGCTCAACTATTGGACGTTCGCTCCTTATTGCTATGGTGAGTACTTTGTGTTCATATAGTTTACTTGACATTCTTGATATGCTTTCCTTACAATTGTTATAATGAACTTCCCCTTGCTTGTAGGCCCTCTCTCCCGAATGCTCTACAGAACTAAGAACTCCCAATGAATCCCCATTCATCACTGATTGGGGGAGAGCCCCCTTCTTTGGTCCTTCTGACGTCTTTTGGGATAGAGTTAGAGACTATGACCGTACGAGTTTTCCACCCCCAGAGAAAGAAGGCTTGTTTCTGTATGCCCCAGCTTCTGGAGGTTGGGATGACTTTCCTCATGCCGATTGCATTCCCCGCCTATGCATAGAGAAGCAAGAGTACCCATTCAGTCCCCTTCGCTTCCTGTCAGATTCATCTGCTCGCATTCAAGGATGGCAAGATTGGACCGACGAGATCCTTGACAACGCTGAATATGTGGAAATACTGAAGAATGCGAGTATCTTTCGTTGTGTTCAACTGTGTAGAGACCTACGAATTTACCAGGATCATAACGCACTTACTGTGTTGATCTCACGATGGTGTTCCTCTACTTGCACATTCATCACTGCCTGGGGGGAATTCACCCCTACTCTAGAGGATGTTTATGCCCTCTACCAGTAAGTTTTCTTCTTTTATTCCTTTCATTCATTCTCATTTTTTTTTATATATATATATTTATTTTTATTTTTTTTTTATTTTTTTTTGAATCTCGTCTTGTAGCCTTCCCATTGTTGCTTCGAACTCCTGCGGCCCTTCTAACATGTCCACTAGAGATAACGAATGCGTTGCCTACTTGATGGAAGCCTTCAGGCAATCTTCCCACTTCACTTCCCGCTTCAAGGGTGATACGCTCCTTCCGGATTTCGAGAGTTCAGGTCGGCAAAAGAATTCTTGGTTATCCTGGGTGCGCTATTTCTTCCGTGATTACAAGACCAACCAGTGGAACAGCTCAGTTTACGATAAGTCTGTTCTTGCCTTCCGTGAAGAGACTTGCCCCTTTCCTCTGGCAGCTTATCTAGTTATGTGGTTGTCCCGTTTCATCTTCCCTGGGTCTCCCATAGACGGTCCTTCTGCCCGTATGTTTAGTTTGGCGGCGTTGTTATCCCGAGGCTCGGAGATTCCCCTTGCTCCTCTCTTCCTAGGGACCTTATATCGTCGCCTAGACGAAACAACCCTTGCCATGAAAGAATCTGTTGGGAGGTAATCACTTTCATATTTTATATTTAATTGTCATTCAAACTGCCTTTCTTTTCCTTCAACCTTTTCTATAATATATATATATATATATATATATATATATATATATATTTGTTTTTTATTTACTCAGGTATGATGTCAGTTGCTTCATTCCATGCTCATTCCTTCAGATCTTTCTTTTCGAGCGCTTTCCGGGCTATTCCGATCTTGAACATCTTTCTACAAGAAAGAAAAAATCTCATTCTCTCCCACCACGCAACATCATTCCTCGCATGCTACGCTGGATTGATCACCGTTCTAGTCCTGACAGTACGGATTTGCGACATTTCCTTGATGATTATTCATGTTTCACTGCTCGTCCTTATACCGTCGTTTCAGGGGGTTGCGGTCATCTACCTCACTTCTACAAGCATAAATTTCGTACCTTCTCCAACCTCAGCAGAAATAGTTTGAGTGGCTCCGCACTGTCTTGGTTCGTTTTCCTTCGGTCCACAGAGCTTCCATATTTCCTTGAGAATAATAGTTTTGGTACTGTACTATATTCTCCTCACAGGGTCATGAGACAATTCGGATACGACCAGGAACGCCCTTTCGGTCACACCTACCGGGGGAATTATGAGGATGTTCTTCTCAATTTCGTCTCTACTTCCTCCTCTTTTACATGGGCATTTCCGAGGCCATCAAGTGATCCCCATAGACCCCTTCCTTTTGTCATACCAGATGACTCCCGAAGCGGGCGATATACCGCTGGAGAACGTAATTACTGGCAAGTCAACCTTAAAAGATGGGAGGATGATACCTTGATTTGTTCATTGCCGGTCTCTATTTCACAACGTCTTCAATGGGGCCGGCTGCTATGCTCTCCCAAGCCCAATGTTCGCTCAGCACTTTGGCCAGCCAGTAGCCGCTTGGCTGAGCGTGACATTTTGATGCCTAAGTCGTCTCCCCCTAAGCAGATCATTCCATCACAGGTTCCCACTACTTCCAAAAGTCTTCCACCACGGGCTCCATTTCGGGTGTCCTCTCTAGCTCCTCCCCAGGGATCCTCTGATGCCGAGGAGATGAGAGTTACTCGTTCTAAAACGAGAGCAGCTACTACTACTGATTCTGAGATAGCTCCTCCTATTGCTTCTGCCGTGGTTCCAGTCAGTCGTCCTCCTATCAGGCTTATCATAAAGCCATTAGCAAAACGCCCTCTCGATAATGTTGATCCTAGTATCCCGGCAGCCGAGGATCCGATTAAGAAGCGTCGTAGAAATTTGGTAATTTGTCGTACTATTCTCAATTTTCTTTCATCCCTTGTATTACTGCTTTCACATATCATTGAGTAATTATTTCCATTATTATTATTATTATTTTTTATTTTAGGTTACCGTGGTTGATGAAGATGATGATGATGATGTTCCTCTTGGGTTAATGTATAGTACTTCAAATGAGGCTTCCGCGGCGGCTTTCGCGGCGGCTTCCGCGGCGACTTCCACTAGTCGTGACCCCGTCCAACCGATCCTTGTTGATATTGAGTCATCTACTCCTCGCGACGATTGTGTTAGTCTGGATGCTAAGGATACTTTGTCTGATGTAAGCTCGAGTCCTGCTGTGGGTGATACATCAATTTCTTTAAACCTTCCTATTCATCCTCCCCATGATGAGTCTGAAGATGTTGATGAGACTCTTACTTCCCCGAGGGAGAATCATTCTGAAACTATTGGTGATGTTCATCCTCCCCAGAAGGATTCTACCGAGGTGGTGATTGCTCGGGAGGGCATTGTTAATAGTACTTTGGATGGGTTGAATGACATTCCCCTTTCTGTGGCATCTCCCGACTCCTTTTCCATTGACTATATTGTGAGTATCCTTCCTTAATCCATGAGTGATTTGTCTTGAAGATGAATTTCATTTGCTCTTTTTTTTTTATTTATAATGTATTGTGCTTTGTCATCTTATTTTCAGAACGAGAGAATGAAAGATTTGCCTTTGCCCGTTGAGGCACTCGCGTTATTTGCTATTCTCCATTCGGATAGTGACCTTGGTTATCCTCCAGGTGACCAAGGCTTCGAGGAATCCTTAGCTGTACAACATCTTTCTGCTCCTCCAATCCTGGTCTCGACAAATTCTATGGTGGCCTCTAAAGTAGCTCCTGCTAGAGCTTCCTTCAATCCAAGTGGGGATCTTATTTCTTGGAGGGGTTTCCAGATATCGTCTTCTAGTCAGGAAAGTCTGGAGCGTCTCCTAGCTCAGTTCCCGCAGATTCTTGACCGGCTGATTATTAAGACAACTTCCACTCAAACCCTCTTCCTAGATCAGCTCGCAGGCCTTATTCTTGGATTGCATACTCTTTCTTTATATTCCTTGCGAGTTGAGGACTTGAAGAAGTTTAGCGATGATGTAGATGACCTTGCAGCCGTAGGTGTTGATATGTCTCCTTTTCGTGATAGGTTGGATCTTCTCAAGTCGAGTTTTAACCTTGTTTCACTACGTTCGGAGGTTGCTGTACGTAAATGTGAAGATGAATCCTTTTCAGTGCAGCTTTCTGAGCTTGGTGATGCCGCAAACAGATTGAAGAGCCAGTCTCAAAATTTAAGAGGCCAGCGTCGGGACTTACAAGCAAAACTTCAGGAGGTAGAGCGTCAGTGCCGGGACTTAGAGGCGACTACCCAACAGGTTAGGGAGCTAAAAGCTGCAAATCTTAAGATTCGAGATGCTGCCGTTGCTGACTTGGAAGCTTTAGTTGTGCCTCCTCTTCATTTTGATATGTCGTGGCCTTTAGATCATAACTTATTGTAGTAGTTTATTTTTTTAATTTCCTGTTTCAGAAACTCATTCACACATATTTCATTTATCAGAACGTGGTTTCTTTAACTTTGTTGATTGCCTTTAATTTGAATGATTCCTTAAAACTCAATTTTTTATTATTGAATCTCAAGTTATTCAAATTAATATTCCAAGACAACAATAGATGTTATAAGAAAACATGAATTTTGTCAAAGATACATATATTTCTCACAAACCAACACTTGAATTCATACTCTTTTTTTTTTAATAAAATTAAACATTCGCGTATATGTGAAAGTTTGTCAATTTATTGCTAAAAATTGCTTTTGACGGAAAGCATAACGTTTCATATAATAAATCTTGCTTTTATCGAAGAAAGCAAAACGTTTGTCACTTTTAGAGATAAAGTATAACTTTCTTGCTTTTATCGAATAAAGCATAACATTCTTCACTTTTAAAGATAAAGCGTAACTTTTGGGTTTGAGGGCTTATACTCAGGTGCCTCAGTCACTTTTGAAGTTAAAAGTGTAACTTACGAGGGCTGTTAGTCAGGTTCCTCGATCACTTTTGAAGTTGAAAGTGTAACTTTCGAGGGCTGTAAGTCAGGTTCCTCGATTACTTTTGAAGTTAAAAGTATAACTTTTGTGATGCTCTTCTCATGTGTAATATTTCTTTACCCATTTCAAGTTTAATGGGCCTGAGACAGCATCTGATCCCACACGAGATATCTTGCAATATCCGCTTTCGGAGATCTCTCGTACCCTATACGGGCCTTCCCATTTGGGGTAAAATTTGGTGGTTGGGGTCCCCCTCATAACTTGAGTTGCCGTTTTGAGGACCAGGTCTCCCACCAGAATTTGTCGTGGTACCACCGCGATGTTGTATTGTCGTCGCAGTCTTTCGTGGTACCGTTCAAGCTTTTCTTTAGCCTTGTCTCGGAAGTCGGCTAAGGCCTCTAGGGCGGCTGGTCGGCTTTCTTCCTCGACTAAGCTTTGAAGTCTCATTCGAGCCGAAGGTATTTCTATTTCGGTGGGCAAGATAGCTTCTTCACCATAAACCAAAGCGTATGGGGTTTCGCCTGTAGGCTTTCTTTTTGAAGTTCGATATGCCCATAATGCTATTGGTAGTTGTTCTGCCCATTTCTTCGGATGATCGTCTAAGGTTTTTGATAAGATTTTTATCAAGGTTTTGTTTGTCGCTTCTGCTTGTCCGTTGCTTTTCGGGTAGTAGGGTGATGATTTATAATGTTTCACCCTGTATCTTTCCATCAGACTTTTGATGTCTCTATTGATGAAGGGGGTTCCATTGTCGGACAAAATGATCTTCGGGATCCCGAAACGGCAAATGATGTGCTCCTTGATAAAGTTTGCCACTGCTGGTCCCGTGGCCTTCTTCAAGGGTATGGCTTCCACCCACTTTGTGTACATCTCGGTGGCAGTTAAAATCCATATGTTGCCCTTAGAATTAGGGTGTACAGGACCTATAAGATCCATTCCCCATGTATGAAAGGGCCATGGTGTTGCTAAGGTGCGCAAATCCACGGCGGGAGTATGTATCAGGTTTCCATGTATTTGACAAATATGACACTTTTTGACAAATTCTAGACAATCTCCTTCCATCTTTGGCCAATAGTAACCATGATCGATAAGTTGTTTGTACAACTTGGCTCCCCCTTGATGTTCATCCTTGTGCATTTGATAGACCAAATCTCTAGCTTCGCCTAGTTCTAGACACCGTAGGGGCTTGCCATTGAAACTTCTTCTGAACAATTCTCCATTTTATAAGAAGAATCGTTGCGACTTCCTCTTTATTATAATTGCATCCTTCTTTTCGGTTGGAAGAATCTCGTTTTGTAAGAAGTTCACATAAGGAATTCGCCAATCCACTATATCATCAATGAAAGCACATTCATCCTCCCCAGGGTATTCTTGGCATGAAACACAGTGGCGTTGTAGGGCATCTGCTGCCTTCTTCATTTCAGGCCAATAATACCCTTGGCGTTGCAACATACGATACAGACCTATGTCTGCAAACCCGCAATTCTCTTCATGCACCTGATGCAAGACTTTACTTGCTTCTTGTTTCCCCAAGCATCGTGTCAATACACCATCTGCTTCTTTGTGATACAAGACACCTTTGATGATGCTGTACTTTTGTAGCTCTACAATTGGTATTGTTCCTTCCTTAGTTTGCAATTGATGGGAGATGTCATATCTCCAATCGTCTATCATGTCTTTGGGGAACAAGTTTAGCACCGTGGTTGGGAGGGTTCTCTTCATTACCTTCACATTCAAGTCTTCTCCTTGAATATAGACTCGAGATGCTACTGTTGCTAGTGCATCCGGTTGTTTATTCTGTCCTCTTGGCACATATTCAATCACCACCTTCTTGTAAGCTTCCATCACCTTTTGTGCTACAGTTCGATACGGCGCCAAGATGGGTTCTTTCACTCCGAATTGACCTTTTATCTGCTGCACTATAAGGTTTGAATCTCCTTTTACTTTAAGATATTTGGCTCCCAATTCTTGAGCCGCTAATAATCCTAGTATGAACGCCTCGTATTCTGCTTCATTATTTGTGCAAGGGAAGTCCAATTTGTACGACAAGGATATTTCATTTCCTTCTTTGGTGGTCAACACCACTCCTGCTCTGCCTTTACCTTCTGCAGATGATCCATCAAAAGCCAAACTCCACCATTCTGGATCCTCATCCATCAAGTCGATTGATTCCACTTCTCCACCCGGAAGATCCTCAGAAGGGGGCTCATATTCTCCGTTTGGAAATTGAGCTAGCAGGTCTGCCAAGGCTTGACATCGGATTGCCTTTGGTGTTACACACTTGATGTCATATTCTGAAAGAATCATCATCCATCTAGCAGGTCTTCCTACTAATGCTGGCCTAGTTAATAGGTATCTGATCGGATCAGTTTTTGTTACAATCATTACTTCGTGCGCTAGAAAATAATGTCGCATTTTCTGCGCAATGAACACCAACGCTAGGCAATGCCTCTCTACTTGTGAATACCTGGTTTCCGGTCCTCTGATTATCCGGCTAATGTAATATACAGGTTTCTCTTCTCCATCCACCTCTTGCGTGATCAATCCTCCTATAGACTTCTTGGTAGATGTGATGTACAACTGCAACGGCATTCCTCTTTGTGGCACTACCATCGTTTGTGCCGAAGACAAAATTCTTTTTACTTTCTCAAAGGCCTGTTGTTGGTCTTGCCCCCAGTCCCATTGTGCCTTTCCTTTTAGTAATTTGCCGAAAGGTTCTGTGACTTCGGCTAATGCTGGCATGAATCTTCTCATGTACGAGACCTTCCCTAGAAAGTTCTTCAACTGCTTTTGCGTCTTTGGTGGGGGCATCTCTGTAACTGCTTTCGCCTTGCCTGGGTCCACTTCTAAACCTCTGTTGTGCACCAAGAAGCCCAAGAATTTTCCAGCCGTCATTCCAAAGGCGCACTTCTTCGGATTCATCCTCAACTTATACCTTCGGCATCGCTCAAACACTTTCCTCAGGTCCTCCACATGAGTTGTTGCCTTCTTGGATTTCACTACCACATCGTCCACATAGTCCTCCACTATATCATGAATCATGTCATGAAATATAGCATGCATTGCCCTCTGATAAGTTGCCCCCGCATTCTTCAATCCGAATGGCATTACTACATAGTAAAAATTCCCAAACGGGGTACGAAAGGCTGTCAACTCTGCATCTTCCATGGACATCTTTATCTGATTGTAGCCCACAAACCCATCCATGAAAGACATCATCTCATGATTAGCCGTTGCATCTACCAAGGTGTCTATGTTGGGTAATGGGTACATATCCTTCGGGCATGCCTTGTTCAAGTCTCTGAAATCGACACATATTCGTAGCTGTCCATTTGATTTCTTTACCGGTACGATGCTGGAAAGCCATGTTGGATGTTGGATTGGCTTGATGAACCCTACTTCCAGTAACTTTTTGATTTCTTCCTTTATTTAGGTTTCGACCTCGGGTGCATAGTTGCGAGGTGCTTGCTTCACTGGCTTCATTCCCGGGCTTATGTTTAGATTGTGCTCCACAAGATCTTTGTCAATTCCGGGCATCTCGTCGTAATTCCAAGCAAAGACGTCCTTATACTCTCGCAGTAGTTGTATGAGCTCCTCTTTCTGGTTAGCCTCAAGCTCCTTGTTGACATAAGTTGGTCTTAGCGTTCCTCCATCTGTTGCCAAATCAACTTCTTCTAATTCATTTTGTTGAGGTTTTGGCCTATCTTCAAAGCATTCTGGAGCTGGTTCTACCTTCTGTTGTACAACTTCTTCTCCTTCATTATTGCTGGAGTGGGGGACACCTCCTGAGCTGTTGGGTTTGCACGCTTCTTTGGGCTCTTCCCCCTTGCACCGTCATAATCGAAACACTACCTTTCCGTCGGGTTTTACAACCCTCTCCCATTTTGTCTTTTGGCCATCCTCGGACTGTGCTATCCGTTTGGCATTTATTATATTTCTGGCATCTTCAGGATTTGCTGGCCTTTTCTTCTCTTCTCTTCCTTCCTTCTCCAAGTCCACTACGACTGGCTTCATATCTTTGGAACATTCTCCATGTTCCGAGGTCTTCTTCTTTACTTTTTCTGCAGGTACAAACTTATCTTCCTGCACTTCCTTCCAGCTTGCTAGTCTTAAGGAATCAGGCCTCGCGATCTGGTTCTCTCCCTCTTCAGCGACATCATCGAAGAAAGTTGCTTCGGTGATGTGTGCCTCCTCTGGTCCAAAGGGATTCCGAGTTGCTGGTACCTTCACTTCTTTCCCTTTCCAGATAGCTTTTAGGCACTGATGAAAGACTGAGGGTACCACCCCATAGTCATTTTGCCAAGCCCTTCCCAGCAAGATATGGTATGCTGCATCTACCTCTGCAACATGGAACATTACAGGCCCTCGGATTTTTCCAACTTGCATGTCTACCTTGATATGTCCCAGGGTTCTCGTGCTCTGGTTAGCGAATCCTGTAATGTTTGTTTGTTCCTTCACTATCTTCTTCTCTGACAGGCCTAACCGTTTGAACATGGTGTAGGGCATAATATTTACAGATGCTCCATTGTCAATGAATGCCCTCCGCACTTCGATGCCATTGATTATCGCTGTCACATACAATGGTCTGTTGTGCGGGTATCTTATCTCTCTATCAGCTTTAGAGAAAGATATCTTATTTGCTTCCTCCTCCATTGTTTTCACAAATCCTTTGCTTATGGCCATGCAAGTCTCCTGTGTCTCGGCGGCCTTAATTATTGCCCTGGTTGCCTCAATCCTTGCTTCCTTGGCCAACCCTATCTGATCAAAAAAATTTCTGAATTTGGCCCCATTCATCAACGCTGTCACTTGCAGGCCTGGGTCACACTCCTCCTTTTCTTCCATCATCATCTCCACTTCTGGGATTATGTTGTGGATAACAGTGTTGCATGTTTCTTTTCCCTTGTGATTTGGCAGTGGCTTGTCATGAACACTGCTTTCCTTTCCCAGTTCAATCTCCCCATTTGCCAACTTCTCGTGGAATATCCTACGCAGGCTATAACAATCCATAGTTGAGTGTCCCGCGTATTGGTGGAAAACACAGAAGTCTGGCCTTCTCTTCATCTCCTCCGTCACTGCAAATCTAGGCCTTGGGGGTTTCACCACCCCATGTTCAATCCATTGCTCGTATAGGCCTCTGAATGCTTTCTCACTGCATGTGATAGCCTCCGGGACCGACTTTCTTGCATATTTATCTCCAGGCCTTCCTTTGCTTCGCTCAAAATTTTTCTCATGCTTCTCCCTCTTGCCCCCTTGTGGTTTTGACTGAGAGTTAGCCAAAGCCACAGTTGCTGTTCTCTTGCCCCTCCATGTAACCGTTGCATGGCTAGTGGGCAGTGTCATGATTCCTCCCAAGTCTTGTGCGAAAGCTGAGAGGGTCGCGAAGGAATCACAAGCCTTGGTAATGAGGTGGGGCTTGAAGGAATCTAAGGCACCATTGTTGCAAATGCTGACCAGGTTCTTTTCTTCAATCGGCTCTGCACACTTCTGTGCCTGGGCCCTGAACCTGTCAACGTAATCTGATAGCTCCTCATTTGGCTTCTGCTTGAACCGCATGAGTTCTACAATGGTTACCTGTTTCTGCACATAGAAAAATTTCTTAAAAAATTGTAATTTGAGGTCATCCCAATCATGGACTGACCCCTTCTCCAAATTGTAGTACCAACTAAAGGCACTATCTGTCAAAGTTTTGTTGAATTCCCGCATCAACAAGTTGTGGTTGTTCACTTCATCATATCCCAGCCACGGAGACATCGACTCTACAAACCTGGCAATATGTTCCCTGGCATTTCCTTTCTCCCCGTTGTATTTTGGAAATTGCGGGGGATGCTCGATATATCCTACCGGGTAAGGTTGCCTCCGAATGTGTGCTGGGTAAGGCGGAGTAAAGTCCAACTTCGAGGGTCGAGATGTCTGCCTACGAAGTTGATTGATTACATCGATCATATCATCCTTCGTCACATACTGGCTCGTGGTGTGAACTCTCTGGGGTGTTGAGATATACTATGGTATCGGCGGTGTGTATGGTAGGGAGATTGGTTGGTGCACACTTGCGTCATGCAAAGTCGGCACTGGTGGAAGTTGCTGGCTCACTCGTTGGACATCGCCTGGAATGGTTGGCATTTGCACCTGTGAAATTGATGGGAGAGCAGTTGGGATGATGTTTGTCTGAGGTTGGCTTGCTTCCAACCTACATTGTGGCACGTCACCGCTGTGTTGGGCCTCCAAGTTGATTATTGGAACCGATTGACTTTCCGTCGAGGGCGATACAATCTGGTTCTCTTTGTTGTTGCTGCCATTGTTGTTGTCTTCCACTCCTACCTGTCCCCCCTGCGAGCTTCCTGGGAACATGGCCTTAAACGTAGGAATCTGCATCAACTGCTGGCGGAAGTTCCCCATCTCCTCTTGCTTCCTTTGCATTTCCAGCATCATGGCCATCATCATCCCTTGTCCTTCTCGTGCTTCCTTCAATGCCTTGAGCATCTCCAGTTGCACAGCATTCGTCTGGTGTCCATCTGCATCCTCGCCTTGCCTTCCTGCGTTGGTTTGTTGTTGATTAGCCATATGTGGTGATGTCGAACTCTCTTCTAAAACGTCTTCAACAAGTGGTTGGTCAAAATCCAGGTTTGCGCCTTGGAATGCTTGAGATACTTGTCTTGGAACTGGATCCGGCGAGGTAATGCTATCTGTTGGTGAAGCAGCTCTTCCTGTAATTCTCCCACTTCGAGTTGTGGGCATACCCTTCACGAATTCTACACCTCCCCAGCAGAGTCGCCAAATAAATGTGGGCAAGGAAATCGCGCCTTGCTCGCTTAGGGTTTCGTGTTGGCTGAGGAGGAGAGAAATCCACGAAGAATACGGAATTGATTGGTTGATTGTAGAGGGGAGAACGACAGGTGGGCGATTACTCCAACGACGCGTGGCAGAACCCCTAGAATCCGGAAACCGTGTTAGGGTTATTGGGATTCCAAGAGCCTTCTTCGGTTCTTCGAGTTGAGAGAGTGTTCGAATCTTGTTAGTGCTTTTTAGGTGGAATATCCGAGCCTTAAGCTACTAAAAGAGTCCGAGTCTTGTGTCCGGAGAGAAGTCCCCTTCCAAATAGAATGGAAGGGGTATTTATAGGGTATTCTGAAAAGTAGTCATGTGCAAGGCACATGCCTTCAGGAAAATTTCAGAAATACCCTTTAGTCCTTAGAATAATGCCCCTATTGCCCTGTCCTTCTAGCCACCAATCCAATCCCTCAATCAATTCCCAAAATGAGCCGCCTCCACGAGTCTTCCGCCTCGGGACACGTGGAGGCTTCTCCCGGTCTAGTACACTTATTTCTGACTTTTTCATCTTCATTCCATTAGGTTATGCGAACCCTAACTTGCACATTTAATGAGGTCGTGGAACCCTAATTGTGCATTTAATTTAATTAGGTCATGTGAACCCTAATTTTGCACATGGGCCCACACACCAAACATATTCAAAGGGTACTGATCATATCTTTGCATGATTTGAAATTTTGGAGTGGAAGTCTTGAAGATCTCAAGGTGTTGAAGATTACTCTGTGCTTTGTTTTTCAAATCAGGTGAGAGAACTAATTAATTATAAGAATTTCGTGTTTTTTTTTATTCTCTGGGAGTGGGTGTTAAATGGAAGATTTGTATTATCATATTGAGAGATGGAGCTGTAAAATGTAATTTTTTTTTGAGTGGGAGAAAATCTTATAAATAAAAAGGAAAAAAAGAAGATAAATGTTGTAAATTTGTATTAGTAATTTTCAATTTGAATCATCCTTGTCGGTATAAATGTTATGGTAGATACTAGTATTTTAATTGGAGTTATTGAAAAGTTAACCACTTGCTTAATTATGATTTTGTCAATATGTATAGTTGATTTATATATTACATACATACATGTATATCTGTAAAAATATATAAGAACATCTTTTGTTTATATGGTGATTTTTATATAGGTTTTATTTATATGGTGATTTTGATATAGGTTTGCTGACAACTTATTGGTTTTCATAGTGTTTTTTTCCTCTACCATTAGATAAAAACCCATCTGGTTCCCGAACTTGGTTTGCTCCTCTCCCTCGGGTCGAGGGGTTGAACTTTTGGGATATCGTTGGCAAAGGGGAAGTTCGTTTAGAAGGCTAGACAAAGAGTCCACAACTTCATGGATAGTGGCGAAGCCCGAAATTTAAAGGTCCTTTACATAAATATACAACAAATAAAAATATATTACAAAAATAGTGCACCAATTAAATAATTATAGTAATAGTACAATAATATATAATAATATCAATAGTAGTGCAATCCACGTCAGAGAACCCAAACCAACAAAAATAAAAACATCTTGATTCAAGGAGAAAACTACTCCACTTTATGCGTTCATCCTCCTTCGTCGTCTCCTTCGCCGTCGCTGCCGCCGCCGCTTCAACACGTTGAAGATGTAAATCTTGTAAGTCTTCTTCTTCTTCGTCCTCTTTCGCCGTCGCCGTCGCCATCGCCGCCGCTTCAACACATTGAAGATATAGATCTGTAGATCTTGAAGATGTAGCCGCCATGGACGCCGATCTCTTCATCCATTATGGCCACTGTAACGACTCCAAAACAGGTCCATTCCATCCAACCTATTCTGAGTCGCCAAATACATGGTACAGAAAACAACTACAACTTTATTACAACAATTGTCGTGCAAAATACAACAACACATATGCTGTGAGTTTGGATACAAATATATACCAAATGTGACTCATATCCCAACCATGGACAGCACCTCATAATGACACCTTACATAAAGGTATAGTCAAAAACTGTTTTAGAAATTAAAATCTTTGGGAAGTGCTCAAGGAAACCTTCGTACATGGGAGACCATGCGTCTAGGTTATAATAGATATCATATGGCCACAGAATTATCCTTGGTTGACCCAATATACCCCAAAGAAAAACGAGAAGATTACTATCATATTCTTCCCAATGGTGAGTCTTCTCTTGACATATCATTATCTCTACTGTCTCTAATTGAGAATTATACTTCAAACAAACACCAAGATTATATAGGTAGTGCTCGTATATATACTCAGCAAGTGGATGAGCACATCCCTGTCTTATGATGACACGAGGTTGTATGTCGTTAGACATTTTGTATGATAGTGACAAACCACCCTTCCAACGTTGGGTACACCTTACCCTATTGGATTCAGCAAATAAAACTACTAAATGAACTTTTCTATACTGCTTCGGGAGAACATCCACAGCTAGAGACCACCGTTCTATTTCCCCATTACCCTCGCTCGACCCAGCTACACTCTTATTACCTGAAAGGAATTGTGAAGCAAAAGGGTGAGCACAACTAGCTCAATAAAGAATATCATGACTAAAGATAATTAAATTATCAATAGCCTTCATCAATAATAAATCAGAGATTTAGAACATATGGTAAATGATAAAAATTTTAACCATAGTTGCAGCGGAACGAGCAATCCATTAGAAGAGTCAAATAGACTATAAAGTCTATTATCTTCTCCATGTTAAAAATCCACCAACAATGTTTTATCCATGTAACATCAATTAATAGTTCCTTTCCACAATCATATGAATAACTCATAATCATAATTGTGATTCTAAATTTTTCTTCGCACCCAGGACGAAGAATATTTTCATCACCTGTCTTTACCTGAAACATCAAAGATCATGGTTATACCAAATCACAGTTTCTGTTCATAATCGTACTAATAAATCCATCTTTGTACTACGGCCAAAGATATTCAACAACAGTTCATCTTTGCACTACATGCCAAAGATATTCAACAACAGACCATCTTTGCACTACAGGCCAAAGATATTCAACAACAGTTCTCTTTGCACTACAGGCCAAAGATATTTATCAATAATTCATCTTTGCACTACGGCCAAAGATATTCATCAACAATTCATCTTTGCACTACAGGCCAAAGATATTCCTCAACAGTTCATATTTGCACTACAGGCCAAATATATTCATCAACAGTTCATATTTGCACTACAGGCCAAATATATTAATATCTCAAAGAAATATATAATCATTTCAGAATTTATATAAACAATAATTATAACCATGTTGATCATTTCACCTTTGCACTTAAGCTAAAGATATTCAATTATAAATTCAATGGTCATGATCATACCAGTCAACAATTCAACTTTGTACTACTGGCCAAAGAGAACCCATAGTCATGATTATACCAATAATTTACCCATCTTTACACTTAAGCGAAAGAGAATTTCAACATCAAGGCTATAAAAATGTTATATATGATAATAAAAATAATATGATCAAAACATGGATTTAATTTCAAGAGCAATATTCATAAATCAACTATAATTTGGTTAGAAAAAGAAACCAATTTTATCGTGAATAGTAACTCGTGAATAGTAACTCATGAATAGTAATATATGAATAGTAACTCATGAATAGTAACCTCGACATGAAAAAGGTAAAAATTCCACAATAATATACATACCAATAATTTGGTATAATAATATTGAAAGAATAATATTTCTTAAGCTTATAAACAATTTATTTAAATTGTTTACACTTTACTAATTAATGCATTTAGTCATCATAAAATGCCAACTCTTACGATTTTATCATCAATAATCAAAACCCTCATAAAAAATCTGCATATACCTCATATAGGATTCTAAAGCCATAAAATCCTATTTTCCAATTTTCTTTCTTCACAAAACATATTTAATTCATTTACTCATAACTAGACCATTTTCATGAAAAATACCAAATCAGTTCCAAAAATATTTCTTTTTTGGGATTTAGCATAATATAGTCCCATAGTGAACATATATTTTTCTCAGAATTTTTAAAAGTCATTTACTATTTTTTATATGGCCAAAACAGCAGAATATTTTGATATTTATCAAAAATTGTTCTTTTATCTAAAAATTCTGAAATTCACAGAGCATACTCTTATCATATACATGTACTCCCAATAAAAATTTCATCAATTTTAGAGTTAACCACAAGGAGTTATAAGCGGTTACTTTTAAAATAGTCTTTTCTCATAAAATTCATACCTCTTAATCTATACATCCAAAAATTACCATTTTTGGACACAATCAAGAAAACTCATCAAAATATCATTTCAAATTTTTCCAAAATTTTTGAAGGTCAGAAAAATTACGAAACTGAAAAACATAACAACCCTTAAAATCCCTTACTATTCCTTACCTCAAAAGAGCAGTACTTCTGATCGGTATAAGGCTGAAGGAAACTTGCACTGATGAATAGAAACTTACAGAGTATCTAAATACTCATAAAATACACTCAATAATCTAGAGAGAGAAAGAGAGAAAACTTATGAATTCTGGTGTGTTTTTCATTTCTAACTTAGCCCTCTATTTATAGGAAAATATTAGCACGCCGAATCAGACTTAACCTGTAACATGATGACTTTACCTGCTACTATTTCCACCCATCATATTTGAATAAAAATCTCAGCACATTTCTTCACCAACCAAGAGTGGGGCCCACCAATTCTAGAATTTTCTACCAAAATGATTAACTCCGAAAATTTAACAATTTCTGAACCAGTCATCTGGTAAAATTCATAACAAAATCATACGTTCATTTTTAACGGTTCAAAATTTGTGGACATATACTTAACTTATATATGTATAACATATCCAAATATTACCACGATCCAACGGTCGGATTAAAAATTATAACCCTCGAAAAATATCTCAAAAACCTTGATTTTTAATACCTCAATTCTGACAAAAATACTGATAAAAACCTCAACATTAACTCCTTCATTTTTAACCACAAAAATATATTCCTCATTTATATCCACATAAAATAAATATTTTCTTATCATATGAATCAATAATTAATTATTCACAAATAATATTACAGAATCATATTTATGACAACCAGGCCGTTCCCAAGAAAGAGGGGGCTTTCCAATAAGAATTTCTCCTTACTGGCGCGCAATTAGGTGACCAAACCTCTCCTTAGACAGAACTTTCTAGACATTGTCACTAATGTTATCTAATAATATTATTCAAATAATATGAATTATTGATCTGATAATGGAAAATACTATGCAGTGACAATTATTGAACAACAATAATATAAAATTTCAACGTAGCAATTATTGAATCAATAAAATAAAATATTGAACAGTAATTACTGTAACAATTATTGAGTAATGCCTTCTTACGTAAGAATCAATAATTTCAAAAATACTATGCAATACCGTGTGCTACTGTGCAATAACGCGTATTACTGTATTTAACCACCGGGTATTCCAACAGTGTTAACAGTAACAACTACGCCGTTATTTGTAAAAACTCAAATTTGTCGTTTTCTTCACCCGACAGTTATTATGTTATGGGGCCTACAAATGGCTGCGCCGTCGTACGAATATTCCACGACAGAAAGAATATTCCACGACCAAACAAATATTCCCCGACAACAATGAATATTTTATAACCACTTGTGTATTTTGAAAAAAAATTCATATATCACCTTTAACTTTAATATTTATCAATTTAACTATTTACTGAATAGTAATTATAAGAAAAATTGAATACTTTTATTTCATAAAATTCGGGGTCTTACAGCCACACCTGTCATTATGACGAAGGTTGATTTAGTCCAGCAATTAAAAGGAGAAAAAGATAAATTTTAGAATAGTTGGTAGCCAAACATTTATACAAAGGTAACCATTTTAATTTTTGTGGGTAACCAAGAGAAATTTCAGTGCAGTTGGTAACCAAAACTATCATACAAAGGAAACAATTTTAGTTTTTGTTGGTTACATTTGTATTAAGGTTTGGCTACCAACTGAATTATGAAAAAAAAAATCTATAATAGATTTTTTTATGATTAATTGGTAATCCACTAAAACTGAATTGGTTACCTTTGTATTAAGGTTTGAAATTATAAAAAAAAATCTACAATAATTTTTTTTAATTAATTGGTAACCCAATAAAACTGAATTGGTTACATTTGTATAAAGTGTTGGCTACCAACTGCACTATTAAATAAAAAAATTTATATTAGATTTTTTAAAAATAAATTAGTAACCTAATAACAATGAATTGGTTACCTTTGTATGAGTGTTTGGCTACCAACTGTACTATGAAAAAATCGCAGCAACTGTACTATAAAAAAATCGAAGGTGTGGATGTGGATTGGGGGTGAGGGGGTCCGGCAGTACTTTACAAACAAACCTCCCAAAATATTGTGTCTAGGTTAATGGTTAACAAGTTAGGACTGTCTAGGTTAATGGTGGAGGAATGCGTTAATGGTGGAGGAGGGCGGAGGAGAAGACTGACAATGGCGAAGGAGACGTGATTTTTATTAAGAAAAGAGAAGGTGTGCTATATAATTTACTTATTAATTACTTAATTTAATAAGTAAATCAATATTAATCCCCTAAATTAAGGAATCCTAATTGCATACTAATTCCCTAAAATTAAGGAATCCTAATTGCACTAATATTATAAATAAATATAAAAGTGTATTAATTGTGTAAATATTTTATGAGTGCACTATTGTTGTAATTATTTTTAAAAATGTAATAGAATATGAAATTGTTCCAAATTTTGATAAGTGGAATTTTATGTTTTTTATCGATTGCATATGTTAAACGTGTATTTTGATCGTTCGTATATGTAAAACATGTATTTAGTTATAATATTGTTAATATAATAAATAATAACATTATATATATATATATATATATATATATATATATACACACACACACACACACGCACACACACACACGTACATACCCCTTATTGACCTTTAGTACGTCTTTCTAATCACATATTTGCTAATAAATATTAAATTTTTTATGTTATAAAAATAATATAAATTAGATTACTGTTTAATTTAAAATATTAGAGGAAGATGTATACATCAAGGAGTAGAAGTAACATGGAATTGAGAAAGTTATAAAAAATTCAATTTGACCCTGTATATTAAAAAAATTATAAAATTTCAGTGGGGTCAATTTATTCATTACACTTTATTTTTTTCTAAATTGATCATATATTATAAAATAATTTTTTTTCTAATAGAATTAATTGACCCCACACCCTTAAGGGTGACTTCGCACCTGTTCTTGGATATGAAACTTGCATATTTTCTTGCTTAAATATATATGGTTATTCTTAGAGTTGTAATAATTTTATTTCTTATTAGTCTTGAAGAGCTTCTGGTTCAAGTGTTCTTCACAATTTTTGTCACAGAGCGCCTTATTAACAGTTAAAATTATTTACACATTTTTATTTATTAAAATATATATATAATTCATCATGTATCAAATCTTTTTTTGGGGGATAAATTTTGTATCAAATCTTTTTTAGGATAAATTTTTTGTTTAGAATTTAATAACACACACATAAATTATATGAATAACGGAAAAATTAGAACAAATGACATATTCAGTTTTACCAATTTGATTAGTCTTGTTTGTGTGATGTATTTATTAGATGTTCCGCACGCTCTACGATGCTTGCTTCACACACCAAACAAAATTTTATAATAACTTAAAAATCCTAACTGTTATAATATGACTCGAATTCATGAGACCAATATACATCAGTAAATCTTAAGATTGCGGAAGTATGAGCCAATTCTAACCAGCCTCATGTATCTTGTGTGTTGTTGCTTAGGGAAAATGTCTCCATTTCTCTTCTATGTGAAGAACGTATTTCAGTATATTGTTCAAAGTTTGTATGCTGGAATTTTGAAAACAGACAGAAAACATCATTACAATTGAAAATTAATGGAGTGTATATCATACTATTGCACTTGTGCAGTATGAATGGGATACTCTTTTCCTTTCCTGGACAAATATTATGTGTGTTTCGTCTTTAATTTCTATATATACTAATTCTATAAACCATTGGTCAATCCTTTCCTTTCTTTTCTGACAAATTACATTACTAGTATTTACATGAACGAGAAATTAACCACAAAAAAGATAAATTTGGACATACTTTTAAATAATTTTGTGTGTTTCAAAAATAAAATAAAATTATGTGTACTAATTGTGCATTACAACTAACAGTTCTTTACTAATTAACAAAAAAGAGAGAAAGTTCTCTGTATTAATAGAGGGAAAACATCATTACAATTAAAAATTAATGGAGTGCACATTTGTCTCTAGTATTTATTTGAGCGTCTTCTCCACAAAAAGTTAAAGTTGATGTTGATCAAGTCCATTCTCCCGTTAGTCATAAGTACTATTTCGAGGAATGTTTGAAAACGAATAACAAATAAATTTATAATGAATTACACCTTTATAAAAAGTCTCATTTATGTTTATATTTATCGACGTATGCGGATATATGAGAATAAAAAAAGAAGAATTTAAGAACAGATTCACGTATTATTATCATATCTAACACTGTAATTTTGAATGTATGTACACACCTAAAGGGGATTGAATAGGTGTCTAAAAGTGATAAACAATAAAATTTTTTTTTTTTTTGCAACAGGTTTAAATCGGACAAGTATTTTTGTTTGCTTTAGCTTATGTTCTTCGTCAATTACAATCGGACATGATACCCTGTCTGAATTAGTATATCGTTAAGTAGCGAACATAACAAAATATGCAGTAGCGTAAAATACTGAATAAGAGAGAAAACAAAATAAAAATCACACCAAAATTTTACATGGTTCAGTTCCTATCCTCTAATTTAGTGGCCTAATCCACGTCCAATACTAATTGGTATTGGATACTCTTTTTATTAATAAATTTCTCAATTTAAATATTATTACTCCCCTATACAAAGAAGAATCAACTTAATGTTAAACACGCCTGCTTGGTTGCACGTGCACCTCTTGCAACAGGTTTAAATCGGATAAGTATTCTTGTTTGCTTTAGTTTATGTTCTTCGTCAATTACAATCGGACATGATACCCATGTTGGTTATGCTTAAAAATTATTTATGTAACTCCCAATTTAATTGGTCTTTTATTTCTGTAACTCCCAAACGTTCCTTTAAAAACTCCAACGTTCTCTTGAACGTTATTATCCGAAAAATGTTCTTTTTCAACGTTCTTTCCTTATAAATACCAATTGTTCATTGGGCAATCCACAAAGACAAGTCCACAGTCTCCTTCTGTGAGTACACACGATCGGAGACTTTACCGTTGAATTCTAGAGAGTGACCACCGGCAGTGTGACGCCCCCAAAATAGGTATACAACACCCATTCTGAGTCGCCAAATACATGGTACAAAAAACAAACTACAACTTCAATAATACAATTGTCGTGCACAATACGACAACACATAATGTGAGTTTAAATACAAATATTGTCTTCTAGACAATATCCACACTCAAATAAGTCCTCATTACAATTATTCAAACACTATTTTATAAAAATAGTGAGGACTGCTAAAACATCTTTCTAGAACCATCACTCCATACCCCGACTAGATCCTGCTATGTTCTCACCTACTGAGAAGAAAAATAGAACAAAAAGGAAAAGGATGAGCTCAACTAGCCCAGTAAAGAATACTAAGACTAAGATAATATACAACAAATTATCATTAGTATTCAACAAGAAAAAATCTGATAGAATATAATCGACAACAAGTTTTAGATCAACAACTGCAGCGGAAACAGCAAACTATTAGAAGAGTCAAGTAGAGAATGAATTCTACTATCTTCTAAGATTTAAAAGTTCATCATCAATATTTTATCCCTGTAACATCAATTAATAATCATCTTTAAACAAATATTTATCTTTGCACTACAAGCCAAAGATATTCATTTGTATCACCAGTCAGTCATGTTCATCTCAACACCTGTTCATCTTAGCACTACAGGCCAAAGATATTCATCAGGTAATCATACATCTTTACACTACAGACCAAAGATATTCAGTAGTATCATCATTTAGGACTGAGGATGATAAAAAATATTTTAAAGAAAACGAATCCAGTGAGATAAAAAAAAAATATTAGGGATTCGTATTACAGTTTATCTAAGTTCAATAATACCCCATAATAACCAATTTTGAAGCAGAATCCAAAAATAAAGATCAAAACATGGATACAATCAAAGATAGTAACCATAATAGACAACTTGGACAAAAAGAAGAAAATTTTATTTTTCGATGAATAGTGTCGTATTCGTGAATAGTGCCGTATACGTGAATAGTAACGTATACGTGAATAGTAACCCCGACACAAAAAGTTCCAAATTTGATAAAAAGTTCATATCAATATTTCGACATAATGATATTGAAGAAAATATTATTTAAGAAGAAGATAATATCCCTTACCTCAAAATATCAGTACTTCTGGTCGAAATACCGGTATAAGGCTGAAAGAAACTTGCTCTGATGAATAGAAACTCTCAAAGTATCTAAATACTCACAAAATACACTCAATAATCTAGAGAGAGAAAGAGAGAAAACTTGTTTCTGGTGTGATTTTCAATTCTAACTTAGCCCTCTATTTATAGGAAAATATTAGCACGCCGAAGCAGACTTAACCTGCAACCTGATGGCTTTACCTGCTACTATTCAAGCCTACCACATTTCAATAAAAATCTCAGCATATTTTTTCACCAACCAAGAGTGGGACCCACCAATTCTAGAATTTTCCACCAAAATGATAAACTCTGAAATTTCAACAATTTCTAAACCAATCATCTCGTAAAATTCATAATAAATCATACGTTCATTTTTAACGGTTCAAAATTTGTGGACATATATTCAACTTATATATGTATAACATATCCAAAAATTACCACGATCCAACGGTCGGATTAAAAATTATAACCCCCGCAAAATATCTCAAAAACCCTGATTTTTAATACCTCCATTTCGACAAAAATACTGATAAAAACCTCAACATTAACTCCTTCATTTTTAATCACAAAAATATATCCCTCATTTATATCCACATAAAATAAATATTTTCTTATCATATGAATCAATAATTAATTATTCACAAGTAATATTACAGAATCACATTTATGACAACCAGGCCGTTCCCAAGAAAGAAGGGGCTTTCCAATAAGGATTTCTCCTTACTAGCGCGCAATTAGATGACCAACCTCTCCTTAGACAGAACTTTCTAGACATTGCCAATAATGTTATCTAATAATATTATTCAAATAATATGAATTATTGATCTGATAATGGAAAATACTGTGCAACAACAATTATTGAAATAACAATAATATAAAATATCAGCGCAGCAATTATTGAATCAATGAAATAAAATATTGAACAATAACTACTGTTACAATTATTGAGTAGTGCCTTCTTACGTAAGAATCAATAATTGGTGCAATACCGTGTGCTACTGTATTTTAACCATCGGGTATTCCAACAATATTAACGGTAACAACTACGCCGTTATTTATAAACAACTTATACTTATCGTTTTTTCATCCAATCGCTTTCCGTTATGGGGCCCACACAAGGCTGCGCCGTCGTATGAATATTTCCCGACAGCAAGAATATTCCATGACCAAACGAATATTCCCCGACAAAATGAATATTTTATAACCACTTGCTTATTTTGCAAAATTTGCACATTTCACCCATAACCAAAGTATTATATCAAATTAACTCCTTATTATTCACAATAATATTTAGAGAAAATTTGATTTTATTCATTAATAAGTTGGGGTCTTACAACCTCCCCTCCTTATGAAATTTCGTCCTCAAAATTGACGTACGTACCTGATATTTCGAATAGGTGAGGATACCTCGCTTTCATTTCTAATTCCAACTCCCAGGTCATTTTTTCAATAGCATGATTTTTCCACAAAACCTTAACTTGTGGTATAACCTTTGTGCGTAGGACATGCTCTTTCCTATCCAAGATCTTAACATGTACCTCCTCGTATGTTAAATCTTCAGCTATCTCGTCTGGTTCTAACTCAATAATGTGGTTCGGGTTTTTAACATATTTACGAAGTATAGATATGTGAAAAATATTATGAACACGAGACATGCTTGGAGGTAATGCGAGTCTATATACCACATTTCCTATTCGGTCAAGAATTTCAAATGGACCAACAAATCGTGGATTGAGCTTTCCTCTCTTCCCAAATCTTGTAACTCCTTTCCATGGTGCAACACGCAACAATACATGATCCCCAATACTAAATTCTACATCCTTTCGATGAAGATCCGCATAACTCTTTTGTCGATCCTGTGCCGTTTTTATACGTTGTTGAATCGTTTGGATCTTCTCTGTAGTTATGCGTACCAATTCTGGTCCCAACAACGTTGCTTCTCCCACCTCGTCCCAGCATACTGGAGAACGACACTTTCGTCCATACAAGGCTTCAAATGGAGCCATACCTATACTTGCCTGATAACTGTTGTTGTAGGAGAATTCCACCAGTGGCAAGTACTTATCCCAACTTCCTTTGAAATCTAGAACACAGAGTCTTAATAGATCTTCAAGAGTTTGAATAGTCCTCTCTGATTGCCCGTCCGTTTGAGGATGGTATGCTGAACTGAATCGTAAATCCGTGCCCATAGCTTTCTGCAAGCTAACCCAAAATCGTGAAGTGAATCTTGGGTCACGATCCGAAACTATGGATACTGGCATGCCATGCAATCTCACAATCTCATTCACGTACATACTAGCAAGACGTTCAAGGGAATAAGTCTCACATACCAGCAAGAAATGAGCGGACTTTGTTAATCTATCAACAATGACCCAAATCGCATCTATGCCTTGAGACACCTTGGGAAGACCCGTAACGAAATCCATAGTAACGTGTTCCCACTTCCATTTCGGAATCTCAAGTGGTTGCAATGGACCCTTTGGTACTTGATGCTCCGCTTTTACACGTTGACAAGTTAAACACCTCGAGATAAACTCTGCGATCTCTCTTTTTATATTACTCCACCAAAATGTATGTCGAAGATCATGATACATTTTGGTACTCCAAGGATGGATTACAAATGGTGTGTTATGTGCCTCCATCATGATTCTATGCTTCAAGTTAGAATCGTTAGGAACACAAAGTCTGGAGTTGACTCGAAGTATTCCTTCTTCATCGATTCTTGCTTCTGGAATAGCACTTTCTTGCACTTTCTTCTTCATACGCATCAGCTCCATGTCCGTAGCTTGAGCAGCTTTAACTTTATCGATTAAAGTCGGTTCTACTCGTATATTTGATATCATCATGTGGGTACTTGGAGCCTTCATCTCTATCTCTATCCTTTGCAAGTCATACAAAATGGGCCTTTGTGTTAACAACATTGCACTCGTACCCACATATGATCTTCTACTCAATGCAGCAACTACTACGTTTGCTTTTTCAGGATGATATTGGATGGTATGATCGTAATCTTTCAGCAGCTCGAGCCAACGTCGTTACCGCATGTTGAGTTCCTTTTGGGTGAAGAAATATTTGAGGCTTTTATGATCTGTATAGATCTCCACTTTCTCCCCATAACCAATCCTGTCCAAACAACGACAAAAAAAATAAAATTGAGCTGAGTATAGTAAATTGTAGACAGAGAAAAAAAAATTGACAGCTGTGTTGGGACTGTTTTGGTACTCCATTTTACTGGATTGAATGTGTTTGTTTATGGAGTGAATATATCACATGTGGGGCAGTTTGTTTATGGAGTGAATATAGTGCGATAATTGTTTTGGTCTCTTTTGATAAATGATAGTACTTTGATTTATTTTGATGGTTATTAATCCGGTGATGATTAATATATAGTTATAGTATATTCTATTTTGTTTTTGATAATAAAGGAAAATATAAATGATTTGAAGGCAATAGAATGTGATGTTGCCCAAGTAACATGGTGATCATTAGTATGGGGCCAATGGAGCCTATACATTCTCCCTTCGCTTTAAAATTAGTTGATTAAATGAATTATTTGATATTAGTTATTATTGTCAACTGTAGTTTTCAATTTTATGGAAGAATGTCTTGAAGGCAGTGGACTGTGTGCTTCTTGTAGTTTTCAATATGATGGAGGAATGTCTTAAAGGCATGAATTGACTATCGGCGAAATTTTGATTTTGGTTTGCTTGCTTTTAAGCAGACTCTAAAATTTCTCCTTCCGCTTGGATCACCTGCTTAGCAACTTAGGCATGCATTTAATGATAATCAATGTTAATTTTTAGTCTATGCATATTATAAAGCAGTTGATTATTTGCACAAATTTTAGTTTATTATTGTTGTTTGTTGAAGAATGAGATAACTTTGCACTCCCAAAGAAATAGAATGGTCATTTTTTTTAAGTTATATAATTGTAGATTCTAATAATTTGCTGAACTCCTGGCTGAGTTTCTATACACTTCTCATAGCCAAACTTCACAATTTTTACATCAGGAATTCAGTCATCCATACATTTAGATTATTGTTGACTTGCGGTATTTTCTGATGCTGATATATGAGTGGATAAATTCTGAGACAAATTAATATATATTTATACATTGCCTCACAATATACTTAATACTATCTATTTAAATTTTAGAATTTCCAGTCTAGCATTTTTTGCCCTTTTGATTTGGAATAGTTCTTGTGCCTCAAAATGCTAGAGAAAACTAAGATTTGGGATTAATGCCAATAATTACATTGAGATTCTTACAAGTTATTCGTTGTCACCAAATTAAAGGGTACAAAAATTATTTATTAAAAATAATTTGCATTTAGCAGCACATGTAAAATCTTGCGGTCACAATGTGAACCAAAATTATTTATTAAAAATTTTAAATCTTTTGGTCACAAGCTGAGGAGTGCTTAGTTTTCAATTTAGTATATTACAGGGCAGTTGGAACTGAGGTGAATAATAATACATACTAGTATGTAAAGTATAAGTGTCGTCTTACTGTAATTTTCTGAAATTTTTAATGTGTTTATAGCATACTTGGAATATTAATTGAGTAATATTGTTTGTTATTTAATTCCTTTGTTAATATTTTTGAAATATTAATTGTTGGTGCTTGGAATTAAATTACCATGTTGTAATAACATATGTACCCTTGTTCCTAGTGGAGTAATTTAGGTTTTAGTAATTTTATTGAATTATTCCCTAAATTCACGTCTTATGAGCTGAAATATTAATGGTAAATAATTGAGCATTTATATGGATTGTGTTTCCTAAGCCTAACGAAGTCTTTCTTCTGTTTTTATGTTCTATTATTTTATGTTAATTTGGTTCATGTGGCAAAGATGGTGAACAATGATGATAATTCTAGATATACTCAAATCTATCTCATTGCCTTTAGAAGATGAAGCGGAAGAAATGTTTATTAAATAAAACTGAGGTTGAAATTTAGTTAGAAAGAAAAATAGATTGAACACTTAAAGATATGATGAATGTCATGTTAATTAGATTCTAATATGTAGGGAGAAGCTTGCCTTTCTGAATAATCAATTTTTAATAGAGTTCCACATAAAAGGATAGACTCTTTACCATGTCAATTAAAAAAGGAACATGGACTTAACTTGGGGTATCTTAAAATGTAGGGGTGTGACTAGCTAAAATAGCTATACCAGAATTTAAAAAGATGTTATCCATTATGAGTAATCATATATGAGAGCTAGTTATTTTGCCTAAAAAGAAGTAAATCTGTTGGGTGTTTAAAAAGAAGTTAAAAGTTGACCGGTCTATTGATAATTTTAAAGCAAGTTTTTCAGTACTTGTTGTTATGAGCTAATATTCAGCATTATGTGAAATTCTTGTGAATTGTTTTAATGTGCACTCCGTGCAACAATGTGATAATAACTATTAATAGTCTGTTGATAATTGAAGTTAATTGTTCTATATGAACTATATAATTTGAGAAATGCGAAGTATGAGCATTATGGAGCATGTATCAGATGTCAAGCATGTATAAATGTACAATATGAGAAAGATGAAGCATGTATAAAATATGAATTATACATAAAATGTGAAGCATGAGAAATGTGATATATGCATGAGATACAAAAGCATGAAAATTGTGATGTGATTATATGTGGATGATTTGCTGATATTAGGTACTGATGAGAAAGTTATGAAAATTATTAAAACATTTTTTATTCTCTAAATTTGACATGAAAAACGAACTTGATTTTTGGCATGAGAATTAATAAAAATGCACATGGTTTGTTTTTATTATGCTTAAGAAAGTTAATTTCTTTAATGAAGAGCCATTAGGAACACCTTGTGACTCTAGTGTGTGCATTTAAAGAAAAATAAAGGGGATTGGTATTGCACAAACTGAAAATGCCAAAATCATTGATAGTGTAATGTACTTAATGAATTGTACTCGACCTGATATTGAATATGTCAGTAGTAGACTTAGCAGATATACACATAATATGTCACAAGATCATTGGAATGCATTGTCACGTCTAATGAGGTATTTAAATGGAACAGTTAATATAAGTGTACATTTTTCTGATCATCCTAATGTTTTTGAAGGATATTGTGATGCTAATTGGGTATCTTATAATGATGAAACAAAGCTCCACTAGTGGATATATGTTTACTTTAAGTGGATGAGTTGTCTCTTGGAGATCTGCTAAACAAACTGTACTGCCAAATCTAATATGAAATATGAATTTATTGCATTAGAATTGACAGGTACAGAAGCAGAGTGGCTGAGGAATTTATTGCCAGACATACTGTTGTGGCCTAAACCAATTCCTTCTACATATCTGCATTGTGATTCTCAAGCTGCTATTGGACGAGGAATGAACCATGTGTATAATGGGAAACAGAGACATATTAGCTTGAGACATAATATTGAATGAGGACTGATCAGTAAACGGTGTTATTTCCATGGAATTTGTAAGGTCTGAAAAGAACCTAGCGGATCCACTTACAAAGGGATTGATTAAAAAGAATGTCCAAGAAGCATCCAGAGGGATGAGACTATTGCCAACATCTTGAGTAAGTAATACGCGATGGAAACCCAACCCATGTGATTGGAGATCCCATGAATTGGGTTCAATGGGTAACAACAAGTCACGTAGTTACTTAATTATAGCACTACAATTATTTATATCCCTTCTTGTGTGCATGTGGTGCTTACTGACAAATTATGAAAGGATGAATCGTTTAGATTCTTAATGAAACTCATAGCCCTAAAGGGTGGTGTATGTCAGTTTACACTTGATGGGTTCACTTATATAAAGGTGGAAGTGTAGGCCGCTTCCTATGGGAGTCTTTAGCAAACTCTCTAGAGCCTTTATGAAAATCTGGGATATGGCGCATGGCCTAGAACAAGCCCAACCGCGGATTTGTGTGGATTCAGAATTTTTAGATATATGTGCAAGTCAAATTGATTGTATCATAGATAATATGTTCAAGAATATAGTTCACCTATAATCTACAATCATGAGCTTGTTCCAAGTGTCGATTCAAACCCACAAGGTATCGACGTTATGTATCTAAAATCCATTGTCCTTCTTATTTCCTTTTAATTTTTCTTTTTTTGATAATTTTGAATCATGTGGGGGATTGTTGGTTATGCTTAAAAATTATTTATGTAACTCCTAATTTAATTGGTAATTATTTATGTAACTCCCAATTTAATTGGTCTTTTATTTCTGTAACTCCCAAACGTTCCTTTAAAAACTCCAACGTTCTCTTGAACGTTATTATCCGAAAAATGTTCTTTTTCAACGTTTTTATTTTCCTTATAAATACCAATTGTTCTTTGAAGAATAATATACACAGTAATACACACAACATAATATATAGTTTCTTCTTCTCCTTATCTAGAAAGTCTTTTCATATATACTCTGTGTTAACTGTTCATTGGGCAATCCACAAAGACAAGTCCACAGTCTCCTTCTGTGAGTACACACGATCGGAGACTTCACCGTTGAATCCTAGAGAGTGACCGTCGGCAGCCCATTTTTACCTGTGATTATTATTAGTGGGGGCGAAATCACTTTTTAGGACAGTAGCGCTGCTACGCCTCGGTTTCCAGCTAAGTTGTTCCAATTTTACTTTCATTCGGCAATTAGTCTTGTTAATATTGCTATATATTTTCCAACAACCCTGTCAGAATTAGTATATCATCAAGTAGCGAGCATAACAAAATATGCAGTAGCGTAAAATGTTGAATAAGAGAGATAACAAAATAAAAATCACACCAAAATTTTACGTGGTTCACCTTCTATCCTCTAATTTAGTGGCCTAATCCGCGTCCAATACTAATTGGTATTGGATACTCTTTTTATTAATAAATTTCTCAATTTAAATATAATTACTCCCCTATACAAAGAAGCATCAACTTAATGTTGAACACGTCTGCCTGGATGCACGTGCACCTCTAAATCTTTCTCACCACTAAGACATTTGAAACTTCCTTTGTTACAGCCCTATTCACTACTAGATTAACCAAGCTAATCAAAACTTGAATTCTAGTTGATAATAAGAAAGACAATTATAGAGCAACGTAACTATAACTTTCAAGTCAAAGAAAATTAATAACAAATTACTACTTGATTGCTGGAAGTATATCTTTGAAAGTCCTTCAATATTAGAAAAATAGATGTATCTCGTGCCTCCGACACTATATGGACGGTGAGAATTATCCCAAACTTTGGATGACCCAGATGATTTATTAGGGTGAACGAAAAATTCAAAATCAGTTGTATTTTGTTAGATAGATACAAGTCTTGAAAGCTTTCTCTACTGGGCTAAGTATATCAATAAGAGCTCTATCTTTTTTTATGACCGAGTAGGATGAATATATATATATATATATATATATATATATATATATATATATATATATATATATATATGGGGAATGATCCATAGCATCTATTTGCTATGGATTAAAAAGTTGCATATAACATCTATACCGTCCGTGTAATTAATGAATGGCTATGATTTGATATGGCAACTCGTCGTCCGCTAGTAATACTAACGGACGTTGTTATACTAAATTCTGGACGCTTATGCCCCCATTTATGCAAATCAGCTGCTAATTGAAATATGGAAATTGTCTGTCCGCTAGTAAGACTAGCGGGCGTGTTATTAACGTATGCCCATAAACCTAACCACCTATTTACAACTTACATATTAAACCAACTGTTTACAACCATCAACTTACATATTAAACCAACTGTTTACAACCATTTTGTCAACATGTAAACCTATAACAAATAAAAGAATACCTCATGCAACATCACAACAATACAGCAACATCACAACAACATAAACCAAACCTCCTATTCCATATCAAAGCCTGTAAACCAAACCTTCTGCAACATCACAACAACATAAATCTCAGGCACAACACAGTGTGAAAGCAACATAAATCATAGGCACAACATATCGCAGTGTTCATGAACAAAGCCAAATAAAATCACAGCAATATAAATCAAATAACAGCAACACTGTGCACAGCCAAATATAATCAAATTACAGCAAAATTGTGCACAGTCAAATCAAATCCAATTCCTAATCTTTCTAAATCCAATGGCAAACCATACCATACCAAACAAAGTTTTGAATCACACCAATGGCAAGAACAGCCCAAATGGGCATAAGCATTTATTTTCTAGACGAGCTGAATTGAATACATGTTGGCTATAAGTAACTGACATATTGTACTTTATATTGCATGTCTATAGTAAAGAACATTAAGATACAACCAGCCTTCTAGCTAACAGTAAATATCGCTTTCTTTTTGACTAAAAAAGTATTGGATAAATTTTATCGGCTAGCGAAACCCTGAGCTCTGCCTTTGTAAATGCTCTTACTACAATTTGTGTACTAAATTCAGAAGTCCTCATGATAAAGCTCAACAAAATATAAGTACCTGCTGGATCTTCAAGTCCTTTTCCATCAGTAACGACCTTAAACATATGGAGGAGGAAGGTTCTGGACTTCTCAGCTCTGCTTCAAGTCTGGCAACTTCTTTTTACAAGTGCTTCACTAATTGCTTGTCTGCAACAACCTAACAATCTCAATTGATTTGCAGCTTAGAGCCAACATTTATAAGTGAATCATTAAACACAAATATAATATACCAGGTAGCAAACAAATTATCTGGATAATCCACCAAACAAATATCTTAACTTTTGCAGAGTTACAACAAAGGTGCAACAAGGAAGCACCAAAAATTTGTCACCACGTGGGAGAAATTGTGTAAGCACCAAAGATCATGTTTAGACCTTTGATAATGATTTAAATACTGATGTTCTTTCTTCAACTGCCATATATATATTCAAAAGAAATGTACCCTTATCTCGAATCGCAGTGCATAAATAGCTCAAATGGCTTCCTGAAAATCTTATGGTAGGTTACATTCGTGCAAGATAACACAGGACCATATATATAGTATATCCATGGGGCCCTAGAGTTTTACCGACCAGCAAAGCTATGTATAACTGAAATATCGGGGGCACTCCCGAGCATTGCTTTCGCGATCGACTAAATATCTCCCAATTAACCTCATTAATAAGTACATGCTAAAAACATTAGCTAATTGTTCTAGAGTTTTTAAATAACTGGAGCTACTCATCAATATAATTCCTGCTAAAAAAATATGCAAAATAATAAACTCTATCTCGAGTATGTAGTAAATAGCTTCCTGGAGAGACCATATGTATAGTATAACAATGGGCCTTAAAGCTATATCATATCCTCACCTCATCAGTAATTCAATAATTGTTAACTGGTTCTACTAACTGTAAGTCTGTAATTGTTGCTCCTCCCTTGATAACCATTTTATAGGCCCTACATACATATGGTCACTAAATATTACTCCTATGAGTTCAGAGAATGGTATATGAGAATAACACTAAATGTCATTAATTAATGAGTATAATTCGTACTTACCAAAATAACAATAATTATAATTAACATACTGTGCTACATGACAAGCAGAGATGTATAATAGTAGAAAATATGTTCTCGCTAAGCACACATATTTGTTCATCACTTGTTAATACCTTAATCCAAAATCGAAAACTTATTTGTGGAAAAGCTAAAATTGCCCTGAACATTAGCTAATTTAAATATTTTATCATAAAAATCTCATTAAGACATTTTATCAAACATGTTATATGCAAGACTTGCACTCCCAAATTTCATAAGCTTTTATACATGGTTCTAACCAAAATTTTCATCATTAATAACATGTATAACAATTTATTCATAATATCCCAACTAAGCACAACAATTTCAAAATAATCATAATTATGTATGCTTTCAATTTCTATGAACTTAACCAAATTCATGGCAGTTTTCTTAGGCAGTTTTCCCTCAGCCTCGTCTACTTTTGACTGAATATGTAGGAAAAACGTATAGAAACCAGCAGAAAGAAGAAAAGAAATCTAATACCTTCAGTCCTTTGCAATTTATTGTTGTAGTACCTGTAGTTGAAAATTACATTTCCAGTCCTCAAACTAGACAAAACAAAAAGAGTTCCATCAGCAAACTAATGACCAAATAATAATAGAAGCAGCAGCAACATATCAAACCAATAACATACATCTTTTTGACAAGGAAGCTTTCATATCATAACCTTATAGATTGATTAGAGTTTGGAGGTTAAATAACAAACTTACCGACTAAATATGCCAAACTTATTGCCGATTTGCTGTATATTGCTTCTAGGGTTCTATCCAATTACCCAATTCGCCGATTAGCTGTATTTTACATCTAGGGTTCTAGCCAATTTACCTAATTCGCAGACTGTACCGTATTAACTTTGTATCCTTACCCAATTCGCAGACTGTATCATTCGCCGATTTGCAGCATTCACCGATTTGTTGAATTTTCTATTCTAAGGTTCTAGCCAATTTACCCAATTCACGACGGTAGCGTATTACCTTTTCAATATCCATCCGCTAGTAAAACTAGCGGATGTTGGTAGACTAACTGATTTATTTGGCATAAATGGGGGCATAAGCGTCTTAATTTTTGATTAATCACGTCCGCTAGTAATTCTAGCGGACGACGTGTTCCTAAAACTTATCTTAGCCATTCATTAAATACACAAACGGTATAGATGCTATATGCTATTTTTTGATCCATAGCAAATAGATGATATGGATCATTCCCCTATATATATATATATATATATATATATATATATATATATATATATATATATATATAAATATATGGGGTATGAACTAAATGCTATAAAATGTTGTTAGCATAAAATGCTCAGATCTTAGTTGGAATATGTGACGCCCCCAAAATAGGTATGCATCACCTATTCTGAGTCGCCAAAATACATGGTACAAAATTCAAATACAACTTAATTATAAAAGAGTAGTGTAAAATACGATTAAACATATTCTGTGAGTTTTAATACAAATATTGTTAGATAGACAATATACAAACTCAATGGGGTCCTCATTATATTTATTATCACACTATTACATAGAATAGTAAGGACTACTAATGCTATCATCTGGTCCGTCACTCCGTTCCCCGACTCGTCCCAACTATATTCTCATTTCCTGAAGAGAACAGTGAAAGAAAGGGTGAGCTCAACTAGCCCAGTAAGAATTATTATGACTAAGATAATGCAGAATAAATTATCATTAGCCTTAAACAGTGTTAAACTGATACAATATAATAAACATCAAGTTTAACTGCAGCGAAACAAGCAACCCATTAGAAGAGTCAAGTAGAGAATAAAATCTACTATCTTCTATGATTTAAAAGATTTTTTATGACTTTTATCGCTGGGACTCAACTTAATAAATAATTCACATCATCGAATCACCCCTGCACTACGGCCAAGGATATTCTTTAGTATCACGACCACAATTATCCATGCACTACGGGCCAAGAATATTTGTGTATTCATTAATGGTCATGATCATGCCAACCACTGTCCATCAATGCACTACGGGCCAATGAGGACTTTTACCACATCATTTGTAACATTACGGTCATGATTATACCGAATAATCCCTGGTCATAATCATACCAAGTCCATCTATGCACTAAAGGCCACAGATGACTTTCAACAGAATATAAACATGAGGATGATGACAATGATATAAGAATTCAATAAAACAAGTTCAAGAATTAATTTATCCAGGAACCAACAACGTCCAAATTATCAACATGATACTGCTTTGTAGAGTAAAATTCAAGAATGCTCAGAAGAATATTTTCATGAAAAGATATTGGATGAAGCGCAAATATCAAAGATATTCCACTAATTTCATGGAGTATAAAAGCTAAAACTTTAACCAACTGAGTATAATAAAGAATGGAATAACAAAAGAATTCACCAAGCATGCGATAGACCGCACATACAGGTTATTCCAACAGAAAAATAAATAGTGAAACCAGGTCATGCATAAATGCACCTACAGGATATTCCGACAGAATAATAAATAATGGAACCAGGTCCGGCGTAAACGCACAGACATGATATTTTGACAAAATAATAAATAATGGAACCAGGTCCGGCGTAAAGCACAGACAGGATATTCTGACAGAATAATAAATAATAGAACCAGGTCTGGCGTAAACGCACAGACATGATATTTCGACAGAATAATAAATAATAGAACCAGGTCCGGCGTAAAGCACAGACATGATATTCCAACAGAATAATGGAAATATAATAACAGAAGAATTTCACCAAGTATAGGGTAGCCCGCGTATACAGGTTATTCCAACAGAATAATAAAGAATGGAATAACAGAAGTTTTCTTCATGAATAAGAAAGAAAGAATACCCTATACGAGTACAACAAATAATATCCCTTACCGTAAAAGAAACTTGATATCGGAGTAGTGAAGTAGCATAATACTTTTCTTCTTTCTCTCTATAGTTTCTCTCTCTAGAGTTTCAGTGAATTCGTAAGAAAATAATGAAGGAATGAGCTTCTATTTATAGAAAAATAGACTGCATAGTAACTAACTCATGAACGGTCTAGATTGATTTACTTTAATCTGACGGTCCATATTTAAAGCAAAATCTTTTAAATAAAATATAATATATTCTATTTATAATCTAATAAAACGAATAACTTTATAAAAGATTTTACTATGCAAACACTCAGAGGCGGAACTAGGGGGCAGGCGGGGGCATCTGACCCCGGTAGGGAGGCGGATCAGGCGGACTAGGGGAGGGGGAGGGGGCGGGGGGCGGTGGGGGGGGCAGCCGTGGTGCAGCCTGTGCTCCGGTCCGGTCGTCTTCTCCGACTGCAGAGTGCAACAGGTTTGTAACTTCAATCTCTCTCTCTCTCTCTTCCCTGTTTGTGGATCAGTGGATGGGGGAAGAGGAAATGGTAATCAATGGCAAGAATACTAAAACTAAAACAAACCCAAAATTAACTTTGCTATCTCTAATTGCACTAATTTTCTACTAGGTATCTGGGGGTCCATTTGGTGTGGAAGATTCAGTGAAGGCAGGAGGTGGCCCGCTTCTTTCCTTGCTTGGTTTCTTAATATTTCCCTTATTTTGGACCTGAGCAATAAACCCAAATAAAAGGTAATAATATATTTATTCAATTATTCTCAGTTCAATTTTGATAATTATATTGATGTGATAAAAATATGTAACTGCAAGTGCACAATATCAAATTGAAGAACTGGCAAGTACAGGTCGAACCCACAGAGACTAGATTAATTCTTTAATATATCCTTAATTAATATTTTAGGCGAATTAGAAATAAATATGGTGGAGAAAATTTATTAACTAAATTATTCAAACTACTAATTAATAACGGAAACTATTAATGAGAAAAGATACCTAGGAATCAGAATCCACCAAATATTAACATAATAAATAATTTCTTATTTCCTAAATCAATTCCCAAATTATTCTCCCGTCCCTTTAAAAATAATGATTCATATAATTAATATGGGCAAGCATAAGTTATGAAAAATTCACAGATTAACTATAACTTATCAAAACCTCGCAATCAATATAAAAATCATATGCAATTTATGCGGAGGAAAATATGAAGGCGAAAATAATTATGCATTAATTTTGGAACGGAAAGAAAATATTATTATGAAATACTTAGTTTCATCATAATCCTAGGTATTAGAAATTTAGCTAACCATGGAATTAAAAACAAAAATAAATAATATTAGTACTACAATTCGCATGAAATAAGAACAATGATTAAAAAGAGAATTTCTATTATATAAATAAAAGAAAGATACAAATACTCCCTGACAGTAGTTTCACACGTGATTGGAATAAGAGAAAAAAACAAACTCTAAATATGTTACTCCCTTCTACACTAGTGAAGAACTAAGAAAAAAGAAAATAATAAGTGGTCCCCTTCTCTCTAAAACAAGAGGCCTATTTATAGGGAAAATAACTTGGAACCCTAATTGAACTTGGACAGTTTTGTCCCCAATCAACTTTTCAAAAAGATCTTCTAGATATACTTTTCTTCTCTTGTTGGGTTTGACTTGCACACCAAGATTGTTCAACCTCTTTCCTACTCCTTGTAGGATTCTTCTTGGATATTCCTTATATGAATAAAAGCATTAAATATCCCTTGATCACCAAGATTTTGACTTTATTGCAACAAATATTAAATCCTACAAAATAAAATAAAATATATTAATTTAATAAACTAATATAATTAAAAGGACAAAATTAGGGATAATTAAATGTATGAATTATATTAATTCTAGAAAACGTGACGCCCCCAAAACAGGTATACATCACCCATTCTGAGTCGCCAAATACATGGTACAAAAATAAATACAGCCTCAGTAATACAATTGTCGTGCAAAATACGACAACACATATATTGTGAGTTTGAATATAAATAGAGAGTATAAAAACTCAAAAGGAGTCCTCATTACAATTACTGATACACTATTTTACAAAAATAGTGAGGACTGCTAAACAACTTTCTAAAATCGTCACTTCATACCTCTGCTACTTTCTGCTATACTATCTCCTCCTGAGAAGAAAATGAAACAAAAAGGGTGAGCTCAACTAGCCCAATAAGGATATTATGACTAAGATAATATACAACAAATTATCGTTAGTCTTCAACAGGAAAAATTTGATAAAATATAATAGATAACAAGTTTTAGATCAACAACTGCAGCGAAAACAGCAATCCATTAGAAGAGTCAAGTAGAGAAAGAATTCTACTATCTTCTAAGATTTAAAAGTCCATCATCAATATTCTATCCCTGTAACATCAATCAATATACATCTTGAATCAAATATTCTTCTTTGCACTACAAGCTAAAGATATTCATTTGTATCACCAGTTGGTCATGTTCATCTCAATACCTGTTCATCTCAATACCTGTTCATCTTTGCACTACAGGCCAAAGATATATATCAGGTAATCATACATCTTTGTACTATAGGCCAAAGATATTCAGTAGTATCATTATTTAGGACTGAGGATGATGAAAAATATTTTAAAGAAAACGAATCCAGTGAGATAAAAGAACAAATATTAGGGATTCGTATTACAGTTTATCCAAGTTCAATAATAATCCATAATAACCAATTTTGAAGCAGAATTCAAAAATAAAGATCAAAACATGGATACAATCAAAGATAGTAACCATAATAGACAACTTGGACAAAAAGAAGAAAATTTTATTTTTCGGTAAATAGTGTCGTATTCGTGAATAGTGTCGTATACGTGAATAGTAACCCCGACACAAAAAGTTCTAAATTTGATAAAAGGTTCATACCAACATTTCGGTATAATGATATTGAAGAAAATATTATTTTAAGAAAAATGTGACGCCCCCAAAATTAGGTATACATCATCCATCTTGAGTCGCCAAATATATGGTACAAAATTCAAATACAACTTAATAATACAACTGTCGTGTACAATACGAGAAAACATAAACTGTGAGTTTGAATACAAATATTGTCTTCTAGAGAGTATTCATACTCAAAAGGAGTCCTCATTACAATTATTATCACACTATTTCACAGAATAGTGAGGACTACTAATTCAAACATCTAGGACCATCACTCTGTTCCCTGACTAGTCCCAACTACGTTCTCATTTCCTGAAGAGAACAGTGAAAGAAAGGGTGAGCTCAACTAGCCTAGTAAGAAATATTATGACTAAGATAATTTAGAATAAATTATCATTAGTCTCCAATAATGTTAAACTGATAAAATATAATAGACATCAAGTTTAACTGCAACGGAACAAGCAATCTATTAAATGAGTCAAGTAGAAAATAAAATCTACTATCTTTTATGATTTAAAAGGTTTTTATCACTGTTATCGCTGAGACTCGGCTTAATAAATAATCCACATCATCGAATCACCCCTGCACTATGGCCAAGGATATTCTTTAGTATCACGATCACGAATTATCCATGTACTACGGCTAAAGATAATCGTATTTTCATCAACGGTCCTGATCATGCCATAAAACAATTCATCTCTGCACTACGGCCAAAGAGAATCCATAGCCATAATCATACCAAAAATTGTCCATCAATGCACTACGGGCCAATGAGGACTTTTTCCACATCATTTATAATGTTACGGTCATGATTACACCGATTAATTCCTGGTCATAATCATACCAAGTCCATCTATGCACTACAGGCCATAGATGACTTTCAACAAAATATAAACATGAGGATGATGACAATGATATAAGAATTCAATAAAACAAGTTCAAAAATTAATTTATCCAGGAATTAACAACGTCCAAATTGTCAATATGATACTGCTTTGTGCAGTAAAATTCAAGAATTCTTAGAAGAATATTTCCATGAAAAGATACTAGATGAAGCGCAAATATCAAAGATATTCCACTAATTTCATGGAGTATAGAAGTCAAAGTTTTAACCAACTTAGTATAATAAAGAATGGAATAACAAAAGAAATCACCATGCATGCGATAGACCGCACAGACAGGTTATTCCAACAGAATAATAAATAATGGAACCAGGTCCGACGTAAAACGCACAGACAGAATATTCCAACAGAATAATAATAAAGACGGAACCAGGTCCAGTGTAAAATACACAGACAGGATGTTCCAACAGAATAATAATAAAGACAGAACCAGGTCCGGAGTAAAACACACAGACAGGATGTTCCAACAGAATAATAATAAAGACGGAACCAGGTCCGGTGTAAAGCACACAAACAGGATGTTCCAACAAAATAATAGAAGAATGTCACCAAGTATAGGGTAGACTGCGTATGCAGGTTATTCCAACAGAATAATAAATACTAGAATAACAGAAGTTCTCTTCATGAATACAAAAGAAATAATACCCCTTACGAGTACAACAAATAATATCCCTTACCGTAAAAGAAACTTGATATAAGAGTAGGAAAGTAGCAGAATACTTTTCTTCTTTCTCTCTCTAGAGTTTCAGTGAATTTGTAAGAAATAATGAAGGAATGAGCTTCTATTTATAAGAGAATGGAAGTGCACTGTTCATGAACGAAATTATTTTGCAGCAGTATTTCTTCAATCGACTAACAACTAAGTGAAACAACTAACCAATAAGATTTCAACAAAAATTAAAATATAATACATATATATAAACACATGTTTTCAACTTATATATATCAATATTATATATACACCACTTAATTTTTCTCCCCCATAACCAACATCAATCCCCCACCCACCCAATAATCAAATTCACTACACTCTTACACATTACTATCACACACAAACACATCTTACACCCATCACTTTCATATAATTACTTTTCCACCATTTTTCACTCACATACATCACTTTCACTCTTTCTTTTCTTCCACCACTCTCCACTCACACATATAATATTATATATATACTCACACATCACAATCTTATATATATAAACTCCTTCCCCTACGTAACTCTCTCCCACCCCCATTTCCAAAATCAGTTTTTCAACACATATGGGCCCCACATATGGTCCCCACATTTGGGCCCCACCTTTAAATAAATTCTACCGATTATTTTGAAAAATAGGTAAATGGGAGTCTATAAAATAAGAAAAACTGAGTAACTTTTCACATAAGCATCAATAAATACCGTGTGCTACTATGCAACCACGCGTATTATTGTACTTTTACTACCGAGTAGTTCAACAGTATTAACGGTAAAACTTCCGCCGTTATTTTCATAAAAATATTTTTGTCGTTTTCTCAATTCAACAATAATTCCGTTGTGGGGTCCACCAATGATTGTGCCATCGTACGAATATTCCCCGACACAAAGAAAATTCCCTGACCAATCGAATATAATATGACAACTTGCATACTTTGCAAAATTTATAAATACTACCCACAACTATAACATTATCTCAAATCCACACCATAATATTAAAAAAAATATTTCGAGAAAATTAAATATTTATTCATAAAATCTGGGGTCTCACAAAAAATATAACACCCCTTACCTCAAAATATCAGTACTTCTGATCGGAATATCGGTATAAGACTGAAGGAAACTTGCACTGATGAATAGAAACTCACAAAGTATCTAAATACTCACAAAATATACTCAATAATCTATAGAGAGAAAGAGAGAAAACCTGTTTCTGGTGTGATTTTCAATTCTAACTTAGCCCTCTATGTATAGGAAAATGTTAACACGCCGAAGCAGACTTAACCTGCAACCTGATGGCTTTACCTGCTACTATTCCCACCCACCACATTTGAATAAAAATCTCAGCACATTTTCACCAACCAAAAGTGGGGTCCACCAATTCTAGAATTTTTTATCAAAATGATAAATTCTAAAACTTCAATAATTTCTGAACCAGTCATCTCTTAAAATTCATAACAAATCATACGTTCATTTTTAACGGTTCAAAATTTGTGGATATATACTCAACTTATATATGTATAACATATCCAAAAATTACAACGATCCCACGGTCGGATTAAAAATTATAACCTCCGTATTATATCTCAAAAACTCTGATTGATTTTTAATACCTCCATTCCGACAAAAATACTGATAAAACACGTCAATATTAACTCCTTCATTTTTTAACCACAAAATATATCAAACATTTATATTCACATAAAATAAATATTTTCTTATCATATGAATCAATAATTAATTATTCACAATTAATATTACAGAATCACATTTATGACAACCAGGCCGTTCCCAGGAAAGAGGGGGCTTTCCAATAAGGATTTCTCCTTACTGGCGCGCAATTAGGTGACCAAACCTCTCCTTAAACAGAACTTTTTAGACTTTGCCAATAATGTTATCTAATAATATTATTCAAATAATATGAATTATTGATATGATAATGAAAAATACTGTGCAGTGACAATTATTGAAACAACAATAATATAAAATATCAATGCAGCAATTATTGAATCAATAAAATAAAATATTGAACAGTAACTACTGTAATAATTATTGAGTAGTGCCTTCCTTCGTAAGAATCAATAATTCAAAAATACTATGCAATCCGTATGGTACTGTGCAACTACGCGTAATACTGTATTTTAACCACCGGGTATTCCAACAGTGTTAACGGTAACAACTACGCCGTTATTTATAAAAACTTATTTTTTGTCGTTATCTTCATCCAACCGTTTTTCGTTATGGGGCCCACAAATAGCTGCGCCGTCGTACGAATATTCCCCGACAGAAAGAATATTCCACGACCAAACGAATTTTCCCCGACAAAATGAATATTTTATAACCACTTGTTTATTTTGTAAAATTTGCACATTTCACCCATAACCAAAATATTATATTAAATTAACACCTTATTATTCACAATAATAATTAGAGAAAATTTGATTTTATTCATTAATAAGTTGGGGTCTTACAACCTCCCCTCCTTCTGAAATTTCGTCCTCGAAATTGACGTATGTACCTGGTGTTTCGAAATGGTGGGGATACCTCGCTTTTATTTCTGATTCTAACTCCCAGGTCATTTCTTCAATAGCATGATTTCTCCACAAAACCTTAACTTGTGGTATAACCTTCGTGCGTAAGATATGCTCTTTCCTATCCAAGATCTTAACAGGTACCTCCTCGTACGTTAAATCTTCGGCTATCTCATCTGGTTCTAACTCAATAATGTGGTTCGGGTCTTTAACATATTTACGAAGCATAGATATGTGAAAAACATTATGAACACGAGACATACTTGGAGGTAATGCGAGTCTATAGGCCGCATTTCTTATTCGGCCAAGAATTTCAAATGGACCAACAAATCGTGGATTGAGCTTTCCTCTCTTCCCAAATCTTGTAACTCCCTTCCATGGTGCAACAACTAATAATACATGATCTCCAATATTAAATTCCACGTCCTTCCGATGAAGATCCGCATAACTCTTTTGTCAATCCTGTGTCGTTTGTATACATTGTCGAATCGTTTGGATCTTCTCTGTAGTCATTCGTACCAACTCTGGTCCCAACAATGTTGCTTTATCCACCTCGTTCCAGCATACTGGAGAACGACATTTTCTTCCATACAACGCCTCGAATGGAGCCACACCTATACTTGCCTGATAACTGTTGTTGTAGGAGAATTTCACCAATGGTATGTACTTATCCCAACTCCCTTTGAAATCTAGGACACAGAGTCTTAATAGATCTTCAAGAGTTTAAATAGTCCTCTCTGATTGTCCGTTCGTTTGAGGATGGTATGCCGAACTGAATCGTAAATTCGTACCCATAGCTTTCTGCAAGCTAACCCAAAATTGTGAAGTGAATCTTGGGTCACGATCTGAAACTATGGATACTGGCATGCCATGCAATCTTACAATCTCATTTACGTACATACTAGCAAGACGTTCAAGGGAATAAGTCTCACGTATAGGCAAAAAATGGACAGACTTGGTTAATCTATCAACAATAACCCAAATCGCATCTATACCTTGAGAAACCTTGGGAAGACCCGTAACGAAATCCATGGTAATGTGTTCCCATTTCCACTTCGAAATCTCAAGTGGTTGCAAAGGACCCTTTGGTACTTGATGCTTCGCCTTTACACGTTGACAAGTTAAACACCTCGAGATAAACTCCGCGATCTCTCTTTTCATATTGCTCCACCAAAATGTATGTCGAAGATCGTGATACATTTTGGTACTCCCAAGATGGATTGCAAACTGTGTGTTGTGTGCCTCCATCTTGATTCTATGTTTCAAGTCAAAATCGGTAGGAACACAAAGTCTGGAGTTGACTCGAAGTATTCATTTTTCATCGATTCTTGCTTCTGGAATAACACATTCTTGCACTTTCTTCTTCATACACATCAGCTCTATGTCCGTAGCTTGAGCAGCTTTAACTTTATCGATTAAAGTCAGTTCTACTCGTATGTTTGATATCATCACGTGGGTACTTGGAGCCTTCATCTCTATCTCCATCATTTGCAAGTCATACAAAATGGGCCTTTGTGTTAACAATATTGCACTCGTACCTGCATATGATCTTCTACTCAATGCGTCAGCTACTACGTTTGCTTTTCCAGGATGATATGATCATAATCTTTCAGCAACTCGAGCCAACGTCGTTTCCGCATGTTGAGTTCCTTTTGGATGAAGAAATATTTGAGGCTTTTATGATCTGTATAGATCTCCACTTTCTCCCCATACAGGTAGTGTCTCCAGATCTTCAACACAAAAACGACTGCTGCCAACTCCAAATCATAAGTAGGATAATTCCTCTCATATTCTTTGAGTTGTCGCGAGGCATAGGCTATGACTTTCCCATGTTGCATGAGAACACATCCTAACCCTTTGCCTGAAGCATCGCTGTAGATAACAAATCCATCCGAACCATATGGTATTGTCAGAACAGGTGCCAAAATGAGTCTCCTCTTGAGTTCTTTGAAAACTCTTCTCACAATTCTCGCTCCAACCGAATTTTGTATCTTTACGAGTCAGCTGAGTTAACGGAGTAGCGATTTGAGAAAATCCTTCCACGAATCTCCGATAGTAACCAGCTAAGCCCAGAAAGTTACGTACTTCGGTCACCGACTTTGGTTGCTCCCAACTTTGTATGGCTTCAATCTTCGCTGAGTCGACAGATACTCCATGTTTTGACACCACATGCCCAAGGAATGCTACTTCCTCAAGCCAGAACTCGCATTTCTTTAGCTTGGCATATAGCTTGTTATCGCGAAGCCTTTGTAGTACCAGCTTCAAATGGTGCTCATGATCTTCACGGCTTTTGGAATAGATGAGGATGTCATCAATAAAGACAACAACGAACTGATCCAAATATTTCTTGAATACACGGTTCATCATATCCATGAAAGCAGCAGGAGCATTAGTCAATCCAAAAGACATGACTAAGAATTCGTAATGCCCGTACCGAGTTCTGAAGGCAGTCTTTGGAATATCCTCAGTTTTAATCTTCAGCTGATGATATCCAGAACGAAGATCGATCTTTGAAAAGAATTGTGTTTCTTGTAATTGGTCGAACAGGTCATCAATGCGAGGTAGTGGATACCTATTCTTGATGGTGACATGGTTCAATTCCCGATAGTCGATACAAAGTCGTATACTACCATCTTTCTTCTTTACGAATAACACCGGAGCACCCCAAGGAGATGTACTAGGACGAATAAAACCGATGTCCAACAACTCCTGTAGTTGGACCTTTAACTCCTGAAGTTCAATAGGAGCCATTCGATATGGGGTTTTAGAAATGGGCTTTGTGTTAGGTTCAAGGTCAATAAAGAAATCAACTTCACGTTCTGGGGGTAGACCGGGAAGTTCTTCAGGAAATACGTTAGGAAATTCATTAACAACAGAAATTTTATTCAAATCTGACGTTGTTCAAGTCCGTGACATGGGCTAAGAAAGCTTGACATCCGTTTTTTAATAAACGAATAGCTTTATGGCTTGAAATGATAGTGATTGACTTTAATGGTTTAGTTATTTGAATTCGCATAACAGGTTGGTTAGGAATATGAAAACTAACAACCTTACGAAAATAATCAATTTTAGCATGATGCGTGGTTAACCAATCAATCCCAAAAATTACATCAAATGCAAGAATTTTCAATGAAATAAGATCGACAGGTAATGTGATGGTACCAACTTGAATCAAGCAAGATTTATAAACAATAGATGTAACGAAAGTTTCTCCTAATGGAGTTTCAACAGATAAGTCAAAGTCTAATTTCTCCGAAGTCAAGTTCAACCGTTGAGCACAAGCAGGAGAGATAAAAGAATGGGTAGAACCGGTATCTAATAAGGTATAAACTTCGCAAGAGTTTATGATTAGCTTACCCGGGATCACCTCGTTCGGGTTCCTCGCGTTTTGGGCAGTCACGACAAACGCCCTTCCAGGAACCACTGACTTTGACTTATCCGGAACAGCCTTCAGACTCACTATCCCCGTTGAACTTGGTTTCGCAACAAGATAATTTTTAGCTATATGACCTTCCTTTTCACAGTTGTAACATACCTTAAACTGTTGTGGGCAGTTTGGGCTGATGTATCCCTCTTTCCCGTATTTGTAACATACGACCGGTGCTCGTTATCCTCCCCTAGAAACAGTTGATTTTGGTGCTGACTTCTTCACGTTATTGTTATTATACCTTCTCCTTTTGAAATCTCCTCCCGACTCGCTCCTTCTATTATCACAGCCACGATTACCACCAAAGTGATTACAGCTTTTGTCCGAATGTTTTCCTCCCTGCTGGTTTTCATTGCTCCGATGACCGCTTCCACTGGTATGACCCTGGTTGTGGTCTCTCGGTTGAACATACTCATTATCTCGCTCTAATAATTAAGCCCTGTTTACAACATCTGAATATAAAGAAAATTTATGAGAGATAAGATATTGCCGAATCTCGGGCTTTAGACCTCTCAGAAACATCCTCGTCATTCGTTCCTCATTCTCTACCAAATGAGGTATAAACCTGGATAACTCTGCAAACTTCGCCTCGTACTGGGACACCGTTATGTTGTTTTGTTCCAGTCTAATAAACTCTACCTTCTTCATATGACGAATACTCTCAGGAAAGTACTTGTCATTAAACAGTTTTTGAAACGTTTCTCAAGACATGTTGAGTGCGTCAGGATGGGTACGCTTCACAGACTCCCCAGTAGTCTGCCTCACCGCGGAACATAAAGGTGGCGAATGGAACCTTCTGTTCCTCCGTGCATCCCAAGACATCGAATATCTTGGTAATTTACTTGACCCACGTTTCCGCTATGATCGGATCCGGCTTTTCCTTAAATTCTGGTGGTCCCAACTTTTTGAACTGCTTGGCTGTGATAAGCCGCGCATTGCTAGCATTTCCACCCGTATTTTGTGCACGAGTCTCCCTCGTCTGGTTTTGCATGAACTGCAAAAAACTTCTAAACATCCCATCATTCATCATTTGTCCAGTAGTGTTGTTTGCAGGAGGAATATTGCCTTCCTGTTGCACGTTCCCCTGGGTGGTGATCAAAGGTGTATCCACGGTCTGATTCACTCCATTATTAACGTTCTCAGCTGCCATTCTAAAATACTGCCATAAAACAAGGGTTAATAGTCATTTCATATATAATCCCTATACTCTGACCGACCAAATAAATACTAAATAAACTTAGTTAAGTCATATTAGCGAAGGAATTCCCCATCTCTCCCCTCCTAATTCTTGTCTCACAACTCAGCCAGGGATCATATCCCTAAGCTTTGATACCAACTGTGACGCCCCCAAAACAGGTATACATCACCCATTCTGAGTCGCCAAATACATGGTATAAAAACAAATACAACCTCAGTAATACAATTGTCGTGCAAAATACGACAACACATATACTGTGAGTTTGAATATAAATAGAGAGTATAAAAACTCAAAAGGAGTCCTTATTACAATTACTGATACACTATTTTATAAAAATAGTGAGGACTGCTAAACAACTTTCTGAAATCATCACTCCATACCCCGGCTAGTTCCTGCTATACTATCACCTCCTGAGAAGAAAATAGAACAAAAAGGGTGAGCTCAACTAGCCCATTAAGGAATATTATGACTAAGATAATATACAACAAATTATCGTTAGTCTTCAACAGGGAAAATCTGATAAAATATAATAGACAACAAGTTTTAGATCAACAACTGCAGCAAAAACAGCAATCCATTAGAATATTCAAGTAGAGAAAGAATTCTACTATCTTCTAAGATTTAAAAGTTCATCATCAATATTTTATTCCTGTAACATCAATCAATATACATCTTGAATCAAATATTCATCTTTGCACTACTAGCCAAAGATATTCATTTGTATCACCAGTTGGTCATGTTCATCTCAACACCTGTTCATCTTTGCACTACAGGCCAAAGATATTTATCAGGTAATCATACATCTTTGCACTACATACCAAAGATATTCAGTAGTATCATTATTTAGGACTGAGGATGATGAAAAATATTTTAAAGAAAACGAATCTAGTGAGATAAAAGAACAAATATTAGGGATTCGTATTACAGTTTATCCAAATTCAATAATACTCCACAATAACCAATTTTGAAGCAGAATTCAAAAATAAAGATCAAAACATGGATACAATCAAAGATAGTAACCATAATAGACAACTTGGACAAAAAAAAAATTTCATTTTTCGGTGAATAGTGCCGTATTCGTGAATAGTGTCGTATACGTGAATAGTAACTCCGACACAAAAAGTTCTAAATTTGATAAAAAGTTTATACCAACATTTCAGTATAATGATATTGAAGAAAATATCATTTTAAGAAAAATATAACACCCCTTACCTCAAAATATCAGTACTTCTGATCGGAATATCGGTATAAGGCTGAAGAAAACTTGCACTGATGAATAGAAACTCACAAAGTATCTAAATACTCACAAAATACACTCAATAATCTAGAGAGAGAAAGAGAGAAAACTTGTTTCTAGTGTGATTTTCAATTCTAACTTAGCCCTCTATTTATAAAAAAATGTTAGCACGTCAAAGCAGACTTAACCTGCAACCTGATGATTTTACCTGCTACTATTTCCACCCACCACATTTGAATAAAAATCTCAGCACATTTTTACCAACCAAAAGTGGGGTCCACCAATTCTAGAATTTTCCACCAAAATGATAAATTTCAAAACTTCAACAATTTTTGAACCAGTCATCTCTTAAAATTCATAACAAATCATACGTTCATTTTTAACGGTTCAAAATTTGTGGATATATACTCAACTTATATATGTATAACATATCCAAAAATCACAACGATTCCACGGTCGGATTAAAAATCATAACCCCCGCAATATATCTCAAAAATTCTGATTGATTTTTAATACCTCCATTCCGACAAACATACTGATAAAACACCTCAACATTAACTCCTTCATTTTTTAACCACAAAATATATCCAATATTTATATTCACATAAAATAAATATTTCCTTATTATATGAATCAATAATTAATTATTCACAATTAATATTACAGAATCACATTTATGACAACCAGACCATTCCCAGGAAAGAGGGGGCTTTCCAATAAGGATTTCTCCTTACTGGCGCGCAATTAGGTGACCAAACCTCTCCTTAGACAGAACTTTCTAGACATTGCCAATAATGCTATCTAATAATATTATTCAAATAATATGAATTATTGATCTGATAATGGAAAATACTGTGCAGTGACAATTATTGAAACAACAATAATATAAAATATCAATGCAGAAATTATTGAATCAATAAAATAAAATATTGAACAGTAACTACTGTAACAATTATTGAGTAGTGCCTTCCTTCGTAAGAATCAATAATTTAAAAATAATGTGCAATCTGTGTGCTACTGTGCAACCACGCGTATTACTGTATTTTAACCAACGGGTATTCCAACAGTGTTAACGGTAACAACTATGCCGTTATTTATAAAAACTCAATTTTTGTCGTTATCTTTATCCTACCATTTTTCGTTATGGGGTCCACAAATAACTGCGCCGTCGTACGAATATTCCCCGATAGAAAGAATATTCCACGACCAAACGAATATTCTCCGACAAAATGAATATTTTATAACCACTTGTTTATTTTATAAAATTTGCACATTTCACCCATAACCAAAATATTATATCAAATTAACACCTTATTATTCACAATAATAATTAGAGAAAATTTGATTTTATTCATTAATAAGTTGGGGTCTTACAGAAAACATATTTGATAAGATTTAGATAAGTGACTCCCAATCAAATCAGTTGCATGATATATTCTGTTACCTTAAAATCAGAACCTTAATACTTAACATTATTTTTAATATATTCCCAGCAATTAAACTATGCCTTGAAATTAAAAGGATTAATTACATATTTTAGTACATTTTTAAAAATAATTACAATAATGATGCATCCATAAAATAATTATAAAAGTAATACACTTTTTCATATTTATTTACAATAGTAGTGCAATTAGGATTCCTTTAATCGTGACCCACTATTATCTCCCTTATCTCTTCACATTAATTATTATTTTCTTATTTAAACACATTCAAACACAGCAGACCCATTTTTGATCTTTGTTCCTGTTTCTCTCTCTTTTTTCTTCATCCTCTTTTTTCGTACTATAAACCAAAATTACTTTCTAATTGTTGTATATTAGTGTTAAGGACCCAAATTAAAATGCTTTGGGATAGAAAGTCTTACATAAATTCCTAGGACCCAAAGACACACTAACAGACTTTACTTCTAAGTTGGGCCTTCATAAATTCAACACCATTATTAGCAGCATCATATATGACTAAGGTGGTGCTTGATAAAACTGAGTGTTAAGACCTGAATAGTTTAGACGTCTGAATAATATATAGCATCTGAATAGAATTGTGTCTAAATGAAAAAATATTGTTTGATAATTAATTTTTCTAAAATGTCTGAATAACAGTATTTTACCATTTTAACTCTTTGAACAGTTTAAACAAAACCTGTTTGATAATCAGAAGGTCTGAATAGTATTTTAAATACATATTTATAATATTTTGGCCACAATATGATAAAATAAAAATAAAAACGTACAAATTAAATTAATTTCAAACATAGTATCATGTCCCAAAAATATCAATATAGCATAATAATTCAACCATACAAATTAAATTAACTTCAAACAGTTCTTAAGAGTTGAAGTGCAATTTATTCACGTAGATTAACCATAAATCCTACGCCTTGATCACCCCATTGTGGTTCATCTTGTCCTTCTTCTTCGTTTCCTTCATTTTGCAATCTGTTTTGCATGATGGATTGATTTGTGTGCCTGATATGATGTGCAGGAAATTGGTACCTGTTTGTTTTCATAATTATGAGCACTTGTATATAATTTGGCATGATGGATTGATTTGTTTTTGATGTTATTCTTGGCCTGAGATTTTATACTATAAGGTTTATAGAAGGACTTGGCATTGGTTACCTAAATGTCCTTCCATGCCTAAAAAATGGAGCTGCGGTTTCAAATGGTTTTCTTTTGTTCCAGAGCTTTATGCTTTTGTATGATTGATGACTTTACTTGGATTTTGCATTATATATATATATATATATATATATATATATATATATATATATATATATAACCAAGATCCAGTCCGGGATCCCGATTTTTTTTTGTTATATGTATCCAAATCACACCAAAAATACTGTATTATGTAAAAATTTCAGTTCCATAAAATATTAAACATTTTTTTAGTTGTTTTAAAAAAAACAAAAAAACAAAAGTCCGTATTTTAAAAAAGTCTAGGATCTCGGACTAAATCTGGACTCTCTCTCTATGTATGTATGTATATATATATATATATATATATATATATATATATATATATATATATCAATACTCCAGCATAAATATTTCTATGTTGTGAAATATTGTTAGAATTTAGGTAATATGAAGAAAGTTTTGTTCAGTTTTCATATTTTTCTTGTTTTTTTTTAATGTTCATGACTTTGATTATTTGAGCTAGTGTTGATCGATTTCGCAATCAATGAATACGTGCAAGTATACACAGTCAACAAGTAATAAAGTGAAAGTAGAGAATCATTCCCACGAGAAATTATTTCATAAAAATCACCAAGTACTAGTTCTTAACCAAACTAATTTTATTTAAACAATCTCAAATCGTGATTTTTCTAATTAAGAAAACTCAATTAACTAGTTAAACTGAATTGCTTTATAAATGAATTCAAATAAATAAATGTTAAGACTACAATATCCCTAATTATGAACTATAAACTAATTATCTAATTATCCCAATTATTATGCCTATTGAATTGTTAACAAGAATTCTCAAATGCCAAAAGTCCTTTTCTAAGTGATCAATTGACTTCTATTTAATCCAGATTAATCTTGCTATATTCCTATGCAAAACAATTGAATTAAACTCCTTCAATTCCAATTCCTTATGTGTTACATGTGGTGAACATATATTTCCATTCAATTCATAAACCTAATTATTCACCATGCAAATAACTATGTCACATGTTATCATGCCTAGTTCTAACCCTAGAATTCCTCTCCCGAATCCTTCTAGAGTAACAAGGTAATTACTGATCAGATAATTAATCAATAAGCTCAAGACAAGATAAACAATTCACTTTGACATAAATAATTGGAATAAATCAAATAACTAATTTATAGACATAAAAGGCTCAATTGAAATCTTAATAAAAGAAATTTAGTTCATTGTCATTGAATTAAAATCAAGAATCCACAACTGAATAAACATTAAAAGATAGAAGTATGATAAGAGAAAAGAATAGAATCTGTAGTCAGCAAATCTGATGCTCCCCTCTTGCTCCTGCTTTTGATCTTCAATGATCTCCAAGTTGCTTCAATCTCCAAAACTAATAAGAACTAGGGTTAATGTCTAATCTAATCGAGTGTATCTCTAATCTAATCTATGTAATCTCCCATTTATTTTATGTCTTACATCATGTATTTATAGGTTACAAGTCCAATTTTTAGCTTAGGAACAAACCCATTCCAATTTGGAGTCAGAAAAGTATCAAAATTCGTCCCAAAACGCGTCCAAGCCTTGACCAAACTCTTCCCCAGCACCCCGGCGCTGGGCATAACGCTGGAACATTTCTGCCTAGCGCCCCAGCACTGGGCATATGCCTTGTTTGGGCGCCCCGGCGCTGGCCTCATTCCTGGAAATTTTTTGCTCCGACGTCCTATGGGAAAATGGTCATAATTTCTTCGTCCGAGCTCTGATTTAGATGATTCAAGATGTTCCAAAAAGAGGAGATGTAGATCTACAACTTTTATTCTTTGAGTTTTTCGAAATAATGTCTGGAGAAATACTCAAATTAGCTCTGAAGTGACTGCTATGTAAATGCCAAGTTGAAAACACGAATCTAGCCACCCCAAACGTCGATCCAAGTAACTTTTGTCCCAATTCCTACAAAACAACATAAAACATGCACAAATAGACACAAACACTTAAAAATATCCAAAAGATTAAGCTCAAACGCACTCAATTCATGTGTATAAAACTCACTCATCAAATACCCCCAAACTTAAACATTTGTTTGCCCTCAAGCAAAAATACAAAAGAACTAAAAATAAACAACCGAACTAAACTACATGAATACATATGTATGATCCACTTCCTAATATACCTACGAACCTAGTAATAAATCAGTATGATATATAGAATAGGCCTCAAAGATACCATTGATACTCAAACAATATATCCAATCAAGTCAAAATCCATAACTCTAACCAATTAGTCAATCCAAACCAGTCATCACCCATGTTGTGTGTGTGCTTGTTAACTATTCTAACAAACCACAGTTCAAGATAATCACATAACAAACTTCTTAGAAAGAAAATTTCAGTCCCAATTCAATTACTTTTGTGAACATGACAACTCCAGTTAAAACTAAGCAATTACCAAGTCTAAGGATAAATACAAGATTTATTTATACTTTTATTCAACCACGAGGGCATTTTTGCTCTTTCTCGTGTTTTATTCATTTTTTTTATTTTTCTCATGGCTGTGCAATGTCTTATTCTCTTAGGCTTTTCAGTGCTACCTTAACGAGCTTTCGACCAACGACTCCTAAGCCATTAAGACCTTAGGGCGCTAGGTGTACAGACAATCCCCTCGGACTTACTTACTCAAGTAGCAAAGGCCACAAAACTAGACAAGCATGCCACAATGTTTATTTATTGTTTTTTCTTTATCTGGATTTTCTATTTTTTTTTCTTTTCATCATTTCTTTTTTTATTTTATTTTTTTTTCATTTTGTATATATATACCCCATAGATTCCCCCAAACTCAAGCTTTTACGTCATTCCAACCTTTACTGCCAGTTAGCTAATTTCTTTAAATTTTAACCAAGATTTTTCCTCAGAAACAAATTATGAAACCCTTGAACCAAGTAGATTAAAATAGTTAAACTTGAAGTGCTAACCGGTTACAAAAGTTTCAGTCAGGCTCAGCTTTTCTTCATGTTTAAAATTAAAACTCATCATCAATTATCAACACTGTTCAAGTTAACAATTAATACCAATCTTATCATAGGCCGAGCTAAGACTACACCAACTAATCACACATATTCATACACAAAAAAAATACAATTATACTACATGAACACATACTAATATAACCTATGTATGCATATGCAATTAACTACCATGTATTATATGCAACCTAAAAAACATACTAACACATAAAAATAACGAACTACAATGCAAATAACTAACTATATGCAGTACGATACTAAAATGCCCCCAAACTTAAACTAGACATTGTCCTCAGTGGCTGAAATAGAAAAAAGTAAAGCAGAGGACTTCCCTGAAAATATAGCAATCTTCCTCCTTGTCCGCTAAGTTTGGAGAATAGGCTAGGCACATGGAACAAATTGGGCACCACACTTGAATTTGACTTGAATAACCTATAAACCATGATAGAAGCAATTTTATTAAATCCTAAATAAATGTAAATTTAAAACTACTAATATAAAACCTAATAAAAACTAAAAAATAAAACTTAAACTTGGGTTGCCTCCCAATAAGCGCTTGTTTTATAGTCTCAGCCTGACTTCTTCAATTCTCTATCCAATTCCCCTACGAAAATTGAGGAACCCTCCATCCATCAGAAGTAATTTATCTTTTGGGAGGTTCCCAATTGTAATGGCCATTGAGTTTAAGTCACCTAGCATGATCTTTTTAGATAGGATCCTCATTAAGTACGGCAAACCACTAGGTGCTTTCCCCATTGTGTTTGTGATCAAATTATGACATGGAAGCTTGTCAAACGCAATGAGCTCTTCCTCTATCTTTTCCTTTTCAACCCACCATGACTTCACAGTTGTACTAGCTCTTATGTCACAAAGAGCTTTGCCTACGACATGACTGCCAATTGGGCATGGTTTTGCAAAACTACCCGGATTCTTGAACTTTGGTGGAGGAGGCACATGGGATACTAATGAAATTAGCTCTTCTTCATTGAATCTTACTGTTAACTCTTCGTCGATCTCATTTTCTTGGTTCCCAATTATTTCCTCTCTTTCAACATCTTGTGGCTCATCTAGTTGCAGATTTTGTTCGGGCTCTCCATCGGTCTCGGAATCCATGTCATAGGGCCAAGTGTATTGAGAAAAAATGTTCGAGGCATTGATTAGTTGTTCCTTTGTTGTGTTGTCCCTTTTTTCTGTGTCCTTAAGAGTCTCTTGAAATTCTTTTTTGCTACGTAAAGTCATAACCTTGCAATGCTCATCTCTGCCCGGATTTATCTCTGTATCACTAGGGAGTGTTCTATGTGGACGGTTATTCAACGCATGTGCTATCTGCCCCAATTGATTTTCCAGATTCTTTATCGACGCACCTTGGCTTTTCATATTCAGCTCTACTTGATTCAATATTTTGTCTTGTTCATCGTTCCTTTTTTCAGTAGCTCTAATGAATTTTTCCAAGGCTTCTTCCAAACTTGATTTCCTCTCTGGTTGTTGTTGAGTCTAATTTTGAAATCCGGATGTGTTTTGCTGTCTAGGCGCTTGAGCTTGATTGTTACTCCAAGAAAATCCCGGATGATTTCTCCAACCCGGATTATACGCGTTTTGGCTCGGATACGGTTGGGTAGACCGACTATAGCTCCCTACGAACTGAGCTGATTCAGCGTTTATGGCACATTGATCTGTAGCATGTCTCCCAGCACATAACTCACAAACCATAGCTACTTGCTGCATGGATGGTGGACTCCATGTTTCCATTTTCTTAGCTATTGCGGACACCTGTGCTGTCAATTCTAAAAGTGTCGCGAGTCCATCAATCCCTGTTTCCATTGGTTGAGTTATGTTTGCCATCGTTCGCCTCCGTTGGGCTGCGATAACCTCTAACGTCTTCGAATTTGCCTCAATTTGTATTGGCTCTACAGAAAATATATTAAGTCCATCAATCCCTGTTTCTCTTAGTTGAGTCATGTTCGTGTATGGCCATTGATACGCAAAGTCTTCCATGGTACCTGAAAAGAAAGAAAGAAAAAAAAATTAAAAGAGAATTAAAGAAAAAAAAAGTTTAAATTAAAACTAATTTGATAAAAATTAATATTGGCAAAATTATTAAACTAATTCCCCGGCAGCGGCGCCAAAAACTTGTTGATCGATTTCGCAATCAATGAATATGTGCAAGTATACATGGTCAACAAGTAATAAAGTGAAAGTATAGTATTGTTCCCACGAGGAATTATTTAATAAAAATCACCAAGTACTAGTTCTTAACCAAACTAATTTTATTTAAACAATCTCAAATCGTGATTTTTCTAATTAAAAAAACTCAATTAACTAATTAAATTGAATTGCTTTATAAATGAATTTAAATAAATAAAGGTTAAGACTACAATATACCCAATTATGAACTATAAACTAATTATTCAATTATCCCAATTATTATGCCTACTAAATTGTTAACAAGAATTTTCAAATGCCAAAAGCCCTTTTCCAAGTGATCAATTGACTTCTATTTAATCCAGATTAATCTTGCTATATTCCTATGCAAAATAATTAAATTAAACTCCTTCAATTCCAATTCCTTATGTGTTACATGCGCTGAACAAATATTTCCATTCAATTCACAAACCTAATTATTCACCATACAATTAACTAAGTCACATGTTATCATGCCCAGTTCTAACCCTAGAATTCCTCTCCCGAATCCTTCTAGAGTAACAAGGTAATTACTGATCAGATAATTAATCAATAAGCTCAAGACAAGATAAACAATTCACTTTGACATAAATAATTGGAATAAATCAAATAACTAATTTATAGACATAAAAGGTTCAATTGAAATCTTAATAAAAGAAATTTAGTTCATTGTCATTGAATTAAAATCAAGAATCCACAACTGAATAAACATTAAAAGATAAAAGTATGATAAGAGAAAAGAATAGAATCTGTTGTCAGTAAATCTGATGCTCCCCTCTTGCTCATGCTCTTAATCTTCAATGATCTCCAAGTTGCTTCAGTCTCCAATGGAGTGTATCTCTAATCTAATCTATGTAATCTCCCCTTTATTTTATGTCTTACATCATGTATTTATAGGTTACAAGTCCAATTTTTAGCTTAGGAACAAATCCATTCTAATTTGGAGTCAAAAAAGTGTCAAAATTCGCCCCAAAACGCGTCTAAGCCTTGACCAAACTCTTCCCCAGCGCCCTGGCCCTGGGCATAAGCCTTGTTTGGGTGCCTCGGCGCTGGCCTCATTCCTGGAAATTTTCTGCTCCGACGTCCTTTTCGGAAAATGGTCATAACTTCTTTGTCCGAACTTCGATTTTGATGATTCGAGATGTTCCGGAAAGAGGAGACATAGATATACAACTTTTATTCTTTGGGTTTTTCGAAATAAGGTCCAGAGCAATACTCAAATTGGCTCTGAAGTGACTGTTATGTAAATACAAAGCCGAAAACGTGCATCTAGCCACCCCAAACGTCGATCCAAGTAACTTTTGTCCCAATTCCTACAAAACAACATAAAACATGCATGAATAGACATAAACACTTAAAATCAACCAAAAGATTAAGCTCAAACGCACTCAATTATGAGTATAAAACTCACTCATCAAATAACCCCAAACTTATGTGAGTGCCTAATTTTCACTTTGAATGATGCTCAAATAAGATTTCTCAAGTTGCAATGGTATCTTTCATAAGCATTTAGCCAAAAAAAATGTCAATCCCAACTGGCTAAACAAATGGATGTGTAAAATTTTTCAAAAATTTCACAAGTAATATGAAAACCAACTAATGAGTTAAAATATAGACTAAGCATGCTCATCAATTCTCTAAGAGTTAACAATATCAACCACCCACTTATCATTGGCCAAAATCAAATTCCATTAAAACATTGCCCAAGTAAATACTAAACATGATAAATACCCCCAAACTTAAAACAGACATTGTCCTCAATGGCTAAGATAGGAAAAATTAAAAGAGAAGGCTTCCTTGACATAATATAGCAATATTCTTCCTTGTCCGCTAAGCCTAGCGCCCCGGCGCTGGGCATAAGCCTTGTTCCCGGCGCTGGCCTCATTCCTGGAAATTTTCTACTCCGACGTCCTTTGGGAAAATGGCCATAACTTCTTCGTCCAAACTCCGATTTTGATGATTCAAGATGTTCCGAAAAGAGGAGACGTAGATCTATAACTTTTATTCTTTGAGTTTTTCGAAATAAGGTCCGGAGAAATACTCAAATTGGCTCTGAAGTGACTGCTATGTAAATGTCAAGCTGAAAACACGAATCTAGCCACCCCAAACGTCGATCCAAGTAACTTTTGTCCCAATTCCTACAAAACAACATAAAACATGCACAAATAGACAAACACTTAAAAACATCCAAAAGATTAAGCTCAAACGCACTCAATTCATATGTATAAAACTCACTCATCAGCTAGACCAGACTTCGAAATATAATTGTGGGAAGGGTAGTTGGAGACGGCCATTGGAAGTGGAAGGACAATATTATAATTTCATAATATAAACTCAATCAGATGTGCCTCTAAATGGTTAAGCTTTAATTTTGTGTCTAACCGATTAAGAGACAATTTTTTTTTTACCAAACATGTTTTGCCTTTGACCGAATCAGAGGCACTCCAATTAAGAGGCGTTAAGAGCTAATCAAACACGCCCTAAATCAGTCCTTGTAGCTCAAAAACCTACTCACATATACACATTAGCTCCATAGCACATATATTGTCATCATTAAAATTAAAATATATAAACCAACATTCTCTCCATTTTTAATGAAGACAATATATAATACCCCTAAATATATGGCAGTATATAAAAGCACAAAACATCTCCATATGTTGTCATCATTAAAATCAAAAATATATAAATCAACATTCTCCCTCTTTTTGATGATGAAAACATACAAGATAAAACTCCCCATAAATATATGGTTTCCCTTCAGATTATGCATATTAAGGAGCAATAAATGACTTGATCATACATATTGTCAACATAACCATGCAGTAACATACCCATCATGAACATAATGCAAATATAATTAAGCAAAAAAAATTCCAAATAACCATCATTTGCATATTCATGCACAATACAATATCCCAGTACCAACATGCCTAAACAAAATAAAGTATCAATATAACACAAAAATAATTAGAGTACATATAAAATAAGTTCGTTCAAGAATATCAATTCAAACCAATTTAAATATACCCAAAGTTCTCCTTTGTCATTATCAAAAAGAAATAAATGAAACCATACATATTAATCATTAAGCACAAGTTGATTGTAACATATGCATATCAGTTTAGTTATATCTCTTCTCCTTTGTCATCAACAAAAAATAATTCATATCAATTTAGCTGAATTTAGTTATCTCACCACTTTTGTCAACATTAAAAGAAATAAATGCAACGATAAAGAATAACATTGGAGCAAGCTTATAACAATAGCACATACAGTAAGTAAACAAAATGATCACACATTTGTAATTTATTATAAATATATCAACATTATTTACCAGTAGTAAGCTTACATTGATAGATGTGCTCCTTAGTGTAACTTTAGATTTTATATTTTCATAACAAAAATATCTTTAATAGCACTTCTTTTGGTCATCCCAGTGTTGAGGTCTTTAAAGCTCATGTTAGGAGGATGATTTTTCAATGTTTTGGTTGTTCTTGGAAGACTGTCATTGGTAATTTGCTCTTCTGGTTCATGCTCTGGTATGTCAAATTCTGCTTCTGAAGTTTCATCTGTTTTCTCTCCCGAAGCAGACAGGTCAGACTATCTGGATTCAGCTTCACCACATCATGTAAGGGGCAATAAAACCACGGATATAACGAGTAGGTCTTAAGATCCATCCCTGCTTAAAGATTGTGACGCCCCCAAAATAGGTATACATCACCTATTCTGAGTCTCCAATACATGGTACAGAATACAAATACAATCTTTAATATATAACAAGAGAGCTGTGAGTTTTAATACAAATACTGTTTTCTAGACAATATCCACTCTCAGAATAAGTCCTCATTAAATTTATTGTCACACTATTTTATAGAATAGTGAGGACTACTAATACTATCATCTGGTCTATCACTCCGTTCCCCGACTCGTCCCAGCTATATTCTCATTTCCTGAAGAGAACAGTGAAAGAAAGTGTGACGCCCCCAAAATTAGGTATACATCACCCATCTTGGGTCGTCAGATGCAAAGTACAGAATACAAATACAACTTACTAATACAACTGTCGTGTACAATACGACAAAACATAAACTGTGAGTTTGAATACAAATATTATCTTCTAGAGAGTATTCATACTCAAAAGGAGTCCTCATTACATTTATTAACACACTATTACATAGAATAGTGAGGACTACTAACTAATACTATCATTCGAACCATCACTCCGTTTCCCGACTTGCCCCAGCTACGTTCTCATTTCCTAAAGAGAACAGTGAAAGAAAGGTGAGCTCAACTAGCCCAGTAAGAAATATTATGACTAAGATAATGCAGAATAAATTATCATTAGCCTTCAACAATGTTAAACTGATAAAATATAATAGACATCAAGTTTAACTGTAGCGGAATAACCAATCCATTAAAAGAGTCAAGTAGAAAATAAACTCTACTATCTTTTATGATTTAAAAGATTTTTCAACACTGCTATCGCTGAGACTCAGCTTAATAAAACAATCCACATCATCGAATCACCCCTGCACTACGGCCAAGGATATTCATGTATTCATTAATGGTCATGATCATGCCAACAACTGTCCATCAATGCACTACAGGCCAATGAGGACTTTTACCACATCATTTGTAACATTACGGTCATGATTACACCGAATAATCTCTGGTCATAATCATACCAAGTCCATCTATGCACTACAGGCCACAGATGACTTTCAACATTTTATAAACATGAGGATGATGACAATGATATAAGAATTCAATAAAACAAGTTCAAGAATTAATTTATCCAAGAATTAACAACGTCCAAATTGTCAACATGATACTGCATTGTGGAGTAAAATTCAAGAATACTTAGAAGAATATTTTCATAAAAAGATACTGGATGAACCGCAATTATCAAGGATATTCCACAAATTTCATGGAGTATAGAAGTCAAAACTTAACCAACTGAGTACAACAAAGAATGGAATAACAAAAGAAATCACCATGCATGCGATAGACCGCACGGACAGGTTATTCCAACAGAATAATAAATAATGGAACCAGGTCCGGCGTAAACACACAGACAGGATATTCCGACAGAATAATAAATAATGGAACCAGGTCCGGTGTAAAACACACAGACAGGATATTCCAACAGAATAATAAATAATAGAACCAGGTCCGGTGTAAAACACACAGACAGGATGTTCCAACAGAATAATAACAAGACGGAACCAGGTCCGGTGTAAAACACACAGACAGGATGTTCCAACAGAATAATAATAAAAACGGAACCAGGTTCGGTGTAAAACACACAGACAGGATGTTCCAACAGAATAATAATAAAAATGGAACCAGGTCCGGTGTAAAACACACAGACAGGATGTTCCAACAGAATAATAGAAGAATGTCACCAAGTATAGGGTAGACCGCGTATACAGGTTATTCCAACAGAATAATAAGAAATGGAATAACAACAGTTCTCTTCATGAATAAGAAAGAATAACACCCCTTACCGTAAAAGAACTGGATATAAGAGTAGTGAAGTAGCAGAAAACTTTTCTTCTATCTCTATATAGTCTCTCTCTATAGTTTCTCTCTCTAGAGTTCAGTGAATTCGTAAGAAAATAATGAAGGAATGAGCTTCTATTTATAGAAAAATGGAATGCATAGTAACTAATCCATGAACGGTCCAGATTGATTACTTTAATCTGACGGTCCACATTTAAAGAAAAATCTTTTAAATAAAATATAATATATTCTATTTATAGAATAACTTTAATAAAGTATTCTGTTTTATATAAAAAGATGTTTCTGTTTTATTACGCTAATAATACGAATAAAACAAAACGTCATTATCGCTAAATAATTCATATTATTAACTGACATTAATGGAATCAAACTGAGTGACTTCTCACATAAGCATTAATAATTAATACCGTGTGCTACTATGCAACCACACGTATTACTGTACTTTTACTACCGAGTAGTTCAACAGTATCAACGGTAAAACTTCCGCCGTTATTTTCATAAAGTATTTTTGTCGTTTTCTCAATCCGACAATAATTCCGTTGTGGGGTCCACCAATAATTGTACCGTCGTACGGATATTCTCCGACAAAAAGAATATTCTCCGACCAATCGAGTATAATATGACAACTTGCATACTTTGCAAAATTTATAAATACTACCCATAACTATTATATCAAATCCACACAATAATATAAAAAAAATTATTTCGAGAAAAATTAAATATTTATTCATAAAATCTGGGGTTTCACAATCTCCCCTCCTTATGGAATTTCGCCCTCGAAATTTACGTACGTACTTGGTATGCCGAACATCGAAATTTACGTACGTACTTGGTATGCCGAACATGTGAGGATACCTTGACTTCACTTCAAATTCTAACTCTTGAGGTATAACCTTTAAGCATCGAATATGATCCTTCTTATCCAAGATGTTAACACGTATCTCCTCATACGTTAAATCTTTCGCTATTTCGTCCGGTTCTAAATTAATAATGTGGTTCGGGTCGTCCACATATTTACGTAACATCGATACGAAAAAAAAAATGTTCTGAACACGCAACATACTTGGCGGTAAAACGAGTCTATAGGCCACAGTTCCTACTTCATCGAGGATTTCAAATGGGCCAATTAAATCGAGAGTTGAGATTTCCTCTCTTCGTCGATTCTTGCTTCTAGAATAACACCCTCTTGAACCTTCTTCTTCACATTTATCAGCTCTTAGTATGTAGCTTGAGCGGCTTTAACTTTATCGATTAAAGTCGATTTTAATCGTATATTCGTTATCTTCACGTGGGTTCGAATATTCGCACTTGTAACCGTATACGATCTTCTACACAACGCGTCAGCTACCACGTTCACTTTTCCACGATGTTATTGAATGGTACGATCGTAATCTTCAACAGCTCGAGCCAACGTCTTTGGCGCATAATACGTTCATTTTAGTTGAAGAAATATTTGAGGGTTTAAGAAATGGGTTTTGTACTGGGGTCAATACAAAATTCAATTTTACACTCTGGGGTAGGCTAAGAAGTCTTCAAGAATACGTCAAGAAATTTATTAACAATAGAAATATCGTTCAAAACTGTGACCCTCATCCAAGACTTGGATAACACGTCACATTGATACCTATCAACTTGCCATCGTCATTTACAACGTCTCCTACGGAAAGTCTAGCTTCGGTGCATTCCACACCAGGAAGTCAACAACGAAAGGAACAGGGATTTTTACTTATGGCTTGATATGACAATGATTGACTTTAGTGGTTTGGTTACTTTGAATTTGCATAACAGATTGGTTAGGAGTATGAAAGCTAACAACCTTACGAGAAGCATGATGAGTAGTGAACCAATCGTTTCAAAAAAATCACATCAAAGGCAAGTATTTTCAAAGAGATAAGACCGACAGGTAACGTGAAAGTGTTGATTTGAACAAGATTTATAAATAGTAGAGGTAACGAAGGTTTCTCCCAACTGAGTTCTCCGGAGTTAACTTCAAACATTTAACACAACTAGGTGAAATAAAAGAGTGAGTAGAACCGGTATCTAACACGGTATAGACTTCGCAAGAGTTTATGACTAACATACCCGTGATAATTTTATTCAGGTTCCTCGTCACGAAAAAAAAATACTCTCTCTTAAACTACTGGCTTTGGCTTTTCTGGGACGGTCTTTGGTGCCTCCATCCTATCTGAACTTGTCTTCGGTGAACGACAAAATCGGGCTAAGTGACCTTCTCTTCCACAATTATAGCATGCTTTGGATGGCATCGCGCAGTTTGGACTGATGTGCCCCTCCCCTCCGCATTTGAAACATATGATAGGTGGTCGTTCTCCTTCCTTAACAACGGGTGCTGGTGCTGACGTCTTTCCATCATTGTTGAATCTCATCTTCTTGAAATGACCATTCTTATTGTTTTGGCCTTGATTACCACCGAAGTGGTTACCATTTCTGGCCTGTTGATTCCCTCCACGCTTGTTGTCACCGCTTCGATGACTGCTCTCACTGGTATTATCATTTTGTCGACTGCCCTCTTTTGGTTGCGTTGACTTGTTATCGCGATCCACTAACTGAGCCCTATTCACAACATCTGAATACAAACACAGTTTATGAGAAATAAGATGTTGACGTATCTCAGGTTTTAAACCTCTTAAAAACATCCGCGTCATTCTCTCTTCATTATCCACCAAGTGGGATACAAATCGGGACAACTCGGCAAACTTGGCTTCGTACTGCGACACGGTCATGTTATTTTGTTCCAACTTGATAAATTCCACCTCCTTCATGTGACGAATACTTTCGGGAAAGTACTTGTCATTGAACAATTCTTGGAACTTCTCCCAAGACATCTTGAGTGCGTCAGGCTGGGTACGTTTTACAGATTTCCACCAGCAATCTGCCTCTTCACGCAACATAAAAGTGGCAAAGGGAACCTTTTGCTCCTCGGAGCATCCCAAGACATCAAATATCTTGGTGATCTGCTTTAACCACGTCTCCGCCTTAATTGGTTCTGGCTTTCCCAAAAACTCTGGTGGTCCTAGCTCCTTGAATTGCTTAGCGGTGACCAACCGTGGGTTGTCATTGTTTCCTCCTTCATTTTGGATAGGAGCCGCTCTCGCCCGTTGTTGCATGAATTGCTGCTTGAACTGCTTAGCGGTGACCGTCCGAGAGTTATTTTGTTGTTGCATGAATTGCATAAAGTCTCTGACCATCCCATCATTCACCATTTCATCGGTGTTATTATTTTCATGAGGATTATTGTCCTCTGGTTGCACATTACCCTGAGCATTGATCGTTGGTGATTCAATGGTCTCATGTGCTTCATTGTTTATCTCAACATTTTCGGATGCCATTTGCAAATACTGCAACAAAACAAGGGTTAATTAACATATAACATATTATCCATATACTTTGACCGACCAATTAAATACCAAATAAACTTAGGTAGGTCATACTAGCGAAGGAATTCCCCGTCTCTCCCCTCCTAGTTCTATTCTCACATCCTAGCGAGGGATCATATCCCTAAGCTCTGATACCAACTGTGACACCCCTAAAATTAGGTATACATCACCCATCTTGGGTCGTCAGATGCAAAGTACAGAATACAAATACAACTTACTAATACAACTGTCGTGTACAATACGACAAAACATAAACTGTGAGTTTGAATACAAATATTATCTTCTAGAGAGTATTCATACTCAAAAGGAGTCCTCATTACATTTATTAACACACTATTACATAGAATAGTGAGGACTACTAACTAATACTATCATTCGAACCATCACTCCGTTTCCCGACATGCCCCAGCTACGTTCTCATTTCCTGAAGAGAACAGTGAAAGAAAGGGTGAGCTCAACTAGCCCAGTAAGAAATATTATGACTAAGATAATGCAGAATAAATTATCATTAGCCTTCAACAATGTTAAACTGATAAAATATAATAGACATCAAGTTTAACTGCAGCGGAACAAGCAATCCATTAAAAGAGTCAAGTAGAAAATAAACTCTACTATCTTTTATGATTTAAAAGATTTTTCAACACTGCTATCGCTGAGACTCAGCTTAATAAAACAATCCACATCATCGAATCACCCCTGCACTACGGCCAAGGATATTCGTGTATTCATTAATGGTCATGATCATGCCAACAACTGTCCATCAATGCACTACAGGCCAATGAGGACTTTTACCACATCATTTGTAACATTACGGTCATGATTACACCGAATAATCTCTGGTCATAATCATACCAAGTCCATCTATGCACTACAGGCCACAGATGACTTTTAACATTTTATAAACATGAGGATGATGACAATGATATAAGAATTCAATAAAACAAGTTCAAGAATTAATTTATCCAAGAATTAACAGCGTCCAAATTGTCAACATGATACTGCATTGTGGAGTAAAATTCAAGAATACTTAGAAGAATATTTTCATAAAAAGATACTGGATGAACCGCAATTATCAAGGATATTCCACAAATTTCATGGAGTATAGAAGTCAAAACTTAACCAACTGAGTACAACAAAGAATGGAATAACAAAAGAAATCACCATGCATGCGATAGACCGCACGGACAGGTTATTCCAACAGAATAATAAATAATGGAACCAGGTCCGGCGTAAACACACAGACAGGATATTCCGACAGAATAATAAATAATGGAACCAGGTCCGGTGTAAAACACACAGACAGGATATTCCGACAGAATAATAAATAATGGAACCAGGTCCGGTGTAAAACACACAGACAGGATGTTCCAACAGAATAATAACAAGACGGAACCAGGTCCGGTGTAAAACACACAGACAGGATGTTTCAACAGAATAATAATAAAAACGAAACCAGGTCCGGTGTAAAACACACAGACAGGATGTTCCAACAGAATAATAATAAAAACGGAACCAGGTCCGGTGTAAAACACACAGACAGGATGTTCCAACAGAATAATAGAAGAATGTCACCAAGTATAGGGTAGACCGCGTATACAGGTTATTCCAACAGAATAATAAGAAATGGAATAACAACAGTTCTCTTCATGAATAAGAAAGAATAACACCCCTTACCATTTTAAAGAAGAGCTGAAATAAGGAAGTAGTTAAGTAGCAGAATACTCTTCTTCTCTCTCTATAGTTTCTCTCTATAGTTTCTCTCTCTAGAGTTCAGTGAATTCGTAAGAAATACTGAAGGAATGAGCTGCTATTTATAGAAAAATAGAATGCATAGTAACTAATCCATGAACGGTCCAGATTGATTACTTTAATCTGACGGTCCATATTTAAAGAAAAATCTTTTAAATAAAATATAATATATTCTATTTATAGAATAACTTTAATAAAGTATTCTGTTTTATATAAAAAGATGTTTCTGTTTTATTACGTTAATAATACGAATAAAACAAAACGTCATTATCGCTAAATAATTCATATTATTAACTGACAATAATAGAATCAAACTGAGTGACTTCTCACATAAGCATTAATAATTAATACCGTGTGCTACTATGCAACCACACGTATTACTGTACTTTTACTACCGAGTAGTTCAACAGTATCAACGGTAAAACTTCCGCCGTTATTTTCATAAAGTATTTTTGTCGTTTTCTCAATCCGACAATAATTCCGTTGTGGGGTCCACCAATAATTGTACCGTCGTACGGATATTTCCCGACAAAAAGAATATTCTCCGACAAATCGAATATAATATGACAACTTGCATACTTTGCAAAATTTATAAATACTACCCATAACTATTATATCAAATCCACACAATAATATAAAAAAATTTATTTCGAGAAAAATTAAATATTTATTCATAAAATCTGGGGTTTCACAGAAAGGGTGAGCTCAACTAGCCCAGTAAGAAATATTATGACTAAGATAATGCAAAATAAATTATCATTAGTCTTCAACAATGTTAAACTAATAAAATTGAATAGACATCAAGTTTAACTGTAGCGGATCAAACAATCCATTAAAAGAGTCAAGTAGAGAATAAAATCTATTATCTTTTATGATTTAAAATATTTTTCATGACTTTTATCGCTGAGACTCAACTTAATAAATAATCCACCCTGCACTACGGCCAAGGATATTCATTAGTATCACAACCACAAATTATCCATGCATCACAGCCAAGGATATTCGTGTATTCATCAATGGTCATGATCATGCCAACAACTGTCCATCAATGCACTACGGGCCAATGAGGACTTTTACCACATCATTTGTAATATTACGGTCATGATTATACCGAATAATCCCTGATCATAATCATACCAAGTCCATTTATGCACTACAGGTCACAGATGACTTTCAACAAAATATAAACATGAGGATGATGACAATGATATAAGAATTCAATAAAACAAGTTCAAGAATTAATTTATCCAGGAACCAATAACGTCCAAATTGTCAACATGATACTACTTTGTGGAGTAAAATTTAAAAATATTCGGAAGAATATTTTCATGAAAAGATACTGGATGAAGCGCAAATATCAAGGATATTCCACTAATTTCATAGAGTATAAAAGTCAAAACTTTAACCAACTGATTATAATAAAGAATGGAATAACAAAAGAAATCACCATGCATGCGATAGACCGCACAGACAGGTTATTCGAACAGAAAAATAAATAATGGAACTAGGTCATGCGTAAACGCACAGACGGGATATTCCGACAGAATAATAAATAATGGAACCAGGTCCGGCGTAAAGCACAGACAGGATATTCCGACAAAATAATAAATAATGGAACCAGGTCCGGCGTAAAGCACAGATAGGATGTTCCAACAGAATAATAAAAAATGTAATAACAGAAGAATTTCACCAAGTATAGGGTAGCCCGCGTATACAGGTTATTCCAACAGAATAATAAAGAATGGAATAACAGAAGTTCTCTTTATGAATAAGAAAGAAAGAATACCGAGTATAACAAATAATACTCCTTACCGTAAAAGAAACTTGATATCGGAGTAGTGAAGTAGCAGAATACTTTTCTTCTTTCTCTCTATAGTTTCTCTCTCTAGAGTTTCAGTAAATTCGTAAGAAAATAATGAAAGAATGAGCTTCTATTTATAGAAAAATGGATTGCATAGTAACTAACTCATGAATGGTCTAGATTGATGTACTTTAATCTGACGGTTCATATTTAAAGTAAAATCTTTTAAATAAAATATAATATATTATATTTATAATCTAATAAAACGAATAACTTTATAAAAGATTTTACTATGTAAACACTATGCAGGCACTATGAAAATACTATGCATAATAAAATATAATATATTCTAATTATTGTCTAATAAAACAGATAACTTTATAAAAGTATTCTGTTTTATATAAAAAACTTTTCTGTTTTATTACATTAATAATACCAATAAAACAAAACTGAGTGACTTATCACGTAAGCATCAATAATCAATACCGTGTGCTACTATGCAACCACGCGTATTACTGTACTTTTACTATCGAGTAGTTCAACAGTATTAATGGTAAAACTTCCGTCGTTATTTTCGTAAAGTATTTTTGTCGTTTTCTCAATCCGATAATAATTTTATTGTGGGGTCCACCAATGATTGTGTCGTCGTACGAATATTCCTTGTTAAAACGAATATTCTCCGACCAATCGAATATTATATAGCAACTTGTGTACTTTGCAAAATTTATAAATATTACCCACAACTATAACATTATATCAATTTCACTCCATAATATTCAAAAATGATATTTATAGAAAATTCATCTTTATTTATAAAAGTTGGGGTCTTACAAAGATAGATAAGGGGCAACAAGCAACGGATATAACGTTTCACCGCATTAGTTTTAATGTGCTGTGTTTATGAGTTAAATAAGTTATTTTATAAAAAATTATTGATAAAAGAACATAATTTTAAGTATGTTTATGTGTATGTTAGTTAATCTGCGTTTGTAGCATTTGATGCGTTTAGAGTACTTAAAAGTTCAAACGCACTTAAAAAATTTATTCGTTTAGTAGCAACTTATTTTAAAGGTAACTTATTTAACTCACAAACACAACATTTGAATCTTAAACCCAATGCACTAAAATTATTACGTTTTGTTTACATATATAAATACTGCAAACGCTACCACCTCAAATGTTAGTAGCGGAACAAACCTATCATCATACACAGTAACTCAGTGGTTCAACAGCTTGACCCAATGAATCGATAACTGGTTCACGAGTTTGATCGGTTCCCTACTAACTTAAAATCTATAGATAAATAAAATTAGGCTTATAATGATTTATGTTTTTTGTGAATTAAGTGTCATGAATTTTATTTTAGTAATTTAGTTGAGACTTTGTTTGATATTATAGAGATGTTTGCAATCATATTTAATCAAACACTTTAACTTGTGGTTGAATTTCTGAATTTGAATATATCTTACAGATGTTTATGTTCATTTGTGTTTGATTTTATTACTTTTGAGTTATGAGTATGATTTAATATATTTCTTTTCATATAAATTTAGTATTTATTTGAATTGTATAAAGTAAACATTGTACAAGTAGACTTATTTTTATTTTATTTTTTTGTAGATAAATTAATTAATTTTACATACTTAATAAATATTATATATAATATATAATAATAATTAATATAACTATTATTTATTACATATTAATGACGTTATTGAGTCAATAACAATTCGATCACTAATTAAATCAATAATTCATCCATTTAATATTTTTACGGTTGGATGATCAATCCCAATTTGAAAACATTGCATGAATATGACTATTATGAGTAGGGTTGAATGACACTTTTATCCCTCCATGTTGTCACTGATTTTCAAAGTCGTTCCAAAAATTTATTTTTTGTCAGTTAGGTCCTTCAAGTGACATTTTTTTGGTGTTTTCGTTCCTACTACCCGATTTGGCTCAACCCGACCTATGTTGACCCTACTCAACCCAGTTTGATCCAACCCCAATTTTTAATATTTTTAAATAAAATAAATATTTTTAATATTTTAAAATAAAATAATATTTTTTAAATAATAATTATATTCAATATTTTAAAATATAATATTTTTTAAATAATTATTATTTTTAATATTTTAAAAGAAAACATTATTTTAAAAAATAAATAAATAATAATTTAATTTAATATTTTAAAATAATTTCTTTAATAATTTGAAAATAATAATTATTTTTAATATTTTAAAATAAAATATTCTTTTTAAAATAATTATTATTTAATATATTTGTAATAAAGTATTATTTTTAAAAAGTTTTAAAAATAATTATTAATTTAAGGAAAAAAATTAGAAAATTTTACTTTTTCAAAAATGAGTAAAGTTTCATAAAATATAGATTTAAAAAAAGTAAAGTTAATTTATTTTTTTTAAATCTTAATTATTTTTATGAAAATTTACATATCTTTAAAAAAAATATTTTTTTATGAAAATAAATTTTATTTTTTTGTTTTACTTTTTTTAATATAAATTTATAAAACTTTACTCATTTTTTTTTAAAAAATAAAAATTTTCCAAATTTTTTCCTGAAAATAATAATAATTTTCAAAACTTTTGAATTTATTTTTTTTAATAAAAATTGAATCAATTTTTTTATTTATATTTTACTATTTCTTGTATTTTAATTTCTATTTTTAGTTTTTATTTTTAAAAAATTCTAGTATTAATAATACATATAATAATGGTAAAGATATTAACCTTTTTTTTTCTGAAAATAAAGTTTTACATTAAAAATGAAAAAAACTATTTTTTAAAAATAAAGTTTTATTTCTTATTTAATTTTTTTGAATCTATATTTTATGAACTTTAGTTTTGAAAAAATAAATTTCTAGTATTTTTAACTTAAAATAATAATTATTTTCTAAATTATTAAAAGTAATATGTTATTTTAAATAAAAAAGTAATCATTATTTTAAAAAATATATTTTATTTTAAAATATTAAAAATAATAATTATTTTAAAATATTAAAAATATTTATTTTATTTTAAAATATTAAAATTGGAGTTGGGTCAAAATGAGTCGGGTTGGGGTCAAATCAGGTAGAATAAACGAAAAAATCCAAAAAAATCACTTTAAAGACCTAATTGACAAAAAACAATTTTTCAGTACGAATTTAAAAATGAATGTCAACTTGTAGGTAGAGAAGTGTCATTCAACCTTATAAATATTAACTACTTCCTCGTCACATTACTTTCCCATGCCGTGAATTCACATTTTGCACGCGCTCGAAGTGCAAATATGAAATATCAAACCCTTCACTTGTTAGTTCTTACAATTATATTACCAACAGGCAACAGTTACAATTTTTTTTCAGGTACAACCTGCTAGTCATTTTAAATCCATCCAGTTCCTCTTTCATCCTATCCATCCATGTACCACAACAATCTCCGCCGTCCGCCACTATCCGCCACCACCTAATGGCTTCGTTGCAGGAATCCCAACGATGGCATTACGCCGAACTCGACGACCGGAACTTCAAAATTTGCGGCCGAACTCTCTTCTTCATGGTCGTACTTTTCTCCATCGTACTCCTCGTCACTGTATTATTCCTCTACGCCCGCTGCATCTGCCGCTACAGTCCCAGCTCACCAGCTAACACCTCCGCCGCGAACGTCATTCACGCGCCGCCCCGTCGTCATCCTAAACCTCAAGGACTTGACTCCGATTCAATTAATAGCTTGCCAATTGTAAAGGAAATGCCTCATTCAAATATGCTATGAGGAGATATTCATTTATAGACAGAAGATACATGGTTGCTGTAATTACAAATATGGAAACAAATATACAAGACAAAATAAACTGCTACAATTGTGGAGAATCACTGATATCTTGGTCATAATCATCTGATATCTTGGTCATAATCATTGGAGTTGGGCTGTCCTCTAATATCCCCCCTCAAAGTTGGCGTGTTAGAGAAAGGAAAAACACACAACTTGCCACGATCCAATAAAAATTGTAATTTGGCCACCGCTTTTGTGAAAACATCAGCCAGCTGTAGGTGTGAAGGGACAAAGCTGAGACTAATAATCCTTCGAGCAACAAGTTCCCGAACAAAATGATAGTCAATATCAATATGTTTGGAGCGAGATTTGGTGGCTGGGTTGGAAGCAATGAATATGGCACTATTGTTGTCACATAATAGTCGTGGAGGAGAGAGGAGTGCGATCTGGAGTTCTCGAAGAAGTTGAAGTGTCCATGAAAGTTCTGCAGCAACAGAGGCAAGAGCACGGTACTCAGCCTCAACACTAGAGCGTGCAACGGTAGTTTGCTTTTTAGAGCACCATGAGATTAAGTTGCAGCCAAGATAAACAGCAAATCAGGTTGTTGAACGTCGAGTGACAGGACAGCCGGCCCAATCGGCATCAGAATAGCCGAGCAAAGTCTGAGAGGAATCCCGTGAAAGTTGCAGGCCATAATGGTAGGTTCCTTTGACATAGCGTAAAATACGCTTCAAGGCTCTAAAATGATCAACGGTGGGAGCATGCATATATTGACATATAGAGTTAACACTGTACGATAAATCTGGCCTCGTAAGAGTCAAATATTGTAATGCGCCAGCTAAAGATCGGAACTGTGTAGCATCGGAATAGGAAGCACCAGAATCAGTTAGATGAGATCCCACCAAAAAAGGAGTTGATATAGGCTTGCAATCAATCATTTCTGCTCAATTCAACAGATCAAGTGCATATTTAGCTTGGCTGAGAAAAAGACCCTTGTCAGTTTTAACTTCAATCCCCAAAAAATAGTGCAGATCACCGAGATCCTTCATGGAAAATTCTTTGGCTAGCCGATCAATAAGAGAACGCAACATAGAAGAATTGCTTCCAGTTATTACCATATCATCGACATATAGGAGAAGATAAATAAC